>LPNX010323731.1:217766-452430 GCA_001517045.1 Pseudotsuga menziesii | reverse complement strand
GGAACTCCAGCATGGAGTGCAACTACTGGATCCCAAAACTGAATGTTGCCTTAGGTAACTATCAGATGACAGACTCTTTCTATGTAGTGGATGTAGCGGATACTTATGTGGTATTGGGTGTTCAGTGGCTTTACTCTATAGGGAAATACACTACAGACTATAGGGCAATGGAAATGGAGTTCCAGGGGCCAGACGGCAAACGGGTAGTTTTGAGGGGCATGAACACCTATCCCCCAAAACCGGTCTCGTCACAGAGAATGGAGGCAGTGCTCCGACAGGATGATATAGAATGGGCTGCAGAATGTTTTGTCACCTTCAGGAAACCCCCTGAGACCAGCTCACAACACCCCAGTGACATTCAAGCCTTGCTACAGAAACACGAAAAGGTTTTTCGGGACCTTCCATCAGGCAGACCACCAGACCGGGGCTTTGAACACATCATCGAGCTAGAGGAGGGAACACAAGCAGTCATCACCCCTCCTTACAGGCATCACAAGAGGTACAAGGATGAGATTGAGAAAACCATCAAAGAATTACTGGAGCTTGGTTATATACGACCCAGTTCTAGCCCCTTTGCATCTTCAGTAGTTCTGGTTAAGAAGAAGGATGGCACTCTGCGTATGTACATTGATTATCGAGCACTTAACAAAAAGACCATCAAGAACAGGTATCCCATTCCCAGAATTGACGAACTCATGGATGAACTTCGGGGAGCTCAATACTTCTCCAAGATCAATCTTCGCTCGGGGTACCATCAGATCAGGGTAAGGGACCAGGACATCTCCAAAACAGCCTTCCGCTGTCATTTTGGTCACTATGAGTTTCTGGTCATGCCCTTCGGACTGACCAATGCTCCGGCCACTTTTCAGTCATGCATGAACCATACATTCCGAGCACAGCTACGTAAATTTTTGTTGGTATTCTTTGATGACATCCTGATTTACAGCAAAACCTGGGAAGAACATCTAAAACACCTGGACGAAACATTGAGTATTTTAGAAGAGCACTCACTATATGCAAAAATGTGCAAGTGTGAGTTTGGCATGAAAGAAATGTTGTACTTGGGACACGTAATCAATGCAGAAGGAGTACAGGTTGACATGGAGAAAATCAGGGCTATCAGAGATTGGCCTGCGCCAAAAACAGTTACAGAGTTGAAAGGATTCCTAGGTCTGTGTACTTATTATCGGCGGTACGTTAAGGGATTCTCCCAATTTGCAGCACCCCTCACAGATCTCACCAAGAAAGGAGTGTTCACTTGGACAGACTTAGCACAGAAAACTTTCGAGGAGATGAAGGTTATTATGAGTTCTTGTCCAGTTCTGGCATTACCAGATTTCTCACAACCGTTTGTGGTAGAATGTGATGCCTCAGGGGAAGGGTTAGGAGCAGTGTTGATGCAGAATCATCACCCTATTACATTTGAGAGCCGTAAACTGAAGAACTACGAGCGCCATTACTCCATATATGACAAGGAGATGCTAGCCATCTTGCATGCTCTCACAAAATTCAGACAGTACCTGGTGGGCAGTAAGTTCAAAATCAAAACCGATCATAATAGCCTCAAGTATTTCTTGGAACAGAAGGAACTGAATGAGCGACAGCAGAAATGGGTCAGCAAGGTACAAGCCTATGATTTTGAGATCGAGTATGTGAAGGGTAAGAATAATGTAGTAGCTGATGCATTATCCAGGCGTCCATCCCCATTATCTCTCAGTAGTATATCCACGGATTGGAGGGCACTTCTCTTAGTGGAGTACTCCAAAAATAAATTCGCTTGCGAATTATTGGACGGGCAAATTCAGGATGACAGGTACAGGATTGTGGATGACATCATCTATTACAAGGACAGAATATACCTCGTTCCAGAATCCACATTGAGGAAGAAGATCATTCAGGCAGCCCATGATTCTCCTTTATCAGGGCATCAAGGTTTCTTAAAGACCTACGGGCAAATCAGAGAGAGGTTCTCTTGGAAGGGCCTCAAGGGGGAGATTATGCAGCATGTCCGGGAATGTAGCATCTGTCAGCAGAACAAGGTTGAGAACACCCATTTAGCAGGGTTACTCCAGCCGCTACCGATTCCAGAACAGAAGTGGGAGAGCATCTCCATGGACTTCATTACAGGCTTGCCCAAGGTCCAAGGGCGAGATTGTTTATATGTAATAGTTGACAGACTGACCAAGTTTGCACATTTCTTCTCGATACCATCAGACTACTCGGCAGCTCAAGTAGCAGAGTTATTTTTCAGGGAGGTTTTCAGGTTACACGAGTTACCTAAGACCATTGTCAGTGATCAAGATAGCAGATTCACGGGTGCCTTTTGGCAAGAGCTGTTCAGATTGGTAGGGACCGAACTGGCTACCAGTACGAGTTATCATCCCCAGAGTGACGAGCAAACAGAAATAGTCAACAAGTGGATCGAAGGATATCTAAGGAACTATGTAGCAGGGCAGCAGCGAACCTGGATCAAATGGCTACACTTAGGGGAGTATTGCTACAACACTACTTATCATATGTCTATTAGGATGACTCCTTTTAAGGCACTATATGGTTACGAGGCATTAGACTATGCAGTTTTGGCATTTGGAGACAGTAGGGCTCCTAAGGCTAAGGATTGGATACAGGACAGTCAGGACATCCTGAAAATACTGAAGGAGAATTTGCAAACCGCACAGAACCAACAGAAGATGTATGCCGACAAACACAAGATTGAGCGGAGCTTCGAGGTAGGAGATTTAGTATACTTAAGGCTCCAGCCTTACAGACAGTCCTCACTTAAGAAGAAAGGAGCAGAGAAGTTAAAACCCCGCTTCTATGGACCCTACAAGATAATCCGGAAAGTGGGAGAGGTGGCTTATGAACTAGAACTTCCTCAGGAAAGCAAAATTCACAATGTGTTCCATGCATCTAGCCTGAAAAAAACCCTTGGTCAACACATTGCTCCATCCACCGAATTGCCTCCTTTAGATGATGAAGGACTGCTGATACTGATTCCCGAACAGATCATTCAGACTAGAGAGAGGAAACTCGGGAACAGGGTAATCAGGGAATACTTAGTTCAATGGAAGGAACTACCGCCAGAAGATGCCACCTGGGAAGGTGAACAGGTATTGCAGCATCCCAATTTGAAGTTGCTTGAGGACAAGCAATCTCGAGCGAGGAGGACTGTAATGTCCTCTTCCAGCTAGGCCTTAAGGCCCAAAACCGCTAACCTATGTGATTCCTGTGGGTTCGAGCGGTTACTGACAGCTAGGGAATCAGCTAAGGATTAATGCCAACCATAGAAGATCTAGGGCATCATCAAGTGGTCAAGAAGGGCTACCGGGGCCAAAGGCCACCCTCGTGCATGCCATCCCAGCATTATGTTAATGATGCATGCACTATTTAAGTCTGCCTCCGCATGCATGCAAGTCAACGGCAAATTAGAAGATAAAGTGGCATGCATGCAAGTCAAAGGCAAATTAGAAGATAATGTGACCTAATTAGGTCAAAGATTAGGGTTTTGCACAGTTGAACTTTATATATAGAGGAGAAGGCAAGAGGAGACTTCACTTTTGATTATTATTATTTTGGGAGCTCTTGGATAGCAGCACAGCAGTTGGGGTTGGAGACGGAGTCTTCAGCTAACAGGATTTCGGCAGTGAAACATCTGTCCTAGTCTTACTCCGGGTAAGCCATACAGGTTCACCACTTGTTCTTTATTCATTCATCAGTTACCTAGTACATGGTATAGATCGTTGCAGGGACACGTGTGCAGCCGTAAGAGGGGGTTTTCAGCCAAAAAGCCCTAATCAGCTTTTGGGCCTTCAGATCTCAGTTTCCTTCCGAAACTCAGGCACCAATATCATCATTAGCCTCATACTCCGGTACCCAGTGATTTTCAGATCTATCAGTGCTCATCCGAAGCAGTTATCAGCCGTTTCGGGGTTCCAGAGGTGAGTAGCTGCCTCTCTAAAGTGATTCGCTACCCTACCTGGAGATCTCAGAACCTTCGCATGCTCCGGGCATTCTCTCCGACATTGAACCGCTATCAGTCCTGCAAATTCTCAGTCAGATCGGACATCTCCTTCCTTGAGGGCGTCACACTTCTCTACTTGGGCGTCTTACTACTGGGGGGATTCACCTGAAGCAGAGGAGCTCAAATCCTCTCCGATCCAGCTTGCAGTACTGGCAGACTTTTGCTGGAGTAGTTCAGATCAGCTTATCAGTGGTAAGTGTTCATTCTATCTCGCAAACCCTAACCCTAATTTTTCCTATAAAATAGGGATTTTTGCTTGGCAGTTTGCATGCCCCGTTGTATCAGCATATTTGCCTAGAAATAGAAAATATCGGGATTTGGGATATTACAGTCTAATAGTTTATATTTACATTAATGTGTACATGTGTGTGTGTGTGTGTATGTAATTAAATCTTGGACATTTGATGTGCTTTTAAGTAAATCGGTTCATCAATTGGTTCGATCTTGTCTAACCATCAATCAATTCCGATTCCATTTTACAACTTTTCAAACATTGGTCTCTAGATAGGATATGAATCACATGTAGGTTTATCCTTTTGTGTAATTCGTTGTTCAATTATTCAAGAAATGAAGACAAAGAAAGTATATGGATATTCATCAATGATCAAATGGATTGGTTATGGTAAGTAATAAAATGTTCAAAATGATACAATACCTAAGGCAGAGAATTGGAGCACATGTATATGGGCGTACTAAAATGTTCAACTAAGGCAGAGAATTAGAGCACATGTATATGGGCTTCATATGGATTTGAGCAATAGAAAGAAAAAAAATTATGGGCTATGACAAATATTTAAATACTTTTTATGTTCAACAGACTTAAACACAACATTAAAATGCCATGTATAATGCTTGAAACCATGGCTTTTCCTATCAACTATGAATAGATCCTATGGAATATCAAACCATATGAAAACCAAAAATATTAGGTCACCAAACTTTAGCACAACATGAAATTGCTACTATGGCACAACAATACTCTGAACCATGTCCATATATACTAACTATGAGTAGATTTTGTGGATTCCAATGTCATACATATTGAACCTTTTTTATTCCAAAAATTTTAATATAGATGAATCAAACCATTAGAAAACCAAAATATGTTGACGATGTGCCAATTAGAAACCTATGAAAATAAAAAATGATCGATGCTTCTAATGGCTTCGCTCAAAGCCCTAACAGAAAATTTTCTATACTTTAGATCGACAGCATAATAGATATCAACTTCAAGTAACAAACAAGGCTCAAACCCTTAGAACCCTAGGGCATAAATGAGTGGAAATTGCACTCAAAAGGTTTCACAAGCAATAGGTATCCTTCTAGCAAAAGGAAAGATTGTAGACATTGGAATTTTGCAATCACAAAACAAAATGCCTATCATACATTGAATTACATAGTAATTACAAAATGCATATTCATCTTCCAAAGTTGGTTGAGTTCTATAACTACAAGTGACTATTTGTCTAGCAATACACCGTGTGTTGTTATTGGCATGTCAATGTAAGGATTTTGTTAACTATTGGAATTCATGGCATGCACGAGTTGATGAAGTGTGTACAAATAAAATAAAAATATGATGTGCCAAGATTGTAGAGGCTCTATTGCCACGTGCCCTCACTCTTTAGCAACAACATGTTGAATTTTCAGCATTAGCATAAACTTTAAAAATTTGCAGATAAACATAAATAGATCAGCAGTGCAGTAAAAACACATTCATCACATCAACACACATGGACACAATATTTTTCACTAGGGAAACCTTCAAAGGACAAAAACCCCAAAAGCATAAATAGCTCATCTCGTAAATGAGATGGCTTAAGAAATTCTTCAAAAAGTTCCTCAAATCCAGATCTAGATTTTGACCACAGTAACTGTAAAATTCATCAGTAAAAATCATACTGATAATTTTACCCACAATTTCCAAAATTACAGAAAATTACCAATTTAGGGCTTTCTCAAAAAAACTGAGATTTTCTCTCTCCTGCCCGAAAATATCAGAAGACTGCTGAAAATTGCTTGAAAATATCAGATTGCTGAAAACTGCCCGAAAATATCAGACTGTCTGAAAACTATCCAAAAATATCAGACTGCTGAAAATTGCCCAGAAATATCAGCCTACTGAAAACTGCCCGAAAATATCAGATTGTCTGAAAACTGCCCAAAAATATCAAACTGCTCAAAATTGCCTGAAAATATGAGACTGTTGAAAATAGCTGTGCAAAAATGCTGAAGATGGACTTTGCTGATAAAACCCTAGCTGAGGGTTTGAACATAAGATAGTTTTCTCCACCTGTGAGAGCAAAAGTGTGTGTGACAAATGAGAAGGCTTGATCTTCTTTTATAGCCTTTGTTCACCTGTAAGTGGACAAGATTAGGAAAAATAAAAATAATAATATTTTTATTCTTTTCCTAATTTCACTTTCACTTTTACTAAAAAGGTACTTTTATTTTTTCCTTTGACTTTTATAAGAAGTCCTTCTTTAATTTAGTTTTCCACCTGTGGTCCTTTTATGTGGACAAGATTAGGAAAGATAAAAATAATAATATTTTTATTCTTTTCCTAATTTCACTTTTACCAAAAAGGTACTTTTATTTTTTTTCTTTGACTTTTGACTTTGGCCTTTTACCAAGTGCCCCTGTGGTACTTTTTTTTTTTTTTTCAAAAGTACATCATCATAAACCAAGAGAGTTATTAATGCTTTTATCTCACACACTGTGTGACACCTAGATCTGGTACTACAATAACTTAACCAAGGGTAGCTAATCCTTGGAGAAGCACACCAAGCCCATAGATCAAGGGTCAAAGTGCCACACACATGCCCAGACCCAGTCTAGGGCTTACAGTGTCTTCATTCTCCCAGAGAATGGCTACTCAGAACTAAGCTAAGTCTACCAGTCCCACACTAGTCTACATCGTGGTCTCGGACCAGATGTCTACTCAACACAAGGTTGAGTCTACCCAGGGCAGATCTGGGTTTATATCATGGTCCCAAACCAGATATCTACCATTCAACAGAATGGTCACTCAACACTGGGTTGAGTCTTCACCGTGGTCCCGGACCAAGTGGTCCCATTCTCCGAAGAGAAGAGCTCTCGATGCTGCTCATAAAAATCAACACAACAAGAGTCCGCTAGGGAAAACTTCCCCTTGGACCTTGTAGGGGTGTTTCACACTCCAATCTTGGTGTCACCCATTGACAAGCAAGCTATCAAAAAGAGGGCAAATTGACAAGAGTAGTCAAGATGCAGGTTGTCAACAAGAGATGAGATAAAAAAAAATTATTAATGTCCAACAAATGACCACAAAAGTAGGTCAATGGGACTGTGGTACCATGATGCCATTACAAAGTGAGAGCGCTAAGGTGACTATTATATAAAGCAAGATGTAAGACTCTAACCTAAAACAAAAAGAGCTCCAAAGATGGAGAGCCCACCTAGAAGAGAGTTATCAGACAATACGAAGTAAACATCCACAGCAGTTGTTGACAATGTAGATGAAAGCACAATCGATGAAGGTGCTGTCATTGATAACGTAGTGCCTAGATCATGAAGAACAAATTCAAATTACAAAGTAAATCTATATATCTCAACAACTAGCATAGAAAAGGAAATAAAATCGTAAAAATTGGAGACTATATACATCGTATATGCAAAAATACAAACATGCAAGTGAATGTTCAAACATGCACTTTCAAGAATGTTACAAAGAAAATTATATGGCTAACTAACTATATTGTCCAAGAGAACTATAGCTATCAAAGTTAGGGTCTAGATATTGAAGGCACTATTGTTTTTCTCTAGCATGCATGCATCATGAAGGCCATGCTGACTAAGGCAAACAATGTGAACTTCTCGACAAATTTTCTTTGTTTTTACTGTGAGGATTACATCTTGTGATTTGTTCTACAAGGCTTCATCCTATTTTTTGTAGTCAAGCTACTAAGAGGATTAAAAGGTTATCAACATTGATGATAAATAAATCATGTGTTATACATTCCTTTACCTAAGCACATCCAATGCCTTCACATACAATAGTTTTCCAACCTAGTTGTTGGAACGACCTAAAAATAGATAAACAAAATAATTATGAATGCACACTTTCATTAAGAATGATACACATATAAATACACCAAGATATGACCCTTGGTTTCATCTTCCAAGAGGTCTCTTTAACTCCTCGTGACTCCTCCTATTCACATGTGACTCTTCATATTCGCCTATAGTGAATGTGAATAGTGAATATAGATAATATACCTAACTCTAAGGATTAGGTTTCCAACATTCCCCGTTAATCCGAAGGGTTTTTTTGAGTCCAAGAATCTTTCTAAAAGAGAGTTGAAATGTTGAAATAGGCAATTGTCAATGGTTGAACCCATCACTAAAGTAATTTCTGAATTGGTGGTTTTGGATGACTACAAACCAAGTGTAGATGGTGGTTTAGGATGACCACAAACATGGTTAAAAGAAGTTGATGTCTTCTATTAAATGGTTGGTTATGGATGACCACAAATCAAATTGTAGGTTGGTTTAGGATGACCCCAAACATGGTGTAAATGGTGGTTTTGGACGACCACAAACTTGGTTAGCAGAAGCTAATGTCTTCTACTAAACAAGTGGTTTTGGATGACCAAGTGGTGGTTTTAGGTTGACCACAAAACAAATGGATGCTCTAGAACATGGCTTTATCTCTATCTTCTGGCTACAACTACAACTCTCGTAGTGGCTTCAGCTGTTGGTTTTGGCTATGGCTCATGCTCACTTGTTTCCACAATGTAGATGTAAGCAATCTATCTAATTGATAAAGCTTCGAAACTTAAGCCTGACAATCAATCCATGGCAATCATCCCTGTCAAGTACAAGGTGGGAAGCAAGAAGACTTTCTACTGCAAGTTGTGTCAAAACTCAAGATTGAATTCTTCAATATGAATGATATATTTTCTTGCTTGTTGATGACCATCACCAAGAATTGATCCACCCGTAATGAATCTTTACTCTTGCAAATTTGAAGAATGATTATTCTTCTTGCAATGCTGACAAAAATGGAGATCAAAACATTGATCCTCCATTCTCTAGTTCAATGATAATGTTGGCACTGACGTTGAACTAGAACATGTGAAGTTGAATCTTTTTGAAGGAATCTAGAACTTTGAAATTGGATTGGTCTGGAATAATCCAAAATATGGAAGGCCACCTTCTTATCATATCCGATACCTACTATGTGTTTGTTGTTCTTGATTTCTTCTGAAGGTCTTATGATCAACTTGAAAAGATAATGTTAAACATGTTCATGATAGGCTTGGTCTTTTGCATTTGGTGTCATTTCACCAAGGTTACAAAAACCGAACCGGTCGACCCTGAAAACCGGAACCGGACCAAAACCAGGAAAAAAACCGGATCACAAAACCGGTCCACCAAAATACAAAAACTTCTTAAATTTTGAATGATTATATATATATATATATATATATATATAATATAATATAATATTAATTATATATATATATATATATATATTCATGTGCAACCATGCGAATCCAAACCATTATACACAAATTTGCAAAAAGTGCTCTGGGTATGTGCCATACTGAGCATATTTCACTAGAACCTTCCCCACTCAACCGACTTTTAATTTTTTTTTTAATTTAAAAAATACCCTGTTTAGTGTTGTTGTACAGTTATGTAAGGAACCGGTCAAAACTGGACCAAAACCGGTTTGAGACACCAGTTTGACCCGGCGAGGCCCCAAAACCGGTCGAACCGGCCGGTTTTACCAGTTCCAGTCCGGTTTTTGTAACACTACATTTCACTAAGTTCATCATATGTGAACAGCTGATAAGAATCATTATCAAACTCAAAAAAAGGTTTGTTCTAAACAAAAACTAGATCAGAATGTTGATTACTTCACTATATTTCATCATGTTTGAGATGTGATTGAGTCTGAAAAAGTTCTACTTTTGCTTGTGAATCCTACAAACAAGTTAGAGCAAGTTGGAGAGTTGCTTTGTTGATTGTGATTGTATCATTAATAGCAATGAATATTAGAGTGTTCAATAACTTTAAAAATTCTTTAGTTCGAGCCATTTTTAAAGATTGAACAAGGCCTTTTAGTGTAGGTAGGTGCAAGTTACAATTGAATCCACAACAAGAGGGTTTCTTGCAACTTTTCCCTTTGACAATGAGACTCAATAATTGAAATTCAAGCTCCAAAAATTGAGGGTATTCATCTCTACAGATAATGTACCCAATTACAACTATAACTGTATTCAACTTAAATCCACTCATAAAAACAACTATTGCAAGCATCAAAGTACAAGTGAACTTACAAAAATAATTGTTTGCAAGTTACAATTTGATATTGAATATGAAGTTGAATTGGTCTCAAAAATAATACTTTACGATGCTCTAAGTTCTTTGATGATTGATGATACTCTGTTATGGTGCGTGCCAAGGCCACCACTGTATTCTATAGCACTATCCACCAATTGTTCCTCACACTACAACAATCTCTGCGAATAATATACTCTACAATACAATACAATAAGGTGCAATCTATAATTAATCAATACAAAAGCTATCCAGAGAAATGATAGCATGCAAAGGTAACATGATTGGTTAGAATTCAGTGTTACTAGAGCACACGAAGGTAAGACTTGCAAAAGAAATATATCTCAAATGTTACGGGGAAAACAATGGTTAGCCTTTTTCAATCCAAATGCGTTATTCGTCTTACAAATTCATTGCTTGCTTCAACAACAACAACAAAAGGCAATCCCTCTCTACAGTAGGTATACAAAAGTTGCATGTAAACTGTAGGTGAAAGCAATGCAATTGAAGAACAATCACAAAGTATAGAATACTAAGAGAACTATTGTAAGCACTCCAAGTAAGAGAGACAACTTTCAAATGGCAATGGAGACCATCACACCCATAGTCCCTTCGTTCAGTTGAAAGTTCATTGTACAAGAATGTGCAGTTTATGAGATTACTAACGCTGGCAAAAGGATTCCATCACCTTAGGATGCAATGCAATGACTACAAATACAAATGCCAGACTTAATATACAAAATAAAGAATGTATTCAAACTACATTCATGGCCTATAGAGTGAGCCAATGGAAAAGCAATCTTGAGAATGAAAATGCTGTGATGTAACAAACAACAGAAACAACAAGCAATGCTATATACTAGAATTGTTCATCCTTTGAAACCCAACCATTATTGCATGTATGCCCTCAAGGTGTAGATCAATTGGCAATAGGGTGTATTGTTAAGGCAATCCTTGTGACATCATAGGTTCAAACCTCAATTAGTCGTGTGTATCATGTGTGGGACAACGTTGGTACACCCAATGTAATCAAAACCAAACTAGTGATCGAACTACCAAAGCCCCAAATGTGAACCAGACCGAAACCGTACAAAATATCAAGAAGAAAAAATAGTCGACCAAAAAATAGATAAAATATTGATGTTTTGTAAAAAAACATATATATGCATGTGCATACATATGAATCCAAACTATTAATACACAAATATGCAAAGTTTCTCATATATATAGCAAGTACGAATGCAAATAATGAAAATAGAACTGAGTGCAATACATCTTTGAAGTTTTGAACCAAAATACATCAACAAAGAGTAGGGGCTAGTTCTTTAAATAACATGAGTATGGGGCTTAGGGTTAAGTTATAATGTTTAGGATAAAGCTTTTTATGTTTTTTTAATTTGAAAAACGCGGGTCCCCCGTCGTGGCTATACGACAGAGTACGGACTGGCCGATTCCTTAGTTCGATAGAGTACAGGCCGACCGGTTCTATATAAAACCAATCAATTCGGCGGCTCTGGTCTGATTCCGTACGAAACCAACCAATTCACAATCGATCCACGACAAAACCAGGGGTTTTCCAGTTCATGCACCTAACTGGACCAATTGGGCTTGTGAAACTGTCAGACTTGCCAGTTTTACCAGTTTCGGTTCGATTCCGATATCACTGGGTCCCTTGTCGTGGCTATACGGCAGAGTATGGACTGGTTGATTCCTTAGTTCGACAAAGTGCAGGTCGGTCGGTTCTGTATAAAACCAGTCGATTCGACAGCTTTGGTCGGATTGCGTACGAAACTAACCAATTCACAACCGGTCCACGACAAAACCAGGGGATTTCTAGTTCATGCACCTAACTGGACCAATTGGGCCTGTGAACCTGACGGACTTGCCAGTTTTACCAGTTCCGGTTCGGTTCCGATATCACTGGGTACACCTAAAGATATAGTGGTAGCAGACCGAAATCAACCCCATGTCACATGCACATGAGCCTAGCCCTAATTGCCAATTCCCCTAGTTAGAAAAAAAATACAATACAATTTACTACATTGAATGAAGTCTAGCAGTAAAACCAAAACAACCACTTGAATAAGCAAAAACAATCCGGAACCAAATTTTTTAGTGTCATAACTACCAATAGAACTTTACGTAGCCCTTTGATATCTATAGAACCTCTCAAGTAAATCAAGTATTAAATAACCTGGATATAACTGGTCTTCGCAGATTTTCTGACCAACTGGCACAAAAATTCGTGAATTGGCGCCGTGTTTTTACAATGAACTTATGGAAATTGGGCCAGAATTTCAATATTCTCAGCCGAACAAAACGCACATCGAGATAATCAGCCTCTGCTATACCGCAACGGAAGAGCCCCCTTTGCACACAGGTCGCAGGTCGGATGTGAGACCAATAGATAAAATCGCCAGAACAATAGCACCAAACCAATATACCAATATGCAAAGTTACTAGTCACGATGTATGATACCAATGCATAATCCGCTGAACAAAGGCCATCCGACGGATATAGGTTATACTTGCAGGTTATACTCGGGCGGGTATTGACAACAGGAAATTGATCACACGTGGGTGAACGCGGCCCCCACACACCACGTAGAGAAAAATTACGCACAAGAGTGCGGTTTTGAGACAGGACGCAGGTAGATTCACAGCACGCGGGTATGAAAGGTAGCACTAATGATGATAATGGGCTGAGGGGACGCAATACACAGAGGTATGTATCAGACGCAGAGGTAATGTATAGAGATGCGCACAAAGGAAAGGAATTCCACCTCGCTCATTCGTGCCCTAGTTGAATTCTTTTTCAAATGAAGTTTCGCAGCTCTTTGGGATTGACCCCGCAACCAACTATTCCAACACAAACAGATTGCAAATTCGCAGAGGCAATTGTAGAGATGTTTAATAAATCCGAGTACAATAGGAAGGATTGATGTATAGAAAAATTTATGAATTACCAGAACCCATGGTCGTTGGACCCTGCTACGGGGGCATGGCCAGAATTAGCATCGAATCAAAGCTGAAAATCCAGTGTATCACTGCCTTGGTTGTGATGGAAGACAATACCAACCGTAGTGATCACAACAGGAGATTAGAATACGAATTAATGTTTTTAAATTTGCAGGTATGCATGCACAATGATTGTGACGAAGTGACCAGAACTCAGGTCGCTGCTGAAGGTAATAGCACGCAGAGAGGAGATGGAGGTAAAAAGCACCAGCAATAAATGCAGAGAAAGAGACCATCTCAGATACAATGCTGCTGACCAAGATCAAAGAGTGGTGGATCAGAGCTGCAAGTTCATGCTCGATGTTTTCTTCTTCCTCGCAAACAGATCTTAGCTTATTGCTGCTGCGCTCGAGAGAAATGACAATTTTATTAAATGATATCAACATTAAAATGTGTGTATGCTTTACATATTACAATGCCCCGAAATCTGTATACTTTACATTATAATTACCTTAAGTTCTGGGCTACTCTTCTATGGATATATTCCCTGTGTGTTTTTACCAAGAGACATAGATTAGAGCTGCCAATGACTTATGCATTGACCCCAGTACTTTCTGGTAATATTAGTGAGGTTTCTAGCTTCATCCTTGGAGAGACATGCATCCCTTCTGGCGCAAGAGGCAAACCAGTCAACAAGTTAGTGTTATGTTCTAAACCGAAGTTCATTCTCAGTTCTGTCTGCAACACTAGGTACAGAGCTATCTTGAGACTCGGAAGAGTAAGGACTCAGGAGCCTGAGACTGAAAGGAATCGGTTCAGGGCGTCTAGTTGGCTATCAAAGTTCCACTCGGTACTATTCAGAAAAGGCAGAAGGCGAAGTATCAAACATAACGGTCAAACAACTCATGCTCTCAGCTTAAAATTTGCTCCCTTTTTTGCATGCCATCCCAAAAGCTACTCCACCAAGCTTTAAATTTATGATCCTCATTCTTCAGTGAACATATTTCCTCCAGATTTTGAAGGCTTCTTTTCAAAGGAGCACAGAAGAAGAACTCGAATCCTGTTGGCACGAGAGGCAATTTTCCCAACTCTGATGGCCTTTTTTTCTTTGTCATATATGGAAGGTTTAGACCTTGTCTCTAACAGCAAAGTTCAAAGCTCGCAAGGGGAAAAAGCTTACAAAGGCTTCCTGTGAAAGGAGATTGATATGTGATTCTAGTTACTAGGGAGAATTTCATCGCTGCTCATGCGGATAGTTACACCTGGGCGAACAAGGCAAAGTTGTTGATAAACACCTTCGCTGAAGTTGACATCGAGCACGTTTACAGGGAGAAGAACACCCGAGTTGATGCAAATGCAAAAGTTGTCTGCCTTCAGCCTAAGGAATTAGTTGTGAATGAATGTTGGGGAAAGAACAGCCGAGTTGATGCAAATGCAAAAGCTGTCAGCCTTCAGCCTAAGGAATTAGTTGTGAATGAAGGTCAATAGGTGGTTTGAGTGAGTATTTTATATCAAGTATTCGGTTATGTTTGTCCAAACCAATGGTTATTAACAGCCAATTTTCATGTGAATTTGTTGATAAAAATGAGTTTGTGTAGGCTCCTCCATGCTATAGATAGACAGTTCCTTCCTTCATCCTGTAGATAAACATGGCATTTTGTGGACCATTTAACCAAATTCTAATGCTGAATAAAGAGATGAGGTGATTTCTATAACAGTAAAAGATCCAACAAACAAGCGTATCGCCTATGGTGTACAAGGTTTGGAGGCAATGGAGTAAGTAATTGCTGCAGTACCGACTATGGGAGGACCCTCACAGGTGGTGGACAAGCTCCCGAGCATCATCTTCAACAAAAACGCGCGCATTTCAAGTTGCAGAGACCTTCAGTCTTCTGAGGTTGGCATGATTGTGCTTTAAGCTGTATTCTCATCTGTATGAACTGTAAGAAGCCTACTTTAAAATTACATTGCTATCCTTGCAAAAAAGGTTATGATCTGCTGTTTCTTATTGCAAAGCTTCATACTTACATTAGCAATTATACTAAAATAAAATAAAAGTACCGCACGTATCAATGTTGATTAAGTCATGGTTTTAGTATTTTACTCCCTACGTTTGACATTACCCCGCAGCAACTAACATCTTGTTTTGCAGGGAACCCACCTTGGAGCTTGATGGCGCCTACGCATCCAGACAGATTTTGGTAAACGATTAATGCTTTAACATTGCACTTCAATTGTGCTTTACAAAATCCATTTAGCCTGCAGACTGATCTCTCTTCTTCTGTTTATTCTGTAGTAGGAATAGTTTACCAGATGGCGCAGGTAACATTTTGCCATCGTCTAGTACAGACTGACGCAGCAGTGCACATGACCCAGCTGTAGGTTGTGAGAGGTATTCTTGTCTAGCGCTTTACTCCGTTGAGATTGCTTCTTCTGGCCTCATACGTTGGAAACGATTTTGGTACCCCAAAGGTTCATCCTTACTACGGTCATTGAGTATCTGCATTCATTGACTTACAATTTTACAAGGTCTCTATGGACGCTTTCCTGCCACTTTTCTCTGTAGACAAAATTATTGGGTATAACTAGTTACTACATCAATCATATTTCTCCAAAATCTGCGTTTAGCTATTAGTTTTCAGTATTTGATTTTTATTTTGAGTGTCCCTTTGGTCTAGCATTTTCTATAATTAATTTTAAATAAAAATATGTTTTTATTTTTATTAATTTCTTTTTATAATCAGTTATTGAAAATTAAATTTAAAAATTACTTTAAATATTCTTATAGATTTTCTTATAAATCGTCAACTAAGTCTTAATTGATCAAAGTTATCTACAACGGCAACCACATTGGTATCATGGTTTTAAGTTTCCACTCACCTTCTATGCCACTTCAAAGTGAGCTGTTATCATCTTTATCAAAGTAAGCTGTTATCATCTTTATCATAAATCAAATCACCAGGTTTTGTTTTTGTTTTTAAAAGATGTGTTGAAAGTTCAAATTAAAAAACATTTTTTATTTTTATATACCTCGTGATCATAATAATAATAGAAAGGAGATTCTATCATATCGAAAAACTTGGTGGTTGTTGCCCTCTTCCTGTCATGATAATCATAGAAGGGAGATTCTATCATATCGGAAAACTTGGTGGTTGTTGTCCTCTTCCTAACCATATCCCAATAAAATTGTTTGGCCTGGTTTATTAGAGGTATTCCGACACAGGGTGTTATGGGTTCTGCCTTAACCTCTAGGGTAATCTATTATTTCTTCTGGCCCATCTCATCGCATGGAGAGGACAAACACCCAACAAATGCTGTGAACATGGAGAGACAGCAGCAGGCTAGCCAAAATATTGTCCCCTCACCTGCGCCACCTCGACATCAACTCATCTCTTCAGTGCTAGAGTTCATTGGCGAACGACAGATCCCCTTCATATCAAACCCAAGACTCACAGGCACGAACGTCTCACCAAGTTCTTCCCCTCCACGAGTATGTCAGCCCTATTTGGTTGGAAAGATACTATGAGGTCCTTACAAATCCCTCAGATAGATCAGCCACCTCTTCTCAATTCGGGGTACTCTCGCGACAACAACATCAGGTTATACATTGGAGATTTTATTGTGATTAACAGCATTGCAAACATTGGAGCTTTGAATCGTGTTATATTTCTTTTAATTACTTGGGAATACGAATACAATTTCATTTCATAAAGATTAGCAGTATAAGAATATACCTCTCTAATGTACAGCATTAAACAGAATATAAAGTTGCAAACAGTGAAAGGCGTTGAGCCAAGAGAGATTCGTGTCTTGGTTAAGTGGTAAATGTCTTGATTTTCATCCACTGTTGAAAATTTCCTTCAATCTTGACATTTATGCCAGTGGTTGCAGTCCCATTCATTCGATTGCGATTCAATCTGCTCAAGCACAGCTGCCCAAAGGGGAAAGAGAGATGTAATAAAATGCAGGAGGACAAAAGTATAATTGAAGGATGGAAAAGGATTGGATGTTTGGTTTAAGATTCTTTTGAACAATTATTTGCAATCTACTATGACCATCCAAAACTCCACAGGATCGTCAGATTTGTCGGAAAGTTTCATTGGTTGTTAGCAAGAATGCATCCAATTAATATATTTATGGTGGGTATGGAAAAACATTTTTCCCGTAAAATACAGTTATCATGGCCATATAACTGTCCATTTCAAGCATGTTGAGAACCATGTACTTCCGTTTTTAACTGATTAGATAAAATCAGGTTCCGTGTTGATTTACACTTCTGGTTAGGGGGGCATCTTGACTACCGGCCAAGAGACAAGGTCAACTCCAAAGACAGCATTACCGTGACTGTATATATTATATATAGAAGCCAATGTCATGGCATCGTCGCTAGCTCACCGTGTAAACAGTGCTCTTTCTCTATGGTTTAGATTGCTTGTTGAACTCAAAGAGAAGAAAAATTACACCTGTGTTTGTTTTTCTTATTCACTGTCACCTATAGGATCTCCTGTTCATAAAATGTATCATTTCTTACAAGATACACAGCTACAGTTGCAATTGGTGTCAGAACCCATGTACCAAGAAGCCTTGAACAGGATTCATAATAAACGCTAGAATTTGAAACTTTATACTATGGTGTGAAGTTTTGAACTCCAGAGAATACCACCGTAAATCCATAAACAAACAATACCCATTATTACCCTAAATGTCAACATCGACAAAATACCTTGAAGGGAATACAGCGAAAAAAAATCAGCCTTATGATTATCATCCTCCGATTGCTCGAGGGAAAACATCATCCACATCGTAGCATACATAGGTGTTCTATCAAAGATCCAAAGGAATGCATAAATAACGGCGGAAACTTTTGAGATTATTAAACTAATGCCTGAACGCACGTCTAGGGATCACAAACAATTTTGTACTGATAATGAACTTTGAAAGCTAAATTGAGAAGCAGAAATAAACAAAACAGATTTTAACGTTGCTTGTAAGGAAGCTATGGATTGAGCTGTGATGAAAATGCTTACATCTTTTGAAGATGAGCTATGGTCCGAATTCGCTTTTTTTCTAGTGTGAACCTTGATTGAAGAACACTCGGCACCATTGTCGTCCCCCGTCCTTGAACTAGGGGTACCGGAACTCCTCGGTCCTTTCCTTTTGGGATGATGAAGCTCCTCCAAACACCCAACAGATTTCCTCTTCCTGGCATCTACAATACAGTCATCCGGAACAGATTTGGGACTAGAGCCTGAAGCATTCTTATCTGTGACCTTCCAAATAGTGCCTCTCCTGTAAATAACCTTTTGAGTTTTCCAGGTCGGAAGGCTAGTGTCAATGAGAGTAACCTCGGTGCACGAATAAGAAGAAATATGGCTACCTGCGTCTTGTTTCTGATGCCCGAGTCTCCCCTTGCCACCCACGTCACTTGTCTTTTTTCTGAATCCTTTTTTTTTCAAAGGACCGTCATCAGCTTTAGTACATGCAATCTCACCCGATTTCTGTGCATTGCCAGCACCCATCGCCACACTGTCAACAGTGTTCAACGGCGATAATGTCAAAATGGCGTCATTATTTGATGGAGAAGACGATTTCAAAGTAACAGAACGGGAACGGTTCAACCCACTGTTATCGTCTGCGCTTAATGGTGGAGACGAGGATGTCAAATTTGCATCCAGATTTGCAGATGATGGGCAAAGCCGCGGTTTCTCCTGCTTCCTCTTGCGCTTCTTTTTATCGTCCAATATCCGTAACATGTACCCATCCCGCATACCGAAAAGCTCGGCCAGAAAATTATTTGTCATCTCGAACCAGTCTTCTGATGCCTCCTCCTTAACGATAGACAAACTTTTCTTCCTCTTTTTAGCAGCTTTTACACGAGGCCCGCTTAGAGATCTGCCATTAGAGCGATGTAAATAAGCCCCCTCCTCTTCCCCCTTTACATCAATCTCGGCTTTTACTTCGGGGGAGGTTGACTCATTTTTACATTCTACATCCGAGGACTTCGTAACCATGCCATGATCAGTTGATCTGTCCGGTAGAGTCTCCTGCAACGGTCCATCTTGCTGATCGTTTTCGGAAGACTTCTTCACACTGCATGAAAAAGCGGGGGATTGAACCCGCGATGCATCGGAGTGGAGAAAATCTTCAATTTTAAGCCCAGGCTCTACCGGAAACCCCTTGGCAGATCGGAGCCTGTCGAGCCAATTTAAACGTGCATTGGCTTTAAACGCCGAGTAGGGCATTTTGCAGCGAATGAAATTAATCGCGGCTTACAACCTTGGATGGTGAATACTAAAGGCTATTCAAACACAATACCGAGAACGAACCTGATACAAATAGCAGTTGATGGCAAAAAGCTCCTGGCACAAAGTCTGGTCCGTTGATAAGTCAAGACAAACCTCCAGATAAGTAAATAATAGTAATGGATCCAGCTGTGGCTGCCGCAGTTCGTACCGGCATTCTCAAATGCTCCGTCAGGGTCAAAACGGAAACTGTCGCATGAAAAGTTATCCCGAATCGACAAATATTTAAAGAAAAGGACATAATCTGCTGAAGCCAAAGTTCACAGGATTTGGAAGAATTTCTACGTAAGGATTTCTTGTTTGGACTGAAACTACGAGAAGGCAAAAGATAGAAAATTCCTCAAAATGCAGATCTTCAGTGACTTTTGGCCCATCAACTGTTCGGTTCTTGAAAGCTACTGTGAAACATTTTTATCGCAACAGTAAGACCTTGAAAGTGCGAGCTCCAATGAGCAAGAGAAACGGCTAGAAGACTAAAAATATTTCCATGCGAACGTAAGGAAAACGCAACGGAAGGGAAAGTTCTTAAATACCGAAAATTTGCACAAGAATCGTGAATATATAATCGGAGGTCTACAACCGATGTCGAGTTTGATTCCCAAGAAACCAGCGGGAGCTTTTCTGCTTTATCAAATCAAACCCTGCCAGGAAATTGTTTTTTTTGGCCCAATAAAATATGCAAGCTCATTCACGGGATAGAAAGGGCTCCAAAGTCTGCATGCCACGTCATAAAGCCTCGATAGGACGGAAGATGAACGACGAAAATCACAAATTTCCAGCGCCTATTCTGAAAACTCTTTCATTTCCCGATTCCTGCTATTTCCGGTCCTACATTCAACCAATATCCCAGAATTTTACCCCAAGAACCTCAATCCAGCGGAATACTCCGCCAAAATGTCGGATAAAACAACAATCAAGGGCCCGACAACAAAATCATACTTTTACCACACTATCGAAGGTTTTGCTGGCCTGCATATCACCGAATGCGAAAATCCGTCAAAATAGCCATTCTGTGGCGTCAAAGTTAGCGGGACATTAGTCTGAATGCGTGTTTTTTTCGCATCCGTTGTGCGAAATCCGTTCAATTTCAGGTCGCCGGATCGATCTCGCGGAGAGAAAGCCAAATTCGGGTGTTTCTAGAGCTGCCGTGGGCTGTATGGATCCGTTTCCTCGCTCAAAGGCGTGCGAGAGGAGGCAAGTCCTGTAACCCCGGCCCTTAGGGTTTGATGAAAGGAAAACACGCTGCAAGAAGACCAAGTACTTCACGTACTTAATACTTGCAGATTATTAGCTAGGACGCATTTGATAGGTGCAAGGTTGTTTACAGTGTTAGTGGATTCCATTTTAACCTAACTTAACCCTTGCGGTGGGTTAACTATCTTCAGTAGTTAAAGTAAGCTCATGGTCCCATGAGGAAGGACGGGGCTTCAAAAAAAATGATGTATGTCAACTTGTCAAAACTCTTTTTCAATCTTTCTCACAAACTTTTTATTCATGTTTTATGTAAATAATAACTAGTACACCCACATATTTGATAGGGATTAAATATTTGATAGAGATTAACTAGTGGAAGGATAATTATATAATAGGAAATAATGTGAAATATTTTTGTATTCCTCATATCTATTAATCAACTAGTTATAAGTAATTTTTTATATTTTTTTTATAATTGTTAATGTTTCTCCATAATTTATTTTTAAAATCATTGATTAACTAAACTAATTACTGACTAATTAAATATTAGTGTATAAAACTCTATTATTAAAAAAAACATACAACTTGTTATTCATGTTTAATCAAAGTTACATATAATAGTGTACTATATCAAATAGTTTCAATCTCATCAAACTAAGAGTAAAAAGACTTGCTTTCAACATATCAAAAATTCCTTCAAAGTGAAAACATTTTACTGAATAATCATCCAAAGATTAATATGGCTAACCCCTATATTGTCATATGAAATCCTCTCATTTATGAGACAAGCACTTAAGCTATATAACTACTAAAGTCTACTAATATGTATATTAAAAAATTGTATTAATGTGAAAGTGTGTAAAACCAAAATGAGATATATGAAACATGTTATTATTAAAGCAAAAGAAATTTATTGAGTCCTTTTATAATATATATATATATATATATATTTAAAATGTGATTTAAATAAGATATTCTCAAGTGTGGTGAGATAGTAAAAGATTCAATAATACAATTATGGGTCTATAACTAAATATGGGAATAATTATGGGCCAATGTAAAAAAAAGAATAACATGATGTATTGAATGTGTAATATTAAATATTTTCTTGTGAGAGGTAAAGTTAAAATTAGTGAAGGAGTGAGGGGGAAGATATTGGTGGTGGAAACTTCTCTGGAAGTTGAACAATCCCTTGAAAACCATAATTTTCCTTTGATTGGCACTAGCGAACAAAATCTTTACCTATGACAATGGCCAGAAAAAGGATTGTGTTGGGACCAAGTTTATGCTATCTATATAGATGAGCAAATGAGACTGTGGACCATGTTCTTACATCGTGTTCTTTTACACAAGTTGTTTGGAGGGATGTTTTCCACAGGGATAACATTCAGCATAAGTGGGAAAAAGAAACCATGCTTATAGGATTGCTTAGAGGCATGGACTCTTGACAAGTGTGTAAATGAACTCGTACAAGAACTTGCCTTGTTATGTTCTTTCGGGGGATTTGTTTGTGCATAAACATATCTCTTTTCGAAGGATAGGAGGCTCAATGAGAATTATTCACTACATCATATTAGGTTGTCTTTTAAGGAAAGCAAAATGTCTTCAACACAAAAAGGTCCATGGTGAGGGAACCAAGCATAAATTGTTTAATTTCTTTGGGTTTTTTTTACAAAGTTGGTCAAGGGCCTCCGAGTAGATGTGGGGCAAGGATAATTCTTCACCTTCCTCTCATTTTATGGCATTGAAATATGGAGCAGGATGTGGCTCTAATAATCAAGCAGAGTTCTTCGCCCTATAGATCCTTTTACTTGCAGCAGTCAAAATATATATATAAAGTTTTCAGGTTCTTGGTGATTCAAAACTCTTAATGGATTATGTTACAAGTAAATGTTAGATCATAGATTTATCCCTCGAGATAATAATGAACAAAGTTTAAGATACAGAGCTCAATTTGAGAATGCCTCTTTCGCTCATATCTCTAGGGAGTTAAATCACAAAGTCAGTAAATTGTCTAAAGAGGCATTGGGATTACAAGAAGAGATTATGTGCGAACAAGAGTTTCACGATAATATGCCTAAAGAACTTATCCAAAAGTCTATTTTTCGAAAAGATGTAGTTGTTAAAACTCTTCTTGTATAGTCAAGTAGGACCGTAAAAAGTTTTGGTAAAAAATATGTGTAAAGGGGATGTAAGCTAGTAATGTTTAAATCTTATGGAAATGGTTTTGTAATGACCTTTTTGGAAGACACTTCCAGTTTGGAAAAATTAGAATGGAATGGGAATTTTAGATTTCGAGTTGTGAGACTTGCTAAAATGTATTTTGATTTCATATAGAAATATAAAATACAACTATTTTTTATATATGTGCATCTTCATGTTAATATATTTGATTAATTAGATAATAAAATTATTAAAACAATAAATTAAGGATAATTATTCACTTGTTTCCATTGGCTTGGAAAAAAATCAACTTGTCGATGAGGATATTGTGCTACGAAAAAGCAATCTCAACAAAGGAAAATCCAGTGACCCTAGTTTCAACAAGGAAAATATATATATGAAGGAAGCCCAAAGTGGCAATATATTTGAGCCTTGGTTACATTTATGATGTTCAGATATGTTTTGATTTTGGGTTAATATGTTACACATTGTAGACCTAAGTTCAATATGCTTGACTTAGATCTTGCATGTAATATATTCAAGACTAAAAAGAACTGTAGTATTTATGTTTGTCTTTGCAAGGTTGTTTTGTGTAAAATTTTGAACTATTTGTACTCTTGAATATATATATATATATATGATTGATTAGGTATATGAAAATGAAATAAAGAAAAATGCTATGTTCATGGTTTGGTGTGATACTTATATAATATTATGTTTGATTAGGCAATGATTTAATAATAACTCTGGATTAATTTATCTCTATACATTCTCGTTAAGTTTCAAAGGTTAAAGTATGAATATTACTTGTAAAATGATCTCTTGAAAATGACATGGATGAGAATCTCTGAAAATATCAAAGAAATTATAACCACAACCACCAATTCACTGAACATGTTTCTAAAAGTTGAAAAACTAAGCAATAAAATTTTGGTAAAATCTTTTGAAATACTAATGAGTAAAAGTATTAAGATTGGTATGTAATAACATCCTTTAAAAAGAAGTCACTTTTTTGTGAAAAAGAAAACACATCTTTAAATTTAGTAATAAATCTAAGATTGTAAAATATAGGAATTTTTAAATAAGATTTAATGTTCTATAAAATTCAGTAATAAACCCAAGATTCTAAAATATAGAATTTTTAAATAAGATTTAATGTTCTCTAAGATTGTAAAATATAAAAAATTTAAATCAAATTTAATATTCATTATAAATTTCCTTGTATATATATTATAATTAATCTTCATCATTATCAATGCATCACAAACATAAACTATTCAAAATGAAAAACACCAAACACCTGAACTGACAAAAAGTAATGGTAGAAACATTCTTAAATTCACATAATTACTAAATAATGCAAAAGTTTATAATACAACCACTTTCCTAATTAAAAAATCCAATTTGTAAACCAACCATGGGACTATTTTTTTCAAATGGCATCAAATCACCTTTTGCCTTTGCATAGAATATGCCTTACACGAATGATGGGTGTTAGGACAATGGGTATAGTACTAATGAGTACAAACGAAAACGGTGTGGAGCCAACCCACAAGAGTTGTTGGTCACCATGGCTTATCACCAAATTATATGTTGATTGTGTTAAACTATTTGTCCCATTGAATGTTCATTTTCACATCATGTAACTTTTGTACCTTTAATATGCAACAAGGTGCAAATACTCATCATCTCGCCAACATTCTTTTTACTTCCTTCAAGTAAGCATTCTTGCATAATATGCCTTATTATGAGGTTGTCTTATTTTTATACTTAATGCAAGGAAGGTGATAATCACTTTCTGGGGCATATACATATAATATAGGGCAACCAAGGAAGGAGGGGTTGTGTGGTGTTGGAATGACATTATTTATTAAGAAGATTCATCACATAAGATTTAGGTTGAAGGTGGGTAGTGGATCAAATATTATGGTGGATTTTTTAACATGTTGGAGACTTTTATGGTTTGTAAAGAAGCATTGTATCCTCTGCATTAAAGTTACTTGGGATTCTAAAGTGGTCATTGATTGGGTAAATGATCTTCATGACAGCTAGGTACTGGATTTGGATCATTGGATCAAGAAGATTGAGGAGATTGGGATGGAATTTGCAGAGATCTCCTTTCAACACATGTTTAAAGAGCTCAATTCACTTGCGGACACCCTTTCAAAAAGGGCCTTGGGTCCTATGACAGTGATATTATACTTTGAAGAATTTTATCCTGAGGATATCATTGGTATCAAGTCATATTATGTATTTTGAGGCCTTATGTAATGAAGGTTGTTGCAATTGGCTTGTGTATATTTATGCAAATGTGTAATATACAAATTTTACAACACATTTAAATGTGAATATTCTTGCAGAAGGAAAATTTAATTCTTCCTTTTAATCTTCATATTCTTGAGAAGTTCTCTGTGAGATTGCCATTCTTAGTGATGTTATCCAAGTCCTTGCCACTTTCACAGTGATTTCATATTCTTTTCTTTATTCTATAGTACCCCACTAGCCAACTATGTGGCTATCTGACCTCTCCAAGAGGTTTGACGACTCCCCGACAATCCTGACTATAACCCTTCTCAAGTATCTGATAGTCTCTGAGAACTTGACTATGTCTCTGCTCATGTGCATTCACTCCACAAGATTTACTACAATCCCTGGTTGTCTGATTCATATACAATGACTTATCATAGCTATGTGTAAGTTAGTGGCTTATCTGCTACATGACTTTAACGGAGCCATGTACTAGTACATAGCTAGACTGAGCCATATGTCATTGTATGGCTAGTTGGTGTCTAAGCCATGTATCACTTCATGATTTACCAGTGAGGATAACTTTATGAGTCATATTCCTCATGACTAACTGGTGGAAACCTACATTTGATGTTGCCTATGAAGACGCATTAATACTCCCTCTTCAACTAGAAGAGTCTTTTTGTACTACACCATGTCTCGAATATACCTAACTAGGAACCTCTTGAAGCTTTACTGATATGTAAGATGCTCTATCTAGAGCAACATCTCTGATGTGATCTTACTCGATCATTGCACTAGTCAGAATCTTTATTCCCTTGAATTTTTATTTCACTGTCTGAGACATATCTGAGTCCACATTCTCTTGTACCAAGTAAGTAACTCAATGCATGCTTTGTTGTAAATGTCTATGTACCGACTGCAAATCATATATCCATACTGGTACTAATTAGGTACTTCTCAACTGACTTTGAGATCCTCTAAATCTGAAGAAATATCATCTTCATATTCATCATCATATGTGTGGTCATGGAGTTACTGTCCATTGTCTTGAATCTCTTCAAGAACTCTACTAAGTATTTTACTTAATTGAGGAAAATCCTATCTGGTGACTGGCACACCTCTAATCCTAAGAATCCTGCCAAGATTATTGAATAGAGTGATATGCTTCCTTCTAAATATGAGCACCATGTAGGTCTCCTCTTAGCAGGAGGTATATCAACCGATTCTACTATTTTTTCAAGAGCTACAAAATCTAGCTTCTCCCTCTCAACATCTGGATGTGAGAATCATAATATGGGTCCTCCATCTATGTCTGAAACATACTAAATCTCTTTTGACACATGAATGTAAATAAGATAACTTAATTATCTTTAGGATTCTTCCTCATCTTTTAGAATAGTATTAGGGATTCTATTTTGGATATATATATATATATAGTTGGAGGCTTCTTCCCATAGAAACATAGGAAGCTCCTCATTTGCTTCTAGAAGCTTCCCGCTTTAGAGAATATTACTCTCTTTCGAGATCTGCCATTGGAATGACTCTTCATTCAATGCATGCCATACTTTGCTTGTAGGTAAGGGCATATGGTTTTTCCCTACAAGTCAAATTTATTCTAATGATTAACAACATTGCATAATCATAAAATTCAATTATATGAATACTTTTAATATAGTGGAAATGGTTCACACAATTATGTACACATATTAATTAATGTTTCAACATAACCCGATCCTTATCTCATGTAATGTTATGCATCCATATATTCTTCTTTATTTAGTCATAACATGTACTTTCATGAGTTTTTACTATTTGCCAATAAAATACTATAACATATGCTTAACCATGTTATCCTTATAACATACTTCCTAATACTAGGAATATTGATCTCTAATTAATTGTAATGAAACACATTCAAAACCCTTTAGATATGATTTATAAGAGCATATGATAATCAAACTACAAAAACTTATATTTTATTGTTTTGTGTGGGCTCCCTCTTGATCTATGCATCCTTGCGGAGATTGTTGGAGTCCTCCTTTATTCACTGCAACTTTCACTCTGCAAATTTAATCTCATGCAATAGGTAGTGAATCTCTGCATGGGGAATTAGGGTCCCATGCAAACTCAAGCGAATGCTCTTTTGGTACTAAAGAAAATACTCCTTCCGATGGTCATCATCCTTTTCCTCGGATGATTTCTTATGAGTTGGTTCATCTTCTATAGAAGTAGAAGCATGCAACCAATCTTCACCCTTTTTCTTTGCTTTGCACTCCCTTGCATAATGAGCCTTCTTTTGTTAATTGTAGCATCAAACCTTCGACTTGTCAAATTCTTTTTTGAACTTGTCCTTCTTCTTTGAATGAAAGAACTTCTTTAGATACAATGGTTTCCTCCCTTTCTTCATTCTTTCTGTGAGGGCAAGATTTCCTTCCTTGGTGCACACTAACTTGTTTTGGATTCACCCCCCCTCTTGTTGGAAGTCATGCCACAACCTCTTGAAGTTATATTTCTCTTCTCGACCATTTACCATATCCAAGAATGTCTCCCATGCGGATGGGATAGCACAAATAGCGGTTTGGAGAAGATCATCTTCATCTGTCACTATTCGGATACAAGAAAGTTGATCTCTCACTTGAGAGATCTTGGTGAAGAATGATGCCACAATCTCATCCTTCACCATATTTAGATTCCAGAGCTTATTTTTCAAAGCCCTCTTTTGACTCGGGGCATTATTTTCATAAAGGTTTGTCAATGTATCAAAACATTCATTTAAGGTCTTTAATAGAATGATCACAGACATCAGATTGTCCTTAACCGAATCATAAATGATCTATTTGTCCTCTACTTGATTATTTTTTAAGTTGAATCACCTTGCATTGGTTGTAGGCTCCTCCATCATTGTGGTCATGTACCTATCAAGGTCATGTTCCTCAAGAATGTTCAATACTATCGCCTTCCATGTGTTGAAGTTTTAAGTGCCCTCAAGATGGTCTTATGGTCGAACATAGATCAATGCCATGGATCTTCAATACTTTGCTCAACTCCTCATGATCTATGTAGGATTCTAGTTTCTTGCACAAAATCATCTCCTTCACGTCCTGAGCTCTGATACCATGATGATGTTTGAGCAAATATGAAGATATTTGAACTTTAAAACTTAATTGTAGAGATATTGAACAATATAATCAATGGAACATTCAATCACACAATTCATGCAGTCGGAACACAAGATGTACTACAGGAAAACCCTCAAAATAATGAGGATGAAAAACCCAACAATTCTTTAGAGTATAATATGATAGATCATAGAGACTGGATTTTACAAAATAGCATATTGCTTGATAAGAAATAATATGGAGGAATAAAGAATAGAGAGATATTGCATCAACTATAATGAACTTTCCATGTGCCCAACACATTAATAACAAGCCAAATACACTGCCATGCAAACTAGGGCGAATGGTTGCATGCCAATAGTGCACACATACACCACAATTGTGAACTTCCTTCTTGGAACAAGCAATCCTTAAAATGAAATCTTCATCATGCACAACTAATATGCCATACCTTCCATCATGGACAATAATTGATAGTTAACTAACATCAGAGTGAATTCAATATCTAAATAAATGTATAAACACTTAATTAACAAGATAACATAAGTGTCACAGTGCTTTAACTCAAGTGTCGTCATGAAAAAAACTTTATAACTGAAGTGTAGTCTTTTAGTTTAACTAAAGTGTAAATGCTTTAGTTAATCAATCCATATTTCTTTAACAGTTAGTTAACTATTATTAATTGAATAGTGTTGATTGATTTACACTAGAGTGATCACTGAGCTCTTATTTACTTAGTTGGTGCATGCATTAATATTTCAATTGATGCTTTAACTGAAGCATAGATTGAGGCATACATATTTAATTGAAGCTTTATAACTTAAGCTTTATGACTTGAGTTCACTTAGTCATTGGCAATTCAAACTCTCTTTCTCTTTATCGCTTTATTGCTTATCTCTTTATCTTTATCGTGTGGTCTATGTGTTAACATTAATAATCTATCATATCATATTATACTTAGAAGAATTGTCACATGCTATGATCATATTATATTACTCTCGGACCATATTGTCATATGCTGAAGTAATTTACTGTATAGGTGGTTAGTCTCTAGAGGAGATGTAATGAACAAAAATATATAATAAATAAACACTAAATAACTATTAATAATTAAATAAATAACTCTTAAAAAAGAGTGTAACAAATATAAAATAATATATTAATTATAGTTATTAATTACTAAAGTGAAAAGGTGTAACCTTTCACTGCACATGCTCAAGCCTATAAAGGCGAACCTCAATGTAAGAAATTATGACTTATCTATCCAATTATCAATATATATTTGTCCTATTAATGGCCTATCGAATATTCCAGGTGTTCTGGTAATATTGATTGTGTGAAGTGAATAAATATTCGCTTCAGGAGACTTAATATCTTTATCCATCTTGGATTACCATGGTTAGTAATATATCACGTAACATTTGATGTTTCAATATGCAAAGCATATACCTCTATGACTAGAGGTCCACCCCATGCGTACCCACTATCACTGGGTGCTCGGATGAGAATCATGACTTGATATTACTCACAAGTCCACCTCTATAACTGGAGGTCCATCTCATAGGGTACCTTCTATGAGAATCGTGACTTGATATTACCCACAATTTCAACTTGATATTATCCACAAGTCTACAACATTTATATTACTCACAAGACTTTACAACATCGCCACCTCAAGTATATAGACTGTGAGATTTCTATATCCTTGATGGAAACAAGAAATTCCATAGCTAAGGATCTAAAGCACAATGTAATCCTACTGAGATGAACAACACAGATTTGAAACAAAACTAGTGAAGAAATATTGAGCAAAATACATATCAGAAGAAACTCAATTGAATAAAATCCATATTGTCTATTAATCAATAATGAGAGTACAATATAAATACATCTCCAAGCAAGAAATTCGTGAACCTAAGAAGGCATTTGGAATCTTGTCATTGGGAAGGATTAAATTAGCATAGAAACCATCACGATACTGATAACTAGTCCTAACTCGTGGATGTACTCATTTAACTAAGTTTAACTGAAGGTAATGGACCTGGATGGCGCATGAGAGAGTTAATTGATGATAACTAATGATGTAGGGGTGAATTTAGGGGGTTTATTTGAATAACAGTAGTCATTGGAGCTCACTATCATCCTAGAGTGATGAAATCAAGGAATGATGTCCCATTTAAATGATTGTAGCTCAGTTAACTAAATGTAACTTATGGTGGATGGAGAAAATCATGGATGAGGATGCAATAGTGGATAACGAGGCAAAATTGACAATACTATGCCCTCTGATGTCAACTTAACATGATCTAAACAGTAGGTAGGTCAATAATGTTACATGCATGTTGCATGGATACATGGCTGCATGCATGCATGACACAGGTCTAGATGGAAAATATGCTCCAATGCCCCCCTTAATCCTAACTTATGAGATTAAAAAATAGATAGGTCCCAGGTAATTAGGCCTATGGTCACCCTTTACATTATTCATTCATGTAAACTGAGGAAAAAAGGCAAAACCAAATGGGGAAAATACGTTCTAAAAAATTGACATGAAAAAAGGAACCAAAAAATGTTATCCAAACTAAATGATTATGTCTAGAGGATTCTTATTCTTGGGAAGAAGATGAATCGATTCAACTTGATCAAGGACATAGACAACTGCATGTAGAGCAACTAAGATAATCTGACAAAAGAGTGAATGTAGGTGTTCTTCATACTTGAACTTCGAACCAAGGAAGGTGAGATCAATTCCAAATGAATCTTGAGGTGCTTGAGAACTTGAACCAAAGGTGGTTATATCAACTCCAAGTGAATAATGGTGTCCTCCATTTTTACTAGCATTTTGAGGGAACTGAGCATGTGACCATGTAGGAAATAAAAGGAGGCATGGGACCATAGAGAGTGAATGTATGAGCTCTATGATCTAATATAACATCCAAAATACCAAAGAAATCACAAAATTTTCATAGCATCGAACCCATGAGAATAAATTGATATAGAATCCCCCACAACAAATTTTTTGAAGGAGACTTTATGTACTTGAGTTTTCACACCAATAGTGATGAGATCAGTCCCAAGAATAATTGAAAGGTATTGGAGCATTAATTTCAAATCATGAGAGTTAAAATCAGCTCCAAGAAGGTGAGACATATGTCCCATCTGCATCACTGAGAGAGCAAATTCACAGTTTTCTCCATCTTCAATGAAATTATCAAGTAGGAATTTGCTAGAAGCATTGGACCAACGAGGGCAAATTGATCACTCCCCTAATATGATATTACACCCAAAACATCCAAAATATCACTTTTCTGCACACCAGCAACAACATTGGAGAGAGAGGAATCGAATTCCTCTCCGGCTTCTTGAGCAATCACAGACAAACTTTGCTCACAATTAAGAATAGAAGAATCACTGGGGAATAGATGGAAAGAGAGTTCTTATTCAACAATGGCGGTTCGAATGTCTTCTGATGGAGCAGTTGTATTGGAATACGAGACATTAGAGTTCTCATAAACTTCTAAAGCAACAAGAGAAGGAGTCACTGCAAGGAGACTTTCACCAAATCGAACTGAATGAGTTAAAGATTCTACCATTTTTCCAACTTGAACAACTTCATTAGAGAGTGTTGAGGCCAATGCATTTGAAGGGAGAACCTTTGAGGAGGTGTTGGATTCGCCCTAGGTATCATCTACTTCTTTTTGCACACCAAAATCTATATCTAGATTGTTCCAGAGCTCGAATGGATACTTAATAGAATCAATGAGATACCACATCTTATGAGACATTGCCAAACACATTTTTTCGTATGCATTATCACAATCATTTATCCAATCATTTTTCTCATCATCGAATTCTGACATTTCCACAACTCCACTAGACAAATCAAAGAGCTCATGGATCTTAATATATGCAACCATCTTCAATTTCCACTTAGCATAATTGAATGGTGATAGAGGAGGAACTAATTTCAAATCCATTTTGAAGTTGTTGTACCTGCAAAATAAACACTATAAAAATATGTATTGAGGATTAATTGAATTTACCAAGATCCCTAGGATATGATACCATGTGATATTTTTATATCCTTGATGGCAACAAGAAATTCCAGAGCTAAGGATCTAAAGCACAATGTAATCCTACTGAGATGAACAACATAGATTTGCAGCAAAACTAGTGAATAAATATTGAGAAAAATACACATTAGAAGAAACTCAATTGTATAAAATCCATATTGTCTATTAACCAATAATGAGAGTACAATATAAATACATTTCCAAAGGAGAAATTCATGAGCCTGAGAAGGCATTTGGAATACTCTCATTGGGCAGGCTTAAATTAGCATAGAAACAATTACTAGACATTATGACTAGACCTAAATCCTGAATGTGCTCAGTCAACTAAGTGTAATTGAAGGTAACTGGACCTATATGGCACATGAGAGAGTTAAATTATGATAATTAACTATGTAGGGGAGAATTTAGGAGGTTTAATTAACTAACAATGGTCATTGGAGCTCATTATCATCCCAGAGTGATGAAATCAAGAAATGGTGGCCTGATTAACTGATTGTATCCCAATTAACTGACCGTGACTGATGGTGGATGGATAAAATCATGGATGAGGGTGCAATAGTGGATAACGAGGAAGAAAATTACAAGATTATACACTAGGATGTCAACTTAACATGGTCTAAACACTAGGTAGGTCAATAATGTTGTATGCATGTTGCATGGTTGCATGCATGCATGACTCGGGTATAGATGAAAAATATGCTCCAACATTATATTACTCACAAGACTTTACAACATCACCACCTCAATCATATGATGATATAGAACTCGATATTACTCACAAGTCTACAACCTTGATATTACTCACAAGACTTTAGTCATCTTTAGGTTCACCCTAGTGGATCTACTCCAAGTTACCGAGTTCAACTCAATATCTCTACCTCGACACATGAGGCCCAATCTTGGTTGCGCAAGATTGGTTCGGAGAATTACTCACGATGTTGTACATTTAACAAATTTATGCACTTTCCCCAGTGCGTCGTCAACACTATATATATAATGATAGAATTCAATATGCCTTTAGACATGTATAATATCCCATTGCATGACATCCTTTAGTTCTCAGGTTGCTTCCTCATGCATATTTTCTACAATGTTCTTGTTCCTTTTACTCTGGTATAGTTGTTGGATATCTAATACACAATGCATCAACATTGATCATCCACTACCTTAATTCCCTTTCCATGCTAGACACATCCACATGTACCTATATCAATCATTTAGTCTAAATATGCATGTTATAATCATTCTCATGAGATAGTAATAAATTCCATAGTAATTTTCCAATAACAAAATGTAAAAACATATATTCATTTCATTAAATAAGTGTAGAAACTATATCCAATACTTATCTGCATGCATATTTTTATTCTTTTACAAGGTTTCCACATGAAAGAAATCAGCTCACTACTCCTCTTGACAGACCCTCTACAATTATCTCAATCCATAGCACTCCTCCCCCATCAGTTTGAACAACACAAGGAATGGGGCTCCCTTCTCTAAGTTAATAGTCCCTTGGAACCTATGAGTTAATAGTCCCTTAAATTTGTTACCGCAATTCCCTTATAGAGCTATATCACGGACTGGCGAGGGAATATACATACTAGGAATCTATATATCATGAATCACTCATAACAGATCCATGAAATTTTTGTCTGCTTTGTAGTCACTCACACTCCAGGATCAAGCATCCCCTTCTATTAGTTAATAGTCCTCAGGCGATCCATCATTCACCAAGGCTTTCTTACACAATAAGAGTACAAGTTTAGGGTTCTTATGTCCTTGCAATGTCCTTCTTCCTGAACTTTCCAACTTAAAATTTCCATCATGGGCTCATAATAAGTAGATTCACCATCCACCTATGTCATAAACATAAACATGCATATATTAAGAATCATACTTTTATCTATCAAATAATATTGGAAATCATTATCACCACAATTAAATTCCTATAATAACATGAGTTCCACACATAATACTTAGCTTTTAATGCAAAGAGAAATAAACCATGTCTTCGTTTTACTATCATATCCAAGACATCTTATTTTACAAAACTATGTTCTTTCGATATAGCATTCCTGTAGTCCATACAATGTGACTACTTTTCCATGCATTTCTTTCACTAGATTCACAACAAATCCTAAAATAATCTTCGAACTATGCATTACTAATAATTTCATCATTTTGAGTGTTAACATATTCTGCAATGAATTATGGCTTAGCATGCATTCTTGTAATGCATCCAACATATATGCACACATATGTGTATGTGTAATCACAAGATTTATACCATCTAATAATTCACATGCAACCAATGCACTCTTTCATATATTCATGAACACCGTATCAAATTCACAAACTCTTATTTGCCTTGTTTATTTTACTCATAACCAACACACACATAGAATGGTATTTTCAATTTGCATTAATGCATTCTAAATTACAAATAGTCATATAGGTATAAGACTTCCTATCTCTACCACCTTATTTCATGTGGAATAACATTAAATTAAATACATTCTAACATAATGTGCATACCAATTTGTGATACTACAATATAGATGAAGAGATTCTTACCCAATCCCTTTTATGACACTTAAACAATTGGCATAAATAAACCCATTTCCTATATGCATGCCTTCAACACCTTTGATGTTACTTGATACGTTTGCAAGAAATTGCACCATCCTTTCACCAACCTATTGATCATAGATTTATTGTCCTAGTCTTTTATCAGAAAGTTACATGTCATATCCAACCACGCCATCAACATCTTCAGCCACATTTCAACTATTTGTGGCCATCCAATCATCATCAACCACATTAACTATCATTAGTGGATTAACGCATATGTAAAATCACACTACTTCTACGAATATGCAATATCACATATATACACAAGTATATTCATATGCACCATGCATCTATATTAGTATGCCTACTAATGCATATGCATGTTCCAATCTCTTTTGTTTCTTGTTGCCTCGTTGTTCGTCTACATCATTTGTTGCTACAACAACACTTGTAGCCTTATGTAGATTCCTTTAACATTATAGGGGCTTCTTTTGTTCTCTTGGGTTGAACTCCAAACCCAACTCCTTTCACCTCAATTTTGCTCCTTCACATATTTGCCTCTATAACTTATTTACCTTGTACTACTATTCAAATTCCCTGAGAAATTTTCTATCCAAGGCCAACTTGGCCCTTTTTCTTTATTTCCAAGCACTCAAGTTTAATTCACTAATTCCTTTCCTGGCATTCTGATTACGAGTCTTAATCTACCTACCATTATTCTTCAACATACATAGAATTGCAACTTATATCACACCAAATTCATATGAAATATTTCCCACGGCCCATTCTTCTTGAAGTCTATATAAAGCATTTTTTATTATATGATCTCTGTATGTTTTTGCCTCCATCATTGACTCTTCACACTAGTTATGATCTACTAAATTTGCTACTCATTTGTTCCTTTAAATTGTTGTTAACATTCTCTATGTTTTCACAATTTACCATTCTCCTATTTTGTTAGAATCACTTTCTTCATTATTTAACATCTTTCATTGACTTGGACATCCACCATATGACATCCCATGCTCTTGTCTCTGATTATGTGCAAGCTTAATTTAATTATGGAATTTTCTCTGCACCTCTGTAGATCACTGCCTGCAAGCTCTGCTATTCCAGCCATGACAGTTCCATTCAATGGAGTGTTTAATTTCACCATTAGCATATTTTATTACTACCTTATTTGTAATCATGGCTTTTATTTCTTCATTAATTACTTGTCTATCCTTACCTAAGGAGGTTAAGGAATTGAATCCTCCTTTTATGCATGATATTTATGCTATATTTTATCTGTTTTTTTGTTCCATGTACCTCATTCATATCACTGCCACTTGGCTATACATAATAACCAACTAGGAAAAACAAGTTTCCCACATTTATTTTGTGCCGTTGAACTTGTTATGTACCTTTATCACTAGAAGTCTTTTCCTAAATTGCAGGTATTTTGGAATTCAACTACAACAAGATTTGCCTTGTCCAATCAACCTCCAATGTTTTGCTCCACTCACTTTCTGAAGCCACTGGAAATATATTTAAAAAATAAAAACCTTCTATCACCTTCTCCTATAAATCATCTTTACAATGACTATAACCATACCCCATTTTGATGTTACCATGAAAAAAATTTCATTTCTCCAAAATTTGTAAATTCACCTAATTTGCATTATTTGTTACCTAATTAAGCCGAGAGGCTCGTTTTTGTGCATTTTATCAAATAACAAGGAATTTGTTCAAAGAACATATCCATCTATTATATTGTCCTTCATGTTAACTTTCCAATGACTCTAAATATTCTTAATTATGGGTTGTGATCTAAATGTTACATTTCCCCAAAGTTAGCTCTTTTGCCTTATATTGCCCTATACATCTAGTTGCCTTAATCCTTATATTACCCACTTATGATATATTTACTTGATACCTACAACTAGTTCCTACATCAAACATATTATAAAAATCCTTTTCCAAAAGTTCATAAAAAAAATCAAGTGTATGCATAAAAATTCTGCAAAATTGATCCAGGAGGATCCAAGAAGGAATTTTTTTTGAACTCCTCCAATCTCAGCAAAACCAGCATTAGATCAAAGGGCTCGTCGAGACGATTCCAACGGCGTTTGTTTCACCTCAAACGGACTCCATATGATAAAGTTATCGCGTTCTGTTGTATTGATGAAACATGCAAATTTGGCAAAATGGGGGTGCCATGTGGCACCATTGGCAGGGTGACACGTGGCATCCATACTATACAAACCTGATGACATGGAACCACTGACAGGGTGACACGTGGCATCCGTACGGTATGGACAAGATGACATGGCAGGTGTACGGACCAACCAAAAGACGACACGTGGCATCACTCAGAGGATGACACGTGGCATCCGTACAGGACAGACGAGGTGACATGGCATGTACATATGGACCAATGGAGATTGAACACGTGGCAGTACGGGAAGTGACTCGGTGGTTGACTGGACGTCGACTGGGCATGAGGTGGACCAATCCCAGGCCGCCACGTGGCAGTACGGGATTGGCCAATAAATCTAATACAAAAATTATGGCCTCCACAGGGTTCGACCCCATGACCTCTGCAAAGAACGCTGAGTGCCTTCACCACTTGGGCTACGTGCGTTTCTTGGTATGTGTGTTAAGGTTCTTGTATTTAAACTTGAGGAAGTTTATAATGGCGCAAAAAGGGGCCGGGGCAAGCCCCGACCCATGGTTTTCAATGCGACAAGGTTTGTTACAACGCCAACCCACGAAAATTACGTTGGAGTGGACGAACCACGTGATATACCCTCCTCCCATTGGCATAGCCACCACATCGGACGCGCCCACTCTTGATTTTTCACTAAAAAATGCTCTCACAAACTAAGCATTTCTGGAAAAATAGCCTCAAATCAAAGTTGTTCAGCTTGACGAGTAGACAAAAAATCGAAAAAGAAAAAAATAATTGGTTATGAGTCTTTGGGCCACTCTTGCCTCTTTCAAGTTTTCAAAATCGACCTTCTGCATGCCCAAATAGCGGATTTCGGCCTTCTTTTTCATCTCTGATCCACATCTTTCTGAATTTGGCCTCAAGGCTCTATATTTATCTATGTTCCTAGATCACAACTACACCATATAAAATTTGGCCTCAACTGGCCCCTCATCCATCCTAGTGCCACGCACCTTTGAAACACATTAAACTATTTTTTTTACAAAAAGAAGTAGAATATGTCCATACCCCTCACTGGAAATCCTATAACCTCGGTAAATGGCATTGAAATGGTGCAAGTCTCATCAAATTATGAGTTAATATCCTCTTGTTATGGCCAAAACAAAAATTTTGCCCCATAATTTTTTGAATAATTTTCTAATTTTGTTTCCCTTAGCATGGTTGAGTGTTATCATGTTATGACATGTGTTTGTTAATGTCTCATATAGTCATACATGTATTCCTATGATGTGTCTAGTTCACCCCCATTTCCCAACCCTTCACCATACCACTTTCCCTTAGGTGGAATTGCACAAGCTGTATTTTCTTACCGAAGGTGGTAACAACTTGTGGAGAAGTGGTTTCCATAAAAGTATTTTCAAAGTTGTTTCCAATTAAAAGGTGGCACATGGATAGATCATATCCACCAAATAACTCTCCCACCTGCTGTTATCTAGTGTGCATGTTGTCAGTATGCTATGCACCACAACCGTTGATTATGATGCCTTTGATCGATCTTGCTCATTTACGGTGTATAGCCCCCTTTCCACCTAGCCTTCGGTTCTCGCCTCGTGTCACATGGTTCATCGGTCTAGCACTCATGTGTTAAGCTCTAATAAGCCCTCCGATTAGATTCTAACACTTGGTTTCTAATGTTTTCAACACCTATCCCACAACCTAGAACTCTATTTATGTGATTGGTACATGTAGCATCATTCACCAAAGAGGCAACTCTACCTCACCTTGGACCCATGTGGCATCTCCACGTCACACTGCTCATGTGACACTTGTGGGGTCATATAATGTTTTTTAGAAAATTAAAAAAAAACAAGTTATTGATAAGTGGCTCTATGAAATTATTCATTGCATTTCTTCTTAAACATGTGACCAATCCGAATTTACAAGTGGCCCTTTCCATTACTGGAAAATCGTTATGTTAACCAATGGAATTGTGCACTCTTGGATTTTCTTCTTATTTGTAAGTTTCTGTCACTTGAAAGAACTAAAAAATTTGTCCCTAATTCAAATTTTGTGCAAATTATGAAAACTTGAATCTTTCATTCCTAATTTTATTTATCACTAGATCCCCTACTAGTTCTAAAGACCAAATTTGGGCACCTCAAGACAAGAATTTTTTCAAGGAATTTGTCAAATAGTTTGCTTGTAAACTGCAACTTCACCTAAATTTTGCTAAAACTCACAATGTTTTCCATAATAGCTGCCTCTTGATTTGGACCAACCATTCAATGCCATTTGCTTCTATCTTTCAGTTGAACAATGGGTGAATCAAACACTTCTTATGCAACTTGTAATTCTACCTACATAATTCTAATTTGGCCCATGCAATCCTAGTGTTGCAACTTGGGATCTAATACTAATTTGTCATGTACCCGATGACCTCACAATGCCTTTGGGCCATGACATACTCAATTTGTTGACTGATTCATCTGTGACATTCAAATTCATTTGTCCATTGATTTTAATTAACCATTTACAATGGAAATAAATATGTATATAATTGCCCATAAAACATATAAAAAAAACTCTACAAGCTATTTCTACAAAAGTGCATTCGCCAACGACATTAATTATGTTCACTTAAATCATACAATAGAAATAATTAATACAAACAAAAATAAATACCAATAATTTATACATAAATGGAGACTAATATGAAAATATAACCAACTGACTACAAATCAAGGATGTTCCTCCTAGTTTTAGGCTCTGTTAAGCCATATCTTTCTTTGACAGGTCACTCTCGAGTTGGGGCTACCAATCCATAAGGAGGTACCAAGTTTCCCTCTACAACTATTCCAGTTCGTTACTTTTGGGATGATCTAGTCTACACGATGACGGTTGTAGGGGTGATAATGGTTCAGAAATTACCATAATTGGTGGCTCAATTATGGGAGAATGAGAGTAGAATGGACTAGTTCTCGATAATTATATGCATGTTGAGAACTAGATAAGTGACATGAAGGATGATATGAATTAGACACTAGGAATACATGAGGTTGGAGACCTTTTTCCCTTCTAATCCCAAGCTTATGATATTTAACCCAAGATTATGGTTAATGAGCTTTGATGAAGAGGGATTAATAAAACATAGAATAAAAGGAATAAATAAAGGTAGTGACTTAAATAATAAGTCATTAGGGTCATCTCCCCCTTTAATCTTCTCCTCACTCTCCTTCTTGTGGAATCGTAGCCCCCATCTCTTATTTGTCCTTCTTGGTATGTAGTAGTCATGTGATTTTATAGTAAATGTAAAATGTACATAATCACATCGTTTTGACCCCAGTGGACAATTCATGTTCGACTTCTCTCCATTTCCATCATATTTACATAATTACATTTTGGGGTAAAAAAATTGTGTTACAGAAGGTCTATTATTTTAAACTCTTTCTCCTTTTGTAAAGTTAGTCACACTAGTGTCAATGATCCTTCATATTCTCTTAGGAGGTTTGTAGTTGGTTTCTTTCCAGCTATGTTGTTGGATGATGACAAATTGTTAGAGGGTGTCTCTCAGTTGTCTTCTCAAGAGAGGCGAGATACTATAATCTTTGATCAAAAAGGAAAAAAAAATGAGTTTCTCCCTTTGGGGGTTTAGGGCATGATTTTCTTTAATCCCCTAAACCCTCTTTGGTGGGACATCCACCAACCATTCAACTAGCTCAAGTGAGAGAAAAAATAGTTTAAACAAGGCAAACAAAAAATTATTTTTAGGGGCCCTTAGATAAGGTTGTACCCCATCATCTGATTCATAATGAAAGTCCTTTTATTAATCATTAGGGAGTTAGCAGGCTAGGCTTGAAAATTGGACTTGGAACATTTATTGGCAATGGATAACTCATACATAGTTCTTATTAAGGAGTTAATAAGGAAATATGAGTTAATAGTTATGTCTCTTAAGAATATTCTTTTATGATTCCATTTTCGCTCAATTCCACATTTGCCACGAGGATTAATTTTAAGCTAGAATGAAAACATTTACCTTATCAATTCTTATATGGTTCCCTAAGGCCTTTGTATTGAAGTGTTTTACAAAACTTTAGGAATCTATCTATTGGTCTTAAATGTTTATGGATCCTATGATAGTAATCTACCTTTTTGGAGGAGGATTTTTACTCCAAGATTCTCATGAAAAACAACTTGATATTGGGGGGATCTCCATTTTACATTAGTCAAAGAGAGGTATGGGGTCCTAGTGCTTGGGTTGATAAATTGGATGCCTTTTTTTTTCTATATTCCTTTACTTAGATATGTTTAATAGATTTTGAGTCTATATAGTTGAAGTCTACCTGGTGCAACATCGACCTAGTGATGAAGTACTCTTGAAGAGGTTAGACTGTTTTTTGTTACCTAACAATCTCTTGGATTTGTTTGGTTGTTTCAAATCTTGGGAGGGACCTACTAGGTGTTTGGATAATTTTCTAATATTCCTTGTATTAGACCATGATACTTTGAAATTGAGGCGGGGGGATTTAAATTTAACCCATCATGGGTTATCGAGGAGGATTTTAAGTCTATAGTTAAATAAGGTTGGAATCCTTTTGATCCGGCCTTGGAGGAATCTAAGAGTTCATAATTTGTCTCTTCCTTGAAGGTAGTTAGCACCAAAGTAGTGCCTTCGAAGAGTAAATCTCAATAAAAATGAGATGTGCTTATTAGAGAATTAGAGGGTAATATAGAGTCTCTTATCTCTACGTTTAAAGGGTTGTTTACGGGAGAAGAAGATTTTATCCGTATTCATAGTTTGGAGGCTAGGAAGGGGAAGCTATTCTTGGATGAGGAACTCGAGTGGAAGATTAAAAATAAAGAAACATGGTTTTAAGTAAATAATATGAACACAAATATTTTTTACATATTCACAAAACATCAAAGAAGCCAAAATTCAAATTGTGAACTATTTGACGAAGAAGGCTGAAAGGTTGGAAGTTTTCACGATCTTGTGAAGATGGGGATCCATTATTTTGGAAATGTTTTTATGGAGTTGACTGAAGCCAATATTGAGGAAGTCTTTAATATTGCATCAATCTTTCCTAAACTGATAAGTGAGGAGGATAATGATTGCATGAACAAAGAAAGTTAATGAAGAGGAGGTTAAATACGTTACGAGCTCCCTTAAAAAAGACTGTAGTCTAGGTTTTAACAATTGCTCGATATAAATTTTATTACATTTTTTGACTTAATTGGGGAATACCTGTTGAGGGTAGTGGAAGAGATACGACAATCGAGCAAAGTTCCAGGTTAAATCAATTCCACTTTTATTAAATCCCTTTTGCTTAACTTTGACAACATTGACCTCCTTAGGGATCAATAGAGAAAATGGATTTGGTGAATATGTAACTGACAAAGGATCTATAAGCACACCGCTAAAATCTCCTCAACAAAGCATTGATTCATGGTCTAGTCCAAGGACACACCATCTGTAATAATATTAATAAGGCTCATAACACCCATCCTTTCCACCTCAGCAATGTGATTCACACCCAATCCCATGCACACTCGAAAAACTTGATCGATGCATAAAGCCTACTACCACATGACAGGTTTGTATATTCTCCATATCCAACACTAGTTGAAGCATTTATAAATTATTATGTTATTATGCAAACACTGTCATTAAAATGTAAGTGAAGTCTATTTTATGAATCATGTCTTCCATCCTAACTCGGTCCTATTTTTTGTGTTAACATTTATAATGACCTTTATGATTGTGTGATATCTTATGAACAACTTCACCTCTAACTTAAAATAATTATAATGATCCTTTATATGCGATGGTCATAATTCTTACATTTGGATTACTTTAGAAAGTTGTATACTAAGGTTAATAGTGGAAGCAATATACTTTGTAAGAAAAAGTTGGATAGGTGATGTTAGTGTGCTCGCATTAGTTTACAAGAGTGTAATATTGAGTCATATCAAACTCTTGATGAGGATTGAGAGACATGTGAAGAAGTAATATTGAATTTTGTTTCTTCCTCATTAAAAAAGAATGTCATGGTTTCTCTCCAACTTGATAGTTTGGGATACTATATTAGATGAACCCTGTTAATAAAACCTTACTCGACAACATTTTATACACTTTACTTGGATTCCAAGTGATGAATTTACTAGATTAATACCCAAGCACAAGAAAGTGATCATTTTTCGAACCAAAGGTGCTAGCTAATTCCTTGATCAATGGATAGAAACAATTTATGCTCGATAATCAAAAGCTCATTCCTTTATAATGTTCATTAAGCACTAGAGATAATATATGTATGGAGTATGGCCTTTGTTTCCCCCTTGATCGACCATTGTTTTGTATGCTTATCATTTTTTCCTTTCTCTCTTTAGGGTTTCACTCCAAACTCAACCCCATGGTTCTCTCCAACAATCCATTATGAGTTGTATTAGAAAAATCATGTCCAATAGCTTGTTATTTTGATTTGTATCATATTTTGAATGTAAAAAACATCAAATTGATTATCAATCAGAAGAAGCTAGTCCTTTTTTTGGTCTAGATTCTACAATAGCATCTTGAAAAACATATTTGTCCAACAGAAAGTCCTCCTTATGTGTATCCTATTAATTAAAATCCTTATTGTCACTCCCTGTTGCTTTCTACCACTCACAAGTATATAGTTTAATCAATCAACACACACACACACAAAAGCCTAATGGATTAGATCAATCGCTTTGAACCAACCAGTTTTAAGGTAGAGATCATTGATAGGTCATGGGCTCAAGTCCTATAGATTCCCTATGGGTTAAGAGTAGATGTTATATTCAAGAGAAATTTAAGTTAGATGTCATTCATGGAATGCAAGGAAACTAAAAAAATAGTCAATGTAGTTAGTATTAATTAGGTAAATATAATTCTTCCATAAAAGTAATTGGACCATAATTAATTTGTTATCTCTCTTTTGAACAAAATCCATGTAGTGACAATGTTCCTGCAAGAGGAATTAGAAAACAATGTCAACTGGGATCATAAAATTGTTAGTAAAGTATTTTAAGCATTTATTATTATAATAATGATATTTATAGGATATTATTAAAAGGAAAAAAATTGTAAATTGTTAATGAAAACTTCAAAATAGATTAAAATACTAATTTAAAAAACATATTATGCTTCTAAGAAAAAATAATTATGGCATGGGTATAAACATACACTATTGAAAGGAAAAAAAGAAAGTAGCTGTATGAAGAATAGTAAAACAAGGAAAAATAGAGCAAATGTAGTTTTATCAGCCACGTATTGAGAGGAAGTCATTGCAGATCAACAAAATTGTTTTTATCTGAAGATAAATGGGGACTGCACAATCAGTGACAAGGATCCATGTTGAAGGTTAAATGTTGTTGGAACAGTTTCAAAACATTTAGTTGATTTGTTGCAATTCTCTATTACAAATGCAAGAATGCAAAATAGAGCAACATTGATTAAGGTAGCAATCATTAACATATTTTCTTACAAATAGGTTAAAAATTATATTCATTTTAAAGAGAACCAAGCGAGAGAGTGAATTCTATGCATTATATATTGATTGTCTTCCAAAACCTCTCCTTGTTATAGTTTATGTGAAAAATACATGTCTCCCCTTTGAGAAGGGATATAATTTTGTTATTGTGCTTGTAAATGTCTTTATCTTTGTGAAGGAGGAAAGGGAAGGAAAGGTCAAGAGGTGGGGCCTATAGAAAAAATAATTAAAAATATTAAATATGATTTTTTATTTGGCAATTTATCCTCATTCAATTTAGGATAGATATGAAATGCATGTAAGTTTATATCATTGTATGTTGGTGTTAAAAACAATTCACATTGTCTTTTGGTATGGTTTAACCCTGTAGAGAATAATTTTTAAAAGGCCAGTCCGCGTGAACAAGTTGATATTGGTATAAATTGTTAAAAGAAGTGAAGTCAATGTTGTTAAGGGATTTGTAGGCATATGCAGGATTTCCAAAAGTCTCTTGTGTATATCGTATAGCATTCTATAGGTTTGTAAGAATGCATTATCAATGAGTACAAGGCAACGTTGTTCTATGTCTTAGGTTAAGATCTAGTGTGTTGGAATCAAGAGGAAAAATACTTCCCATTCTCTAAGGTAAGCGAAGCATTGAATGTGCAGTTGTATCATTTGCATTTTATTTAGCCTTGCTAGTGTAGACAATTATGATTTTTTATTGCAGGTCACTAGTGCATCCCCAAGATTTCATATTGTTTTATTAGATACACTAATACATATGTAGTATACTTGTATCAAATACATGCCATGACACATGAAAATTATGAATTTGCAGGTCAATCTTCCATTGAATAACATATTATAAATATTACATATGCTAATCCAATATTAAATTTCCTGTAAAATATATTCATTTCGTTAGGAAACCTATTGATTGAACACACTAACTTCTTAGTGAACTATGATTTTATCAAACAAGTTAGTGTTGATACAAAGCAATCAAATTCAATATCAACTAAATTCATGGTAGTAAAATACACAACAACCCAAAAAAATACATAGGAAGGAGAAACTCATTTGTCCATCAAAACAACACAATTTATGCAAAGGAAATAGATCCAATGTTGAACAACAACCATAAGTTTTATAAAAAGGGAAAATAAGATGAACATGAGTTCATTGTTGAAATTTTGAATGGGGGCAAGATTGATGATTGTTTTTGCCAAAGCAATAATATCTTTTCATAATAAGACAAGCAATGAATATTAGAATCTATATCAAGATCATTCAATGATGGATGGTTTTCTATTATTTATAAAGCAATTGTGCATTTGGGAATCTTTAAAGACACAAAATCAAATTAGAGAGACAAGGTGTAGAGAACTTGAAAAACATTTTGGCAGCATAAGGCATCAATCTGAGAAAAATATTTGTGGACTTTCTATTGTAACTGCTTCCTATTCAAAGAGGTAAGATTTTTGTGGACTTTATATTGAGACCACATTCTATTCAAAGAGGTAACAATATTTTTGTTGTTTGAATTATTTGACTACATTAATAGAATAGTTCAAGGTAGGGTATGTTCTTGGTATGTGTAGAAACTATGTAACTCTAAGATATTGGATGCCCCTATCAAATGCACTCCTTCAAAAAATATAACAAAAAACAATTAAACTTTCAATTCCTGGTGTGCTCCTAGATTAAACATTCCCCTCTTGAAATACCCCAAAATATAGTCTCAAATAGAACAACATGTATCCAAATGTGCAAAAAGATCTTTGAGTGCAACCTCATCTATCTAATGACTGAATTCCTTTCTATAAGGTGCACGATAGCTTATGATCTTGCATGTTAAAAAGGAATTATGAATGCCTTCGCACAAGATGCAACAATGTGCAAGTTGAAAAAGAACCTAGCCACAACAAGGGATAAATACATTGCCAGAGCAAAATTGTTGCCTAGCCTAAAAGCATAAGCAATTCACTGCTTAAAGATAAACAAAATATCGCTAGGCTCTAGAACTCATCGATTGACCTATCTATGAAGTTAGGGAAGCTTGATTTTAATACTTACAAACTTATCAATATAGATTTTGATTGAAGTGATCTTGCCTAATTTTTTTTTCTCTGAGAATGAAATTGGAAAAATAGTTAAGATTGCCCTCCTTGATGTTTTCACCAATTCAACTTTTTTATTGACCTATGAACAAGCTTATGACAACATGTAAAAGTATCGAGGATCATTGCTCTGAAAGGGAAAATGGACAAGAGCGATCCAATCATATTCAGACCTTGTAAAATGACAATAAGGAATTTTCAAGACCTGAGAGACAAGTACACATAAACAAATCTGAATTGAAGTCCATCCAACAAATGACCTGTCATTTAGTGATTTCAACAACAAGAATCAATAAGTTGCAAAGCCATGCATGTGTCTCACAAAATTGGAAAATAAATACACAATCTCCTTTGCTAGCCAAAGGTATAGAAAGTAGTCTAGCATCGTTGCCATCGATACACCCTCTCATATTTGACATCCTTCATCTAACAACTATATGTTTGACAAGCCACAAAACACAAATGTTGAAAGCAAAAGCGAACAAAAAGAACCCACATAAGAATAGGAATACTGTTTGCCTTTACTTCTTAAATCTAAGTCAATCCATGTTGTTCCAATGCTTATGGAGTTGAGTAGGATTATTCCATTGTAATTCTTATTATTACTATAACGCCTTTCTTACATTAAGTTACTGTCTATAACAACTTTTAAAGTAGATCTTTCTACTATGAACAAATTTTTATCCTATGCTAAGTACATGTTATCTTGCATAATCATAAAACTATCTTACCAAATAAATAATCATGGTAATTTAGTAGCAATTGATAAGTTGAGAAACCACTGGTGTCTATGCAAGTCTAAACCAAAGTTGAACTTGTAAAAAAAATTCATGAATATATTCTTTTACTATGCTACCCAACTTTATAATTCATTACCATTCGAATTGTTGGTTTTAAAGGGTTATAAACATGCATATTCAATAATGCATATAAGCATATAAATCTACTTATCATTTGAAAGGTTCTAAGCATGATTGTTTTTAGGGTTAACCAATGATTAAATGATTATCACTTTTCATTAGGTCAACGTTAATATAATGTTGTTTTACCCAACGCCCAAATTCGGGCTAACAAACATTATGATAAACTTACAAATGATTTATGATGTGATAATTTAAGGCGTGCATTATAGTTCAAGCATCGTTTTGATTGAAATCATTGTTTTAAATAATTGGAATTATTGGAATGCAGGTGAACTATAGAATCGACCCACGCATGGTTTGATTTTCTTGAGGGCACGTGGTCACCTCTTGTCCGTGTGTTGGAAATATATAACTCTTACAACCCTAACGCCTTGTTATTCTCCCTCCGTAGTTCACGCTGGCCTTTGGGCTGCTCTGCAAGATTTTCATGGCAACCGTGAGTGTTATTCTTGTTTCAGTTGCCCCAACGCCTGGGTTTATCGTGTTGTAGTTTCTTGAGCTCGGTCTTGTTGCTAGTCTTCGTCGCTTGTGGTTTTACCAAGCTAGAGCCCACTGGTTATTTGCACTTATTTGCAGTCTATCTTAAACTTTGTTTTGCCTTCCCCGTGGCTTGTAACCGTGGTGAGAAGCTAAGCTTCACCTTCGTTGGTGGTGCTCCATATGTGTAGTAGGGTTTGGGATTTGTGTGTGTGCTTTGCTGTTGGTGACAATCCCGTTGCTAGACTGTCCATTCTCTTAATCAAGGTAAATATTTAGTTTTGTATCAATATAGAATACCCATATTAAAATCATGTTTACATTAGGTTTTTATTATTAAAAGAATTTTGAAACTAACACCAAATTCATGCTCTTGCAGGAACCTGTGACCACTCTTGCGAATAGTGAAGAAGATGATACTGGCTGTCTCCAAGGTTTCGTGGCTTCAAACGGGTAAGCCCTGGGTTCAACAAACGGGTTCTTACCCTACTTGTAACAGGGTTGTCGATGGGAAACCCTGAGCTTGGAAGCTTGTCCAGCTTCGCTTTTAGCTATGCAGTTTCTTTTTAATGTTATTGGGTTCTATTAAGTCTTCAAATCCTCGCTAAGTCGATGGGTTGTCTCGACCGTGAGCTGGGTGTTGTATTTGGTTTAAAATTCTAGCCTTACGGCCTGTCAATGCAATATAATAGTTTTTAAAAAGACTTGTTTCGAGCTCGGACTCGTTTTGCAATAATATTACTTTGTGACTCTGTGTAAGTAGGGTTTTACCCTATTCGACCGTGAATAAAGAATTTTTACTATTTATTTTATCTTGTCAAAGATTATTGTTAATATTTTTAAGACTGTCACTCAGTCATAGTGTAATTTGTATTATTTATTTGTTGGCTCGGGAATACGAGCTAGGGTTTTCCTGAATGAAACCCTTGTTTAAATAATTCTTTTAATTTATTTAAATAAGTTCTATTACTTGTTAAAAAAGATTGTTTCAAGTTAATATTATTACCAGTGTATATTGAGATATCTTAAATTTGTATCTGTTCGTATATTTGTAATAAGAACTGTATCCAAACTATAATAGTAGAATTGTTTATTGATATAATGATCCAAAATAATGGATTTCAGCTTAATTGTTTTTAATTGTAATAATAATTTTAATTTAGGGTTTCGACCCTGTAGAATACCTTTACAGGTATAACCTATTTGATAAATAGAAAACAGTTATGTACTTAGATAGATATTTATTTATATATTAGTTATTATCATATTCTTTTGTTTAATTTACTTAAGTTGACAGGTTGAATTTACTCAGAGTTCTTTGAAAAGTAAAAACATAGATTCTGTAACTTAGTTTACTTTGTTCTTTATATTTTAAATACTTTAATGTATCTCTACTTGGTTTATAGTATTGGTTAGACTTAGTTTAGTTGACATTACTAGTAAATAAAACTAAGTATTTGTAGTTTATTTCTTTATTTAACTGAATGAAATAAAGTAGCTTGACTGTGATATTTCTACTGCATTGCAAATAGTTACTAAATATAAACAAAGGAATATATCTATAATGTAACACAGTTTAACCTCCAACATATTTTAACTTGAATAAAAAGAATAATATATTGTCTGTAATACAACATTTTATCTACTAAGGTGTTCTTAACATATTAATCCTTCTACGTGTACTAGATTACTGCTATTTCTTTTCCAATATATTTACATACATAAGCTTGTAAAAACAATAACATAGATAACCAGATTATTGTTCTTTTTGATAATAACCTACATACTGAAATAAATTACTCTGCTATTACGAAATGCAGAACCACATCTATTCGATTCAATCTCTTAACGGTTTCTTCATCAACTGTAAATACTCTATCTGTGCTAGAGTACGGCCTGGTCCTTCCAGGTGTGGAAAAACACAGATTAGAATTATTTTCCATCTATTTCAGATTCATTTCTTCAATAATCTAAAAGATTACTAACTCTAACATTTTACAATTAAATATTTAACATTCATTTAACAGTCAGATTCAGATTTAACTATCTAACACAGTAAAACAAAATAATGTAGAACCTGATTAGGATAGACAACAATAGCGTTAGGAGGCCGTTCCTCCCTACCAAAATCCTGGAGAGCACTCAAACAACGCTTCCTCAGGACCCCCGAGCTTGTTCCTGGTCTTCTTGGCTGAGAACTAGTGGAGCATGCAAACAATAGACTAGTCCAATGACTCAGTAAAACACTCTGCACTCAGTAGTAAGATCCTTCAGCTGAAAAGCTACACTAGATCACTTAGTATTTATCCCCTCAAACTCTTTCCACAATTCCCTTCCATTGAATTTCTCTGAAGTACATTCTCCTGAATGATCACTTCTCTAGAATGAGCAGCCCCAACTCTTTTCAATGGGAATTTTTACAAAGATTGCCTAGGTATTTTGGGTCAGTTGTCATTAATTGAGCCACCTGCTCTGATTCCACTTTCTTGGGGAATCATGACCCCAAATGTAGGGAGGTTGCCACCTGCAATAGTTGGAAGTGGTTTGAGGATGCTGCCACATGTCTGTTTGCTCTCCACCCAGTCTCCTCCACCAACTTGACCAGTAAACACTCTTTTAACAGCTCTCCTAAGCTGTTGTCTCCACCTTTATTTATTTATAATTAAAATATTCAGAATTACATTAAATATCCTTGACTCTGTTGAGTCATCACTTACAACTTAGCATAAAATTTAACATATTGTCCTCAAATAAAATCAAATAAGATAATATTGTTTTTGCAAAATTGGGGCATGTGACATACACACCCCCTTAGAACATAACATCGTCCTCGATGTTATTTATTCTTCATCCTCAGAATTCCCCTGGAACAGAATTGGATATGCCTCTCGCATATTACTTTCCAATTCCCAGGTGGCTTCCTCTGGACTAAGTTGCTTCCATTGTACCTTCACCTGTGTAATGGTGCTGTTCCGAAGTGTGATCTCCCTCCGCCTGAGGATACAATCCGGTTCCACCAGAAAATCTCCTTCTGGTTCCACCTGTACATCATTCCAGTTAACAACATGAGTAGCATCATGAACATATTTCTTTAATACAAAAATGTGAAAAACATTATGTACTCTTAAAATTGGTGGTAATGCTAATTGATAAGCTACTTGTCCAATCCTGGATAGTATTTCAAATGGACCACAGTATCGAGGTGCTAGTTTTGCACAACTCCCCAATATCAGAGAGCTATTTTTGGGCCTCACCTTGATGAACACATGTTCACCTACCTGAAACTCTTTTGGAGTTCTTTTAAGGTCTGCTTGACTTTTCTGTTGATCCCGCGCAACTTTCAGATTACCTTGCACCTGTTTTACAATTTCTTCCATTTCCTTTAACAGTTCAGGACCTAATACTAATCTATCCACTGGATTACTCCAAGAGATAGGAGTATTACATTTCCTTCCATACAAAATTTCCAAAGGACTAAATTTGGCTGATGCCTGATAATTATTATTATAAGCAAATTCTACCAGATGCAAATAATCCTCCCATTTACTTGGTTGGTCTTTCACATACATTCTTAATAAATCTTCGAGTACTTGGTTTACTCTTTCAGTTTGTCCATCTGTTTGAGGACGGAACGAAGTACTAAAATTTAATGTAGTGTTTAATCCTTTAAATAGAGATTTCCAAAAGTTACCTGTAAATTTAGGATCTCTATATGAGATTATGACTTTCGGTATTCCATGCAGTCAGAAAATCTGTTTTAGAAAGATATCAGCTATGTTTGCAGATTTATATGTAGTTTTAAGAGGTATGAAGTGAGCTGCTTTACTTAACTTATTGACTACTACCATGATAGAATCATTTAGATTCTGATTTCTAGGCAGTCCAGTAACAAAATTGAGACTAATTATCTCCCATTTCCAGCTAGGAATGGGTAATGGCTGAAGTAATCCAGCTGGGTGTTGATGTTCAGTTTTCACCTGCTGACATTCAAAACACCTAGCAATATATTCTGCTAATTCAGTCTTCATATTTGGCCAAAAATATTCTTTTCTTAACATAGTTATAGTCTTTTGGTAGCCTGGATGACCTGCGTATGGAGTTTTATGGATTTCATCCAAAATTAACAACTTAACTTTAGGTACATTAGGTACATACATTCTGTCTTTATACAGTAAAAATTCTTTTGCATTCAAACTATACCCTTTACTTAAGCTTTCTGTTGGATTTTCTTTAGTTTTAGCTTGTAAATTTTGGTTAATTTCATCTTGTTCTATTCCTGCTTTAAGCTGTTCATCCAAATCTGTCATATAAGTGCTGATAACTGCTGCAAAATTCAGCTTTGCATTCCTACTTAATGCATCAACAACTTTATTTTCTTTACCTTTAGTGTGCTGAATTTCGAAATCATACTCACTTAGAAAAGCTAGCCACCTAGCTTGTCTGGCATTTAGATTAGGCTGATCTAACAGATACTTTAATCCTTTATTATTAGTCATTAAAATAAATTTTCGGCCAATTAGGTGATGTCGCCACATCTTTAGAGCATGTATAACAGTTGCTAATTCCAGATCATAAGTTGCATAATTCTTTTCATGAATTTTTTATTTTCTAGACCCATAGGCAATAACATGCCCCTCTTGAGTCAGAACACTGCCTAAACCATCATTCCAGGCATCAGTGCACACTATAAATTCTTTATTTGGATCAGATATTCTTAAAATAGGTGCACTGTTTAATAAAGTTTTTATTTGGATCAGCTATTCTTAAAATAGTCGACTACCATTCACAAGATGAGGTAGAATTCCTCCATCTAATTGCTGCAGTTGCACTACACCTCCAAAAGTAACAGAATTAATAAGGTATGGACCTAACCAATGCATTTGTAACTCACCTGGATACTTTATGAACATGTTGTCGTACAACAAAAACAAATCTCCTTGCTGAAATTGTTTGTTCTTTATGCATCGATCATGCCAAGCCTTTTATCGATCCTTCTCGACACGTTGATGGATTCGTGCAATAAAGCGGTCCTCTTCAAGCTATGTCAACTGTGCCACATGCTCCTTTAGCACTAGTTCATCATCCATGCCCGTCGTGGCTGCAATGCATAGACTCGGGACAATTTACTCCATAGGCATGAATTCCTCTTGCTCATATACCAATTTGAACGGTGTCTGGCCTGTTAATCTCTCGCAAGTGGTGCAATATGCCCACAATACTGTTGGAATCTTCAAGTCCCAGTCGTCACGGTTAGCATTACATACCTTTGTAAGCGCATGCGTCGATATCTTGTTGAAGGCTTCTACTGTTCCATTTGCCTGTGGATGATATGGGGTACTTTTCTTATGTTGTATTTGCAACTCCTCTGTCAGGGTGCTTACTATGCGGTTGATGAAGTGACTACCTTGGTCACTCATCAATATCCTTGGATGTAATGTTCTGTTTTTTTATAAAAAAGGAATAATTGAGGACTGATAGCACTAGGAGTAGAAAGGTACATCTATTCAGTATTATTAAGTCATCGGTGTAGAAAGAGGGCCATCAGAGTTCATATCCTAAAGCATGCGGAGCATGCAAGCCTTGTTTAGTCAGTGTTAAAGTCAACATCAAATTAGAATTGCATGCATGCAAAATTGAAGCATAAACCCTAAAAGTGACATCCAAACCCTAAAAGCATATGAAGATCTATTTAAGAAGGGTTATGGGACTAAAGGAACTATCTATTGTTATTGTTGATTGATTTTGGACTTCCGAGTAGTAGCACAACGTGCAACCGTGGCAGTTGGGGTTGGAGACGATGTCTTCAGCTAGCGAGGGTTCAATAGTGAGATATCTTTCCTAGTCTCTTATTGGGATAGATGATCTAGGTTTATCCATTGCATCCATCTTATACTACAGTATTCGGAGATCCAACACATTCCAAAGGGTTATTAGCAAATCCACGTTTTGTAGCCAGAAGTAGCAGGGAAAACACAAAAGGATTCGCTGGGACCAAAAAACCCAGTCTTTCCTCTGCATGACAGCTTCCTCTTTCTTAGTAGGCCTATCCTACGGTATGCAGTGATTATCAGCCATTAGTTTTCTCACCTGGAGTATTTATTAGCCAAACAGATCAGTTGGGGGCGTGAGCAGCAGAACTGCCAATCAATTCACTAGGGCACTTAGTGGCAGCCAACCCTCCGCATGTGCCAGGCCATCTCTCCATCATTAGTAGACGAACAAGCTCAGAAAGTGTCAGCTTGAACAGACCTCTCCTCCTACAAAAACGTCACCTTCAGTTTGGAGGGTGCTTACGGTACTATGGGGCAGTAACACCGAAGGAAAAGATTACTATGAGACCACCCATCTGGATCCTTATGCATGAAACTATCTCTAGAGTCATTATCAGCCGAAATATCAGTGGTAAGTGAATTTCTCTTTGCAAAACCCTAACCCTAATTCAAATATATTTTAGGGCATTTTTGCATGGTGAGTTTGCATGCATAGTTATTTTCCAAATTTGTATGAGATTGAGTGTGCGAGTCAGCACTATCATAGAACATTAGAGAATATCAGTATTTGGGATATTACAGTGGTATTCGATAGTGAGATATCTGCCCTATTCTCTTATTGGGATAGATCATCCAGGTTTACCCATTGCGTCCATCATATACTACAGTATTCGGATATCCAACACATTCTGAAGGGTTCTTAGCAAATCCACATTTTGCAGCCGAAAGTAGCAGGGAAAACACAAAAGGATTTGCTGAGACCACAAAACCCAGTCTTTTCTCCGCATGTCAGCTTCCTCTTTCTTAGTCAGCCTATCCTACGGTATGCAGTGATTATTAGCCATCTGTTTTCTCACCTGGAGGAACTATCAGCCAAACGGATTAGTTGGGGGCATGAGCAGCAGGACTGCCAACCAATTCGCTATGGCACTTATAGGAAGCCAAACCTCTGCATGTGCCAGTCCATCTCTTCGGCATCAGCAGACGAACAAGCTGATAAAGTTTCAGCCTGAACTAACCTCTCCTCCTACAAAAACGTCACCTTCAGTCTAGAGGGTGCTTACGGTACTGCAGGGTGGTAACACTGGAGGAAAAGAGCATTATTAGACCACCCATCCAGATCCTTATGCATGTATCTATCTCTGGAGTCATTTTCATCCAAAATATCAGTGGTAAGTGTTAATTTCTCTCTCCAAAGCCCTAACCCTGATTCAATTATATTTTAGGGAATTTTTGCATGGCGAGTTTGCATGCACAATTATTTTGCAAATTTGTATGAGATTGAGTGTGCGAGTCAGCACTATCATAGAACATTAGAGAATATCAATATTTGAGATATTACAGTGGTATTAGAGCATGATCCTTGCCAGCTGTGGGCACATAGCAATTGAATAAATGTGCATGTTGATGCATGCTTGTACATGCAAATGCATGTTAGTGATGTTGGTGAAGTGTATGGCAGAACAAAGGTTTTGTTTTGCCAATTTGTGAGAACATGAAGACTATGAGAAGGATCTTGACTAGAAATTTGCAAAGTTTAGCAACACTGCAACACTTGCCTTGATATTCGGAATATCTAGCATTGGGTGATGAGGTATGTGCAACATTGTCCTTTTAAGATTATTACACCCTCAAATTCAGGAGCTAGCCCAAGGATTGGGATGAGGATCTCCTTAAAGGAATAGTTGGGGGAGTGAAGAAAGATGAGCATGAAGTACAGGTTGTTGAGCTTGATTGGGAGTTAACAGTAGATGATGAGGATGTGCATGAGGAGATAGCATTAGAGCCTTCCTGTGAGTCTAGCGACATAAGCACATTCGTTAGTCAGATTGTGGACAAGCCATGTGATGAGTTGGAGTTGGTACACTCTTCATCCACTACAACAGGAGTCCAGACGGTTATAACAAGAGAAATACATGAGGTGCAAGGCAATGAGCACAACAATCGAAACAGTGGGAAGTCACACATGGAGGTTAGGGAGAGTTTATACATGCATGAGATAGAGCTTCCATATGATAGTCACCAAAAGAAGATTGAACGCGTTAAAAAAAGAATTCTAGAAGTGAAAGAGAGGACCAAGATACTCCGGGACACCATATTGCAACGAGATATTGAGCTTACATCTCTTCAAGTTGTATGTACCAAGTCAGTGGTCAAGATTTCTAGTATTGAAGAGCAGTTAGATCCTTGATGGGACAACAAAAGAAACATACTAATGCATTTCAAAGCAGTCCTCTTCAGGAGTACATAGACAAGGATTCCAGTAGCTTGAGTCCACATTTTCATAATGGAGGATGGTTTTTACAGGTTGGCCATGGTCGAGAAATTGGGCAGCAGTATATGAGCATTCCGGTTGAAATCAGAAGGGCAGAATGTCATCTTGGCAGGATTATTCCTTGTGATGATGCTTATGGACAAGGTCCTTTTTGGGGATTCGATTGGAGAGATATTAAGAGTTTGTGTCCTATTGAGTGGGCGATTCTTAGGAAGACATTCCTAGTCAAAGATATAGTCTGATAAGAACCTTGGGATATTTGGGATGAAAGATGCACAAGTTGGCATTGGGATCTAGGTGGGAGACCTTATAAGGGATGGATACAATGTTTACTGATGGGGTTACTTGGGAGTCTTCAGGATGCTCCTTGTGTTGATACTATGTAGGGTAGCGGTGGATGCATTTTAACCTCTGCAATTCTCAGATTGACTTGGGACCCTGGGATTACAGTGACTGGTAGTTTGGTGATTGCTAGAGGATGATTTCAAGAGGTCTATTGTGATGGTACCTCGTTTAAAGCCTAGTTATTTACTCTTCTTATAGGAGGCTTCCATGGGATATCTTGTGATGGTACCGTGCAGTGCAGTTCTTTGAGCAGAGGGTGCTACAAATATCCTAAGATAATTTGGGACCCTGGGATTATCCCCGGATTCAGTTGGTTCAATTTGATTGATTGTGGAGTTGCATTGGCATTGCTTGAGGACAAGCAATCTTTGGCGAGGGAGGACTGTAATGTTCTATTTTTTATAAAAAGGGAATAACTGAGAACTGATAGCACTAGGAGAAGAAAGGTACATCAATTCAGTATTATTAAGTCATCAGTGTAGAAAGAAGGCTATTAGAGTTCATATCCTAAAGCATGTAGAGCATGCAGACCTTGTTTAGTCAGTGTTAAAGTCAACATCAAATTAGAATTGCATGCATGCAAAAGTGAAGCATAAACCCTAAAAGTGACATGCAAACCCTAACAACTCAACTTTAACAATCTCCTTGTATTGTGGATTCAAGCGATATGGCCTCTGCCTTACCAGTTTCGCATCTAGTTTTAATGGAATCCTCATCTCTCCCAAATCACCCCGTATCCCTTTCATTTCAGAGAATTTGGTTGGAAACAGATCTTGAAATTCATGCAGCAGATCCATGATCTTCGCCATAGTCTCTTCGTCCCAATAGTCCCCAACACTTGCAAATTTTGGGTTCTCCTTTGTCCCAATGTTGACTTTTTTAATCTTCAGCGGTTGGTTCAGGGGATCAGTCGGTATATCTGGTGCTGCAACATCCCTACTCCCTTCTGTTTCTAGAATATTGATATTCCAAAGCTCATCATCGTCTTCATCTCCACTAGACATGTTATAACATTCCATCATCGACTGCATGTGGCAATGCGCATGTGGATCTACTGGATATGAAACATGCACTACCTTCAACACCACATCACAGATGAGTTGAAGTGCATTATGGACATCCGGATTAGTATCCGCAAAAAAAAAGGTATGAGCAAAGAAGTCTGTTGGCTCTTCCTAAGTGGTTATTTCTCTGCACAACTCCCATGATATTTCCATTTCATCCAATGTGTGGACAAAAGCATGGACCCATTCATCCTTTGGTTGTGATTCCCACAGAGTCTAACATTCCATTAAGTGACCACTGGGGTCAATCCTCCCATCGTACCTCCCCGTGTGATATATTTCTGCATCGTCAAAGCACACTGTCATCAACCATTGACATTGCACCCATCCAGTAATTGTCTTTTTATGAGTCGCCCACCATGGGGACTTCACTTAGTGAACATCTCACATAGCACATGCGATCGTGGGATATTAAAGAATACCCTTAATTTCTAGAGATATTGACCCAAACTCTTTTTGTTGAAACCCCCTCCCAATACTTAAAACCTCCTCCCCACCCCTTTTTATAGCTCAATCCTTATAAACCACCATACCCAGCCCCACCTTAAACCCCTCATCCCCTCAATACCTACAATATATTGGCTAGATTTTTTATAATTTTAAAACCCACAATATGAACTAACGTGATAGGATATTGGTTAACAAGTGAAGCCCCCGTGTTGCCCACCAATGTGCTAGAGTAGCTTTTAGTGCTTCCTCTAGTGCCAACAATCACTGCAGTTTTGATACCTTCTCTTCAAAATCTATTAAGAACGTAGACAACTCATGAAACCCCTCATAGATTGGTAATTTGACAATCTTAGTCATGACAAGGCACAACGATTGTGTGATCATACCACACTTTTGGAATGACACCTCGTGCATGCGATTTTTCTTGTTTTCTAATGCATCATCAGAATCAGAAGACGTAGAACTAGCACTGCGCCAACCAATTTCTCCATCGGCATTTGGGTGGATGTAATCCTCTGAAATATTGTAAGCATGATCCCATCCCTTGACAACTTCATCTTTCATAGGTTCAATATATCTCCGTCCTTCGTTTGGATCCATTGGAGCGATGACTCGAATGTCGTGATTTTCAAACTTCATCATCCACTTCTTGAAGTTAATTACTGCCATACTATCATTGGCCCATCCAATCCCCAATAATGCGGGATAGTAGCCTCCACCATCAACAACTTCAATCACATCGAAATCAGCATATGTATTCATACCTTCAACATCTCCAACTAGGTTCGACACTCGTTCGATTGGTTGTACTTTTTCATGATTAGCCAATCGCAACTGCACTAGGGAGCAACCCAATGTCGGCCTCCCCATCTTTTTCCATGTCTTCTTTGTTAGGATATTCACATCTAATCCTATATCCAAAATAACTGAGTCTACTTCGTAGTCCCCAATATGAATGTTCATGCCCATCTCTTTGCCCGTATTTTTCTTATGTAAAGAGTTCACTGTGGAGTCCTTCCACTCCTTACTTAGTCGATGCAACATGTTCTCAATCTCAGCAAGGGCATTGGGATCTTTTTCCAGTGACAAACAACTCTCAATTTTTTTTTGCAAGGTACCTTGCTTTCGCGATGGTCCTGCCTCCAACAAAGAATCAAAAGCAGAGGACATTTCATAAATAGGTGACTTACCAGGATTTCTTTCGATCACGTCCTGTACCTCGAAGAATGTATCTCGCTCTGTAGAAATGTCAAATGGTACCTTCTTTTTTCCAACCAATTGAACCTGCGGATGGGGACCGTCCTCTTTGGACGTTGTACCTCCGCGGGTGACGATAGAAACATCGACATCCTCTGTTCTGGCCTCTGTTGAAGTCGCCGCAACTGTCGATCCTTGATTCTGGTTCGCTGGCAGGTTCTGGTTCATCGGTGGATTCTGGTTTAGTGGTGGGTTCATTGGTTGATTCACAATCTTATTCTAAAGTGGAATTAGATTCTGAGGCTAGTTCTATAATTAATTATGGTTTTGTAGCTGATTCAACTGGTTCTAGTTATGCAATTGAGGAACATTTCTTACCTACCATCTTGTGATTAGTTGTGGATAGTTCTCGACAGTGTGATCAACTGTGGTGAAGTATGTACACTAACACTGCAATTGTAAGAAATCTATCTGATAATGTCTGAATACCCCATAATTATAACCTTGCACATTTCCAGGATCTCATCCTCCTCCTCTACTAGAGCCTCCTCCTCTTCCTCGGAATCCTCCTTGCTGCTGGTACTATGACTGAGCCAATTGCTGCGACGGGGGATTTGGATGCTGTTGAACGTAGTGTTCTGCCTAAACATACTATGGCTGTGACAAAGCCATCGACATCTGATTACACTGTGGCTTTAGTGCGAACTGTGGTTGCGGCGCAAACTACGGTTGCAGATGTGACGATATAAACTACATCTGCTATGGTCATGTATACTGCAGTTGAGGTACCACCTGAGGTTGCGGTTGTGATTGTTGTAATGCACGATGGTATTCACCTTTCACATAGTATGAGTCATACACCCTTTCCTAAAGCAAGTCATATACGTGACAATCTTTGTCTTCATGCCCCACAGACTGAAAAAATGAGCAATATAAGTTTGCTAGCTTCATCACCATCTTCTGCATGTATCCACATTATTCATGATGATGCCCATAGAATTGGCATATGTGGCACCATGGTACACTACTACAACTCAACGGGTTTGGTACCCTAGATAACATATAATTTTGGAAGTCAGGGAAAATATCTTTGGTGTGTCCATCTGCGTGACATTGAGTGCACCACAGGTCTTCGCGATGTTCTTTCCCCTTATTGATATCTTGTAGCTGAAGTGTTAAGTTCTCCAGCTATGCCTGGATCTGGTTCATACTAGTTGTACTTTCCCCAATAGGTGAAGCCTCTAACTTCATGGTGATCTCTAGAGCCTTGCTCTGTGTCGTGATCTTCTGTTGCATTAGTGGTTTCCGGATATGAGATACCAACATTGTGATAAACCACTCTTTGTGCTTAACATCGCTCATATCGAAACTAACTCTTTCCATTAGTGTCTTAAATCTCTGGTGAAAGTCCCAAATAGTTTCATTAGGAAATTGTTTAATCTCCTTTAACTCAGTAATATACTACGCTTCAGATTTGGGCATTCTGAATTCTTCAATTAGTCCTTTCCTGACTTCATCCAATGTTTTTACAGGGGTCCCCGTAGGAACTTGTATAAATTTAATGTACCAATCTAGTGTATGATCCCAAAGAGTGGTCACCAATTGACCCTTCTTGACATCATTGTCAATAGTCTGTTTAATAGTACATACTACCTCACATAAAAACCAGTACTCCTCAGGATCATCGATCTTGTTTCCATGGCACAAAGGTATCTTTGTGTCATCGCCCACCATCCTAGGCCTTCTTCCTACAGATGTTGATCTACTCCTATAATGTTGCTGGCACACTAGGCAAGTTGAAACGAAACTTGTGTTTATTCCTGAACGTGTAGTGGTGCGCAGAGGAGTGGGTACGTTGCTACTGGGGTTTGATCTTACTGCTATCTTGGGCGTAGTCTAGGTCTGGTCGTCCTCTTTGTCATTGTAGGGTCACTTTGTCTCGTGTGAACTTCCTTCGCGCTCTTGTGTTTCAATCGCAACAAGACCTTCCCCTGTCCTCTGCCTCTTCTCTTGTCAAAACCTTGCTCCTCCCCTCTTAAGACCACTTTATTCCTCAACTTCCCTCACAACCTCGTTGAAACTTGCACCCACCTACCCCTTATCTTCCCATTCGTCTCCCCCCTTTTGTCGCGGTATCCACTGCCCCCGCATATCATAGTTCTACTACTCGAGGTGCATCTTCAGTATGACCTTTTCACAGACAAGCATCTTAATTAACAATTGTAGAGACAACAAGAACCTACCTCTGGGTCCGTTGAAAAATTCCCTTTCTGCCTCGCCGTAGGACTTGGTGGTGTAGACCGCAAACTTAGTGATATATCCTTCTAGGATACTCTCCAACCAGACTTCAACAGCCCGCGATGCCTTGTTATCAGTCTCCGATAACTTCTGGATTAGTTTAGGGGTACAAGACATTGGCCCACCTCCTTGGAAATTTGTTTTGCGATAGGTGAATCATGCCAGCCACTCATATAAAATGATGGGGAATCCAGAGAAAAATTACTTGTGTGGACTGTCATGTATGTACCTTGCCAACCACTTGTACGTCGTCAGTCCAGGGCTTTGATTTTCTGCTTTAGCAAATTCTCGTAGCTTTTGATTGAACCAATCTTGAATTTTTGGTCTTATTGGATGCCACATATTCTCCTCTCAGTCACAACAAGGTCCCACCAATGGAACCATATCCCCAGACCCAACCAACAAAACCCTGTCGACAGGGGTTCCCACTCTGTCGATGCTCAACTCACCACAACCTCCCTGAGCATCGGCCCAGACACGTTTTACCCTGTCCGACAACACCCACGAAGCGGATGAAGTCTCACCCGAGATGTTCAAGGGAGAGTTGTCGAAACCAAGTTTCCACAGAATAGGAGAGTACTATGGGCATCGACAATTAATCAACTTATCCAACAGATCTGACTAGTTACTTAATCATCAACATAGCTAATCATCATTGCTACTATTGGATTGCATCATTCATTAACAAAACCGATCATACTGTTGCTGAAATAGATCCAAACAGATAACATCATTTAAAAGCAGAAAACATCGCATCATAGATCCATGTCGCACATTAAATTGCATTCACCATTAGATCATAGGAACAATAAGACATAAAAAGGTAAAAGAAACAACAATTCAGATCAACTCCTGGCTTATCATATTACTTATGCGCAATGATTAACAGATTCAAAAATAGTTCATAATTCAAGATCCAGTCTTCTTCTTTGAAATCTCCTCTCTTCCTTAAGCCCCTGTAACACTTGCAATTCTACATCTATTTATAATCTTATGCCTTTACATTCAAGTTCCACTTCTAAGTAACTCTTAACCAATTCTTAACCGAATCTACCAAATAATGACCAATATCCACAAAATATGGTCCAAAGTACAAAACGTGACATAAAAATGCATAAAATAGTCTATTTTCCGCCTTGCGCGCCATCTTGCACTTGCGCAGTGGATTTTGAGCTTGTGCAACACTCGTGATATCCTGCAACTAACTTGTCCAAACCCTACCAACATCGCCCTAGAATATTAGAAAAGCAATAGCCCATGAAAAAATATTTCATCTCACTGGCATTGGGTTATACATTCAAACATTGGGTTATGACAAAAGAATTAAAGTCCATCTGCAACTAATACCTCCTTGTGGATGCTATATGTCCCTATAGGGACATAATAAATATATCATTCAATCATAACATGCTATACTTGTGAGTACCTGTTACGGAGAAAATCCCCTATGGCTTAGGGTGGACCACAACAGATAGGATGACACCAAATATAAACCCATTTCCAATCATGCTAAACATATAAGCAAAAATAAAATTAAGGGATAGGCGTACCTTGTTCCAAACGTTTGAAGTACATCCCTATTGCATTTTCAATCAAGTTTGTACCTACACATTGCCCTCAACAACAACAAGATATACAAGCATGATATATGTAAAGAGTTAGAATCTAATATAGCATGACATATTCCAATACACAATCAAAGTAATTACATCCATGGATAGAAAATATTTATAATTACACATGCAATGGACGAGAAGTGGATATTTTTATTAATATGAATAGAGATAAAGATGACAAACTCTATCGGCACCTTGTTGAAATCGAGAAACTAAGTCCCTCCACCTGGGCCTCCACCACTTCAATCCTCCATACAAAGGCAAGCTCACAAATATCAAGGAAATCTTGGGAAATAACACTAAGGGATGTTTCAAGGACAAAGGGATGTAGACTCAAGTACATAAGAATGGGGTACGATTCCACTATAATGTATTTACTCTCAAAGTTCTCCTCCTCTAATGCTTCATAGTAGCGCAATATATAGCCCTTCAATATGAGGTGAAGAGTTGAAGTGGAGTGTTTCCCAGCATATGGAAGGCCAATAGACAAGTCCTTTGTTACTTAGTGGGGGGAAAATCCAAATATTTTTTTTAGCACATTTTCAGATGTACGCGGGTGACAGTGGTGCAAGCTGTGTATACACGGGTTGTAAAATTGTGACTCGTGTATATATAAAAGTGTCTTTTAAGGGGTTCCACTGGAGCATCAAGGTCATAATCAGCAAAAAGGGGTAAAATGAGTCTGCATAGGGACATGGGTAGGTAATCCAAGCATGATGTATTAGGTGTGGAAAATCACACTATAACAGATGCCCCCTAATGTGTGAGGTCAGAGGGGTACACGATGGCCAAAATACATTATAATAGCCCCATAAGTGGAGTAATGAAGACCTAGGTGGAAAAACCAGCCACTCATCAATATAAAATACAATGATAATCAATGAAGTGGGATCCCGTACGGTGGGGGAAGGTGGTTTTCACCCAGCCCACCAGGGATCAAATCCCACCGAGACATGGCCCGCTGTGATAAGGCTCGAAGGGTAGACGCCCCCTGGATAGACTACCACCCCTGGACGGGATTGGAGTCCGGGACGCCTCGACCCTTACTGAGTCATAAGTTTCTGGTATATCTGGCTTGCGGGCTGTTGGATATACCTGGGGTTTATAGCCGATTTCCCTAACATAAAAAAAAAATATAAAATACAATGATATATTTCTACATATGAATGCAAAGACATAGCAGTCACAGATACATAAGAGTACAATGGCCATGAATAGGCATAATAGATATATGTCATAAGTGGTCATCGCCACATACAATATGGAATGATGTAAGGTCTCCATACTGAATGAAGACATCAAATGGTACACTGAAATCTCGTCATGAAAGTTGAAATTCCATAGATACTAGCAATATTAAGGAGTGTTGTTGTTGCAATTGCTTCCCCATTTTTTTTACATTTTAGGGCCCCTCCTTACTTTTTTGATTGAAAGCTTACTTAAACTAGTTTTTCAGTCCTAGAGTCTCCATCCTAAACACTTAGTTTTTCCCAAAAGTTGAGCAAAGAAGTTTTTTTGGATAAGTTAAAACTCATCCTTTTCTGGCGACATATCGTTGTAATGTGGCGATTTTTTTTCGACATTTCTGAGGAACACATCCAGTTGCTCTAACACGTCGGCTTGGGCAGAAGAAGTTTTTTTCCAGGAAGTGTTGTTTCGGCACAACTCACCTAAACTCATTGACACATTCGGGAGTAACTCACGAGTGACCTTTGACACAATCGAAAGGATCAAAGAAAGTTCTCGATGTTTACCTATGGCCCAATTTTTGGAAATTTCAAGTTTTACACCAATGCAATCGTGATAGATAAGGTGATAAATGACAAAACCAATTGGAGTTTTTTGGTGAGTTTTTGTCGACACTGCCGAAGAAAAATCATCATTTTTGTCGACATAGTCGGAGAAAACTTATTATTGGTCGTTGATACGGTCGGAGAAAGTCATGTTTTACCATCTATAATGTCAGAGGTGTTTGGGAAGATCGCTGATACATGGACAATAAAAAGCAGATGACCACATTTTTGCGCAAAACAATGTTTGACCACTTACCTCGTTAAATGCTCCAACAACCATATTAATGACTCTTTGTTTTGATTTTTATATATAAATGGTGTGTTGTTGTTTGTTTTTATCCCGAGAACACTGTTTCAGAGAGCAACCAACCAAGGAAAGAAAACTGGAGCTTTCGCACTTAGACCAACATTGTGTCCATATCTACGGTTGATAGGTTGGGGGCTTTGACCTCGTACTTTTGTCAAGTTTTAAACCTTTATATATTTGTGGTAGGGGTTTTGGGTTAAACACATTGTTGGGCCCCAATCCACTAGAGTAAATTAGACCTTAAGTTTATGTCAATCCAGAGTTTGTAGACTTAGAGGCATATCCCAAATATAGAGACTCAGAGCTAGACCTGACTGGAAATTTAGTTTACCTATGAAACAAATCTATTGAATGCTAGCATGTTGTGACTTGAAATGCAAAACCTCCCTTACAGAAGCAACTTCATTTGATCTCTTAGTTTAACCAACAATTCATATATGAAATATTCTGAGATAAAAAAATACTAAACCTAAATCTTAAAAATAGATCACAATACACTGCCTATTATCTCACTGTTGAAAGCAGACAATCATTGATTTCCTTTACAAGAAGACAGTTCGCAATGTATAACTATCTTCAATAGTTCGATATTGAATAAGGAATGCAATCTAAATCATTCCTACAATGTTTAAACATTTAAATAATAGAGCTCATAACCCTATTCATACAATCTAACTCGTTCTGCAATGTATGAGTAATTAAAATAAGTAAAATCAACTTCTATAGGATTTAATTAAAACATACCACATGCAACGACACAGAAAGATGTGTGCAGACTTGGAAAAGGGGGCCCTCCAATGCTTTGCTTACACATGCAAATAAAATCACAGAGCTCTAGACCTCAATCGCATTCACCATATAGAAATGAACATACACAGTAATTTATCAAATCCTCAGTCGTTATTTCAAAACCATACGTCTATTATCCAGGAATTTCTTTCCCCTTTAAAATCAAATACTTATACAATTTTTTTTAAAACTGAAATGCTAAAAATCTGGAAGTCTCATAATGATATGCTCCTAATATTTTTCTCAACCCTCGAGATCCTCCATCAGATCCATCAAAAATAGGCAAAATCGAAACTGTCATGTTTTTATGCTAAGTGGTAGCACAGGTGGTCGTCTTTGACCGGCATTGACTCGACACCTATGAAAGCCATATCATATGTTCGTTAGAAATTTAACCATCCTTGGACATCGAGGATCTTCCTCCCATCTCTCAGTGTGTGCCTAGATGGCCTGCAAGTATCCAACCTAGGAGAAATTACGGGAAGTTAGCACATTTTGTAATTTTGAATAAAACCTTAATTTAAATGCCTTAAAAATCTCATAATTCAATTTGTTAAGAAGAAACAACATTTATACCTTTGACTAAAGTTTTGTGGATGAAATTAAGGTTTTATGGATCAAGTATGAAGGTTTATGGAGAAAACTGGAAGGCATTTAGATGGAAAAATAGGTAAAAATGGTGCCCAACATCTCCCCCAAGAGGAATCTGTTGCATGTCCTCATGCACAAAAAGTATTTCCAAAAATTTGACCTTGCTTATATCATGACCAAAATTTTGTTGCTGAACCTTTGCTTTTAATCTCCTGTCTGAGATTATGCATATGTAGAAGTTCGAGATGCATAAAGGACTTTCAGTTTCTCATACTTGGTTTTGTAAGTCTTCTTTTGTTTATACCATTTATATGCATGCTTGGAGATTCGTGCCCTTTGAACGTTAAGCTTCCTGTTCTTTTCTTTTAACTTTTCATTCCTCAGTTTTAATTCTCTTACTTCCAGTTTCAACTTCTTCATCTTTTTACTGATTTTGGAAGTTTTCTTCTTTTCCATCTTCATTGAAGGCTGCATAGAATTAGTGTCCATCCCCAATTCTTCATTCTCTTGTACTGAATCTCCCTTCTTTTCTTTTTCCATAGTTTGTTGCTCTAAGAAAGGAGAAGCTGAATCATTTGATATTTCCTATCTTGGATGCTTTTTCTCTTCTTTTTCTTGTTGTTCCAAGAAGAGATTAATTTTTTTAGTCTTCCTTATCACTTCATCTGAAATCTTTTCAGTTTCTTGGGTATCTTTTTCTTCATGGACTTGCCCAATCTCACCTGTTAGACTTTCTTCTTGACTTTCCAAGGATTGTATGTATTCATACTGTTTTTGCTAGCTTTCATCATCCTCTTCTAGTGCTGACTTATTTCAAGCTTGTTGATGCTTCCTTGGATTTTTCTTATAACTGGTCAAGATTTGATCTTGCTTTCGGAACTGTCTTTCTTTTTTCATCATGCTCCTGGTTCGTATTCTTCTCTGAGGCTGTTTTGAGCTTGCTGCCTCAGAGTTATCTTCATCATCTGTGATCATCAACACCTCTCTTTCTTTCTTTTTCCCCTTAAGCAGTTTTGAACTTGTTGCTTCAGGGTTTTGTTCTCCATCCTTGGGGTATGTTATCATCAATAGTTTGTCTTCTTTCAAGCCTTCTTCGGGAAGCTCTTCTAGTTCTTCAAACTGTTAAATTTTCATATGCTTAGCTAATACATCAGTATTTCATTTCATTTTCATAACAAAAGCATATAAACAGGATCACTGAAAGATAGACAAGCACAACCATACAAAAGGAACACAAAGATTTATCCTGGGAAAACCCTAAAGGGAAAAACCCAGCAAAAGCTTCCTCAATATAGATGCCCCAAAAGATAAAATATAAAACCAACAAGGAGATCAAAGCCTGATCCTCATCCTTCTCCAGCTACTCTTCTCTTCTCCACTAATGCGCTACACAAGTGAGAGTGTGTGTGTTCCAAATGAGGAGCGCTACACCTCTATTTATATTCATCCGTTCACTTTAATTAACTCATCCGACATGTAGGCTCGAGTTAATCATGTAGGATCGAGTTACACATGTAGGCTCAAGTAACCACACTGGGGTGCTAATGACCCACCTTTACAATTAGAGGGGACTACCTCATGACTCTTATTAGTTCTTTCGATTAGGAGCATCGGGGTACAAAGTAATACAATTGGTTCTCCCAATAGGACCCTCGGGGACCACAAAAGATACATATAGAATATTCTTCAAAGTTACAATATTTCAACACTCCCCCTTAACAAGAAGGGTGTTCTACAACAACATCAACAACAACAATAACGAGAGAGAGAGAGAGAGAGAGATAGAGGACATCATCAACATCATCAGGGTAACACATCTATAAATCATTGGAAGCTTTTCAACATCATGTAGTCTTCATCTTCAATCTTCAGTCTTCAACAACTTCAACACTTTGACCGCTTCGATCAACAACAATCTTCAGCACTTTGACCTTTCGATCAACAACATCATCTTCAGCACTTTGACCTTTCGATAAGCAACATCGTCGTCATCATACTCTGATCTTTTGAACAGCAACATCATCATCATACTCTGATCTTTCGAACAACAACATCATTAGCATACTCTGATCTTTCGAACAACAGCATCATCATCATACTCTGATATTTCGAATAGCAACATCATCATCATCATACTCTGATCTTTCGAATAGCAACATCATCATCAGCATACTCTGATCTTTCGAACAGTACGTCATCATCATCAGCAACAACCTGAAATCCACAACACGAAGACGAAAGTCTTCGGATCTCTTTTGGACCTAAGTCCAGGGATGATACAATCCTACCACTTTCACGGGGACCGAAATCTCCGAATACATTTTGAACCAAGGTTCAGGGATGATGCAATCCCACCACATTCATAGGGGCCGAGACCTCCGGATACATTTTGAACCAAGGTTTAGGGATGATGCAATCTACCACTTTCATAGGGGCCGAGACCTCTAGATACATTTTGAACCGAAGTTCAGGGATGATGCAATCCTACCACATTCACAGGGACCGAGACCTCCAGATACATTTTGAACCGAGGTTCAGGGATGATGCAATCTGCGACTTTCATGGGGGCCGAGACCTTCGGATACATTTTGAACCGAAGTTCAGGGATGATGCAATCCTACCACATTCACGGGGGCCGAGACCTCCGGATACATTTTGAACCGAAGTTCAGGGATGATGCAATCCCATCACATTGTCGAAGACCGAGGTCACCGGATCACTTTAGGGAAAATGCCCAGGGATGATACAATCCCACCACATTCTCGAGGACCGAATTCATCGTATCTATTATGGACAGATCTCCCAGGATGATACAATCCCTCTTCATTCTCGAGGATCGAGGTCACCGGATCACTTTAGGGCAAGTTCCCAGGGATGATACAATCCCACTGCAACATCAGTACTCCCCCTTCCGAGGAAGGTCTTTTCGAACAACACCAAGCTTGTCTCGAAAGTGTTCGAACTTTACTCGAGATAGAGGCTTTGTCAGCACATCAACATCTAAACCATCATCATCTACATCTTCAGTATGTGAATACTGAACTATCACCATCTGTATCTCCAGTATGTGAATACTGAACTATCACCATCTGTATCTCCAGTATGTGAATACTGAAAGCATCATCATCTATATCTTCAGTATAGAAATACTGAAATCACCTCTATATTCAGTATAGAAATAAGGAATCACCATCATCTGCATCTATAGTATGTAAATACTAAAACATCATCTATATCTTCAGTATGGGAATATTGAAACATCATCATCTGCATCTTATCTCGTATGTAGAAATACCGGATTTCTATGTTATTTGAATGGAATGCTGGCATGGATTGTGAAGGTGATCGAGTAGACAGTCAAGCTTATGAGGATAGGTAGATATGTCATTACTTAAAAACAAAGAATCATGCAACTTTTAAAGCATAAAAATTAAAATCCTTACAGACTTTGCTTGATATCCCTTTGTGCTGTGCTTGCTGCTTGATGTAGCAGGTTTGCAATTTGTTTATGATTCACATATGTCCTTCTGATGTCTTCTCTTAAAAATGTCTGCCATCTTAGGTCCCTTCTGCTGTCTTCTGATGCAATATCTCAGATTCCTTTTGCTAAACTAAAATTCAGGTCCCTTTGCATTTGGAAAAAGGCTTGGAGGGTTCCAAGAAAGAAGAAAAAGAGAAAGCATGAAATGATTATCCCCCTCATAGGCCTATTTATTGACTTGTCCTCAAGTCAAACAAGATCTTTATTATGCAAAAAAAAAAAAACTGCCTATGAGGCATGAAATTTCTAATGCAAGAAAGTGAAAATATTTTTGTGAATTTTCAATGGCCAAGTAAACCTGGTTTTCCAAAGAAAATTCGAGTTTATGTTGTTCCAGTTGTCTGGTTTTCACAAGTAAACTCCCCTTTTTTTTCTTTGTGTTTTTTTTTAATTTAATTTTTTTTTTATCAAATCAGAAAATGGCTAAGAAGAAAGTGAAGGAGAAACACCAGTGTGTTTATCCAGCACTTCCATCTCCCGTTGCTGTGAAATCTGCTGTATGAAATCTTCTTTGTTGATAGGCTTGGTGTAGAGTTTTAGCCGATGGCCATTGACCACAAATGTACGTGCTTCATCGTGATCATTTGGAGTTTGACTGAGCCATTTTCATATACCTCTGTAATCTCATATGGACCAAGCCAATGAGTTGTGAACTTGGCCTTGAAGTCTTTGAATTTTGAATCAAACAATAGGGCCCAGTCACCGATGTGAAATTGTTTCTTTTTGATAAACTTGTCGTGCCATTGGGCTCTCTGTTGTTGTATCAAAATATTGTGTTCTATTGCAGCCTGTCTCATCTCATCCAATTGATTCAATTGTAGCATCCTTTCTTGCTGTGCTTTAGATAGATTCATCCCAAATCTGCAGCTAACTTAAACGTATGAATTTGAAATTCTATTGGCAAGAGGACTTGCTTACCATAAACCAGCTGATAAGGAGAAAAACCAGTACTGTTTTTCCAAGTGATTCGGTATGCCCATAAAGCTTCAGTAAGCTTAGCTGACCAATCCTTCCTATGCATCTGGACAATTTTGGTCATTATTCCTTCCAAAGTTTTGTTTGTAGATTCAACCTGGCCATTGGCTTGTGGATGGTAAGGTGTAGATTTTATGTGCTTAATCTTGTACTTTGCTGCTATCTCCTGCACTAGTTTAGAAGTAAATTGTGCACCATGATCAGTAACAATCTCTCTAGGAACCCCAAATCTGACAAATATCTCTTCAAAAAGAAAGTTTACCACTGTCTGTTCTGTGTCTCTTAGTAATGGTTTGGCTTCCACCCACTTTGTAACATAGTCGGTACATACTAAAATGTACTTCTTTCCTTGTGATGGTGGATGAATAGGACTAATAAAATCAAGAGCCCACTTTTCAAATGGTTCTATTAGGATTTGTGGTTGGAGTGGAATTTCATCATATCGTACTGATCGTTCCATCCGTTGACAAGTATCATAGCTCTTAACATACTTCTTAGAATCCTTGAAAATAGAAGGCCAGTAATACCCCAAATTGAGTATCTTGTATGCTGTTCTTTTCTCTGCAAAATGGCCACCACATGGTTCATCATGACATGCTTTCAAAATATCTAAAACTTCATCTTGTCGTACACATCTCCTAATAATTAGATCATATCCTGTGTAAAATAGATTGCCATGGACCCATATATGTCTAGCACTTTGTTTAATAATCTTTTTCTTTTCTTTAGATGACATAGATGGAGGTAGCTGTCCTGATGATAAATAGTTGGCAATATCAGCATACCAAGGAGTGATAACAGAAATTGCAAACAAGTGTTCATCAGGAAAACTATCTAAAACAGGAACAACCTCACCAGTATTGTGTAAGCGAGACAGGAAATCTGCAACTTGATTTTCTCGTTCAGGCCGATCTAAAACAGTGATATTGAATTCCTGCATTAATAGTAACCATCTGGTTATCCGACCATTAGTAATAGACTTATTCATCAAATATCATAAAGCAGAATGATCTGTGTGGACAAAAATTTCGTAGCCAGTAATGTAATGACGAAATTTGTTCACAGCATGAACTACTGCCAACATCTCCTTTTCAGTGACTGTATAATTCAATTCTGCAGGTGTTAGATTTTTGCCGATAAAATAAATAGCATAAGTCATGGTATGCTCTTTTTGTCCCAAAGAGGCCCCTATTGTAGTATCAGATGCATCAGTAGAAATATGGAAGGGCAATGTCCAATTTGGTCCCCTTAAAATGGGAGCAGTTGAGAGCTTTTCTTTAAGTGTCTGAAATGCAGATTAACAATTAGTATCCCATTTGAAATGTACATCCTTTGAAAGTAATTTAAACAATGGCAGAGCTATCTTACTGAAATTTGCAATAAATCTACGATAATAGCCTGCATACCCTAAAAAGCTTCTCACATCTGTTTGAGTTGTTGGTTCAGATAGATTTACAATGATTTGAATTTTGGCAGGATCTACTTTTATTCCAGATGAAGAAATGTGATGTCCTAAAAATATCCCTTCAGTCATCATCATAAAACACTTTTCGTTGCTAAGGGAAAGATTTGAGTCAACACACCTTTTTAAAATTTTCTCCAAGTTTACTAAGGAATTCTTAAAGGCACTTCCATGCACAGAAAAATCATCCATATAGACTTCAACACATTCATGAATTAGATCTGCAAAAATGGCCAAGACTTCTCTCTGAAAGGTAGCTAGGGCATTACACAAGCCAAAAGGTAAAACCTTGTAGGCATATGTGCCCCAAGGACATGTAAAAGTAGTTTTGTCCTGGTCCTCTTTTGCAATGCTAATTTGATTATATCCGCTGAAACCATCTAGAAATGAAAAATATTCCTTCCCAACTAAGGCATCTAACACTTGATCAATAAAGGGCAATGGGAAATAATATTTTAGTGTTGCCTTGTTTAACTCCTTGTAATCTACACATATCTGCCATTTGCCATTTTTCTTAGGAACAACAACCAAGGGAGAAACCCATTGGCGTTCAGAGATAACCTATTAGAGGAAATTTCAACTCAAAATGGGCCTTTTAACTTTTATTCAAATTCCATGTCATCATGTGTTAGCCAATGAAATTGCTTTAAATTTGAAATACCGTATAGGTCTTAAACACTTTTTTAATATAAATTTGGGGATAGGTATCATAAAAAAAACTATTTTTTTTGTTTGTATTTTTTACATATCTCCCCATGTTTTTACTCAAATTTCGACCAGGAGAGCTCGTTGGATGCGGAATTAAATTCCGCATCCAACGAGTACCCACTCGGCATACTTTTGACAAACCCCGCTACCCCAAAAACAAGAAATACCTGAAAAAATGAAATGATGACGTCATCATTATGTTTTTTTAGGTATTTCTTGTTTTTGGGGAAGCGGGGTTTGTCAAAAGTATGCCGAGTGGGTACTCGTTGGATGCGGAATTTAATTCCGCATCCAACGAGCTCTCCCGATCAAAATTTGAGTAAAAACATGGGGAGATATGTCAAAAATACAAATAAAAAAGTAGTTTTTTTCTTTTCTTCCTCCAAAATTAGTAAATATTATTTTATTATTTTAACTATTATTTTATTAGTTCATTTTAGGAGGCCCATTTTGAGTTGAAATTTCCTCTAATTAGTAGATAAATCCTACCTTTAATAACTTCTGCAATTCTTCCTTAACTATCTCTTTTAGTATGGGGTTCATTCTATGTTGAGGTTGTCTGAGAGGTCTGATTTTATCATCTGTGTAAATGTGGTGAGTGCATGTTTCGTGATGAATGCCTGGCATGTCAGTGTATTCCCAAGCAAATGCATGGGAATATTTATTCAGTAAGGCAATCAACTGTTCTTCCCGTGATGTAGTAAGATGTGCACTGATATTCAAATGTTTTCCTAGACTGATTTCAACTGTTTTACTTTGGACATCAGTGATTGAATGAACATTAAAAATATCATGAAGTGCCAATGCTAAAGAATGTACTGTGCAATTTTCCTGAAAATTCTGTCCCAAAACTTGATCTGCTATAGCATACTACATGTCTCTTAATTCTTCAGAAATATCAGGTTCAACAATGAAGTAATCTAGCAAATCTTCGTTGTTTTCTTCTTGAAAATCAAAGAACTGATTGATACTTAGGACGGGCTGAATTACTTCTTCTTCCTGATCTTTGGTCTCATTAATCCATGATAACTGATCTAAGATAGAAGGTCGCTGGGCAGAAGGATAAAGTGTAATTTGTTTTCTCTCTGTCCCATGTGAAATGAGCATACTTCCTAATCTACACCCTATGAAAGCATCATCTGTTGCCAAGTAGGGTCTGCCAAGAATCAATGGATGTCCCCCTAGATTAGACTTTGGTTACAACACTATAAAATCTACAGGATACTCCCAGGAATCTAAAGAAACAATGATATCTTCTAAGATCCCTTCAGGTGTGATTTTAGATTTGTCAGCTAGTTCCAAAACTGTAGTAGTTGGTCTGAGATTGTTCAAGTGAAGGTATTCCATTGTCTCTAGTGTCATGACATTAATAGCAGCACCTAAATCAATCAGTGTTTTTGGAATTCAAAAATTGTTGACAGTGATTGTGATCATTGGGATTCCAGGATCAACATATTTTTCAATAAAAATAGTGTTAGACATTAATCCTGCTAATTTGCCTACCACATGAATTTTTTATGGATCCTTCCTTCTCTTATTGAGACATAATTCCTAACTACTTTCGTATAGATTGGAATATCCTTTATAGCCTGCAGTAGGGGAATTTTGACACATACATTGGTTAACTCATTCAAAACATCAAAATCAGGTAGGGAGATTGAAAGTTTTTCCTTAACCAACCTTTCTGGAAAGGGAGGTATATAAGGTACTAATGTTTTCCCTTTTTGACTGTGATTTTCTGACTGTGACTTTTCTATATTTGATTTTTTTGGAGTTTTTTCATTTTCTGCTTGTTCTTCTAAAATAACAAGAGATTATTTTTGTAAATTTTTTCCAGATCTTAGGTTGATGTTTTGAAGTGGGAGGATTGAGTAGGGGAGTGCCATTCCATCATCAACATTATACATGGGTTTATCCATTTTATTATTCGGATTTGGTATTGGCTAAGCTGGCAATTGTGTTGGTCGAGGTGGAGGCTGGTTGGATGGCAATTGAAGCTGTTGAGGTTATTGGCCTAGTTGGGGAGCAAGATTGGTTCGTTGGAAAAATGGGGCTTGATTCTGCTGGTACTAGGGATATGCAGAAGGTTGTTGATAGGGCTGTAGATAGGCCTATTGATATGTTTGGTTACCATGAGTATACCCTCTCCAATTTGGAGCAGGTTGGGCTAGTTGAGGAGACCAAGTTTTCCAAGGCATGGGTGCACTCCATGAATTCTGAACAGGAGTTTGATAATTTGAATGAAACTGCTGCATAGGATTTTGAGACATACCTGAAAAACGTGGCTACCAAGGTCTTCATTGTCCCATAAAATAGAGAGACTCCATGCTTTGATTCTCCTCCATTCGGTCTGCCTGCAATTCTTTCAATCTGGGGCAATCATCTGTTTTATGATTTGTAGTACATAAGCCACAAATTTGAAAAGTATTTAAAGGACATTATTTTAATGGGTGTTTCTTTCTACATTTAGGGAAAAAAATAGACAGGTCTTGATCTTGTTGGTCTTGTTGTTCTTGTCTTTTCTTGGTTTTTGATGTTTCGACCTGTGTTCCTAAGGTACTCAAAAGATCAGTCTTAAAATCTTCTAACAGATTCCCAAGTTTAGCTCTGGATATGCCACTAGTTGCAGATTTAGTTACTTTGGAAGTTACATCCGTTTTCCCATTCTAGCCTTTCCTCTTGAATACTTCTAACATAAGTCTTGTATCTCATCAAAGGGTAAGTAGGAGATGTCACCTTTTCCCACAACATTCAAAATATCAAGGTATTCTTCTCTTATTCCTTTAAAAAAAGGTGTCTAAGTGATCTCAGGTGTTAAGGAATTGTATTTGGATTTCTGCAAGTTGTATGAGAATCTTTCTAGATACTCTTCCAAGCTTTCATCCTCCTGCTAAGACATCCTGAAAATGTCATCTTTTAAATCCCTTGATCTACAATATGCCTGATATTTCCTAAGAAATTTTTCCTCATCTCATCCCAGCTAGTTATAGAATGCTCTCCTAATCCCATGAACCATTTCAAGGCAACTACTTTAAGAGTAGTAGGGGAAAGATGAAGTTTGTGGGTGTCATCAGTATATCCATAGGTTCGACACAAGATATCAAATTCTAATAGGAAAGAATCAGGATCTCCAGAAGTCATACCATAGAAATTTGGTAGGACAGATGGTGGAATATTTTTCATTTTTACCTCTTCCCCTAGGATGATTCTAGTGTCCAAGATGGGGAATTTAAAGGTGGCTTCCTAATCTTCTTCTGCTCTTTCATCCCTTTCATACCTTCTCTCTTCTTCCCTATCATGTCTCCTTTCTTCTTCCCTTCTCTCTTGTCTTAGTTTATTTTCCATTTATAACCTTCTCTATTCTGCAGTTGGCCCTTTTGATGTTTCTTCTTCACCCATTTCAAAAGTATCAACAGTTGTAATGAGTCCTTTTTTATCAGATAAAGAAGTTCCTGTTACTTCTATTTTTGGGGGGTTTTTGATAAATCTTCCTTTTTCGTCTCTTTGTCTTGACATAAAACTAGAATCTACTCTGTGTTTTTGAAATTTTCTTTTTATAAGAGAACTAAAGTTCTTAAGTTTGCTTCTAAAATGCCTCCCCGGCAACGGCGCCAAATGTTGGGCTCCAATCCACTAGTGTAAATTAGACCTTAAGTTTATGTCAATCTGGAGTTTGTAGACTTAGAGGCATATCCCAAATATAGAGACTCAGAGCTAGACCTGACTGGAAATTTAGTTTACCTATGAAACAAATCTATTGAATACTAGCATGCTGTGAATTTGAAATGCAAAACCTCCCTTACAGAAGCAACTTCATTTGATCTCTTAGTTTAACCAGCAATTCATATATGAAATATTTTGAGATAAAAAAATACTGAACCTAAATCTTAAAAATATATCACAATACACTGCCTATTATCTCACTGTTGAAAGCAAACAATCATTGATTTCCTTTACAAGAAGACAATTCGCAATGTATAACTATCTTCAACAGTTCGATATTGAATAAGCAATGCAATCTAAATCATTCCTACATCGTTTAAACATTTAAATAACAGAGCTCATAACCCTATTCATACAATCTAACTCGTTCTGCAATGTATGAGTAATTAAAATAAGGAAAATCGACTTCTACAGGATTTAATTAAAACATACCACATGCAACGATACAGAAAGATGTGTGCAGACTTGGAAAAGGGGGCCCTCCAATGCTTTGATTACACACGCAAAGAAAATCACAGAGCTCTAGACCTCAATCTCATTCACCATATAGAAATGAACATACACAGTAATTTATCAAATCCTCAGTCTTTATTTCAAAACCATACCTCTATTATCCAGGAATTTCTTTCCTCTGTAAAATCAAATACTTATACAATTTATAAAAAAAACTGAAATGCTAAAAATATGGAAGACTCGTAATGATATGCTCCTAATATTTTTCTCAACCCTCAAGATCCTCCATCAGATCCATCAAAAATAGGCAAAATCAAAACTGTCATGTTTTTATGCTAAGTGGTAGCACAGGTGGTCGTCTTTGACCAACATTGACTTGACACCTGTGAAAGCCATATCATATGTTCGTTAGAAATTTAACCATCCTTGGACATCGAGGATCTTCCTCCCATCTCTCAGTTTGTGCCTAGCTGGCCTGCAAGTATCCAACCTAGGAGAAATTATGGGAAGTTAGCACATTCTATAATTTTGAATAAAACCTTAATTTAAATGCCTTAAAAATCTCATAATTCAATTTGTTAAGAAGCAACAACATTCATACCTTTGACCAAAGTTTTGTGGATGAAATTAAGGTTTTATGAATCAAGTATGAAGGTTTATGGAGAAAATTGGAAGGCATTTAGATGACAAAATAGGTTAAAATGTTGCCCAACACACATCATAGCCAGTTTCTACCATTGGTTAACTTCTCCCTCTCCTTTCCACAACCCTTTTCCTGTTAGAAAAAAATTCGTGACTCCTAGGTTTTTTATGTTTAGTTTGCATGGCTAGAACCCTTCGAGGGTGCTTTTGACCAATTTTCTTTGGCCTTGTGTCCATCTACGCCCCTAGCTGGTAGGGAAGCTTAATCTTCATCCACGCCCATCCTCCATGGAGTTTTCCTACATAGTGTTTCCTTTTTTCACGTGACTTTCACACCGAAAAACTGGTTGTGTGTTTCATCCTCTTAGGGAAAAGTTCCTCCCCGAGCCGGACAAACTCTTTTCTTGTGAGCTTTTCCCTATACCTTACTTGGATGAAAGTGCTAACCCTTGCTCATTTTCATTTCTCTGGCATTGGGACTAAAAGAGAGCTCTTTCTATTACAGTTATTGCACTCACCATGATTTTACTCCGCAACGGCTATCTTGGGGGAAGGTGTTGGGTACGCCGTAAGCGCGATAAATTGAAAGGGTTATTGTGGGTGTTACATAAAACCGATCGTCTTTTTTTTAATGAAATAACGAGATCACAAAGTTTTCAAGGTTTGAGAGTCTACCTCCAGTCACTATGAGATAATTCATTGTGATGTTTCGTTACTATGAACTACCTATTCTTTTACCCTTGGATGAAGTAATGGGTAGAAGCCTCGACCCCTTAGAGAGCTTGAGCTTAATAAATGAAAGGTTTAAAAAAAAGCTTATGAACTCCTTTGACTTGGATATAATCAACAAAACTTAATGCGTAACAGAACAAACAATAAAATGCTCAATTTCTACTTTTTTTTGGCCTTTCATAGTAGCATATACACATGTACTGATATTTTCTCATTCGAACTCTATAAATACACACCTTTTTGTCACATCACAAATAACAACTTTGTTTTTCAGTGTACAATGCTTCATTAAAATAATGCATGATTTCGTTACTCAAAACAGCCGCGGTATCACTAAGACACTTCTCACCATTCTCGTGTCACAGGTTCTACTCTCACCAAGAAGGATTACCTCCCGAAGGACCGCTTGAAAATGATAATTTTATATAATGCCTAAAAAGGGTGGTAAGAAGAAATCCAAGGCAAGTGAGGTTGAGTTGGATGTGGAGATCATATCCAGGACGAAAATCAGATTCAAGGATACTAAGGCCTTCACAGGAGCTACCCCATAATTTAAATGGGGAGAGATCTATCAAATGATTAGAGATTAGGATGTCCTCGATGCTGATCTTGAAGAAATGTTCTTGTACAAGAACATAAAAAAAATCAAGCGTCACTAAGGCCGCGACACTCTCGGATTTTTTTCTTGCTTCGAAGTCATCGGGTGGATTTTGCCTCAGACAAATCTTGCCACAATGATTATCTCTAATGTAAAAGGGGAAGCTTTCGCTTCATTCACTCTGGCTTACATAGTCTTAGATTGAAAACTACCCCCTGCACAGTTTATCATGATCGATGAATGGGTAAAAAAGGTAGACATTGATATTTTGGAGTGTGCTAAGAAAATGATGATAACAAGAAAACCACTGCGCTAAAAGGCAACTGGCGAATATGAGTCCCCAAGCTTACAGACCCCGTTTAGGATCATAGCTTGGATGTTGAACAGGATTTTTGGCTGAGCAGGCAGAACATTGTATAAATTAAGTTGGATTCCACTAATATATTATGTGGCCTTTGAAGGCACGATTTTCAACTGGGCGGACATCATATCAAATAGCTTGTTGTCCTGTGTAGCTGCTGCACAAAGAGGTCTAACTCAGAGGAGGTCTGAGTTTTATATGTCGTCTTACCTGATTGACTGTATCTTGTGCATGCACCCTTTCACCAAGCTTGGGTGCATTGGGACATGAACCAAGACTCATGTGTATGTTTCTTATCAGATTCTCTGGGCACATAGGTATGCAAGTTTCTACAAACTTATTTGCGAGGAGTTTTTGGTGCCCTTTTATGAGCTCATTTTCCTTAAAGAGCCAAATTGCTTGTCAAATAACACCATGGACGTTATCTATGAATATCGGGACTACTTTTTCTCACAAGAAGGAACCTACCTGAGGATGTATGGAGGCTCCAAAGCTCCATTACTGCTGCCCAAATATGCCACAGACTATGTAGTTCATAAAGAAGCGGTCAGGCAAGTTTTCATAAACGAAGTAGGTAACTTCCTCCATGAAATGAAAAAGGAAACCTTCCTCCATGAAATGAAAAAGAAAACCTTCCTGCCATTAACTTTATGCATAGGGAGTTACAAATTCACCAAATTCAAAGGTGCCTCTGAGACTGTAAAAGAGTGGGAAAATTTTCACTTTGGGGAGAAACGTTTGCATAGAAATGATAGTAGTGGAAGAGTCGTAGAACATTGTGCGACCATTGGGATATGCTATAAGTACCCGGATCAATTCGATAAGGATGAAGAGGTACACAAAAGAGCTAGTAACATGAATGAGTTGAGCAAGCTTTTTAAGAAGAAAGGTGGCAACATCAAAAGTAAAGATACCAACTGTGCAGTAGAGAGGTAGCTGCAGAAAAAAAAGGAGAAGGGCTTGAAATTAAAACAAGCCCAGGCAGAGAAAAAAAAAGGAAGAAGCTGAAAAGAAACAAACAGAAGAGGCTCAGAGGCAAAAATAAGAAGAAGAAAGATTAAGGAAAAATGAAATAGAGAGAAAACAAAAGGAAGCCAAGGCGGCGGCTGAAGAACTAAGGAAGAAGGAGGAGGAGGATAAGCTTAGGGAAGAATTGGACCAAGAAACAACTCAGAATGACCTGGTAGATCCTCCTGCTTCATTAGGCGGCACAATCACAGGTGTCCATATTTGTTTTGTAGAACTTGTGCTTACCCTTTTCACTCCGTATAAGGAGCACATGGTGGCGTGTTTAGATACCATCTTTATTGATAAGACAAGAAAGATCATCACCAGAAGGTATGACAAAAGGTTAAAAGAGGGATCACAGGATGATGTGGTTACGGTGATCGAAAATACCATCATGGAGGGTACTCATAAAGACCCTAATTTCATGGCCTCTGTGAATGTAGCAATTGCACAAGCCAACACTGATAGTGTTGACCGTTTGATAGAAAATGTAGAGAACCAAAAGGAAAAAATGCTCAAGTTGAAAGATACTTTGGTCAAGACAATAGGAGAAGGCATATAACTAAAAAGAAATCACGAGGATATCCTCTTGGAAAATAAAGACTCCAAAGGGAATACCAAGCTTTGGAGGCAGAAAAGGATGCCTTGGAGGTTCACATAATGATTTTGGAGGGAGAGAAAAGAGATTTTGAAGACAAAATTTCAGAACTGGAATCAAGGGAATCTGCAACAAGCCAACAAGTGGGGGAATTAAAAACCCAAGTAGAAGAGTTGGTGGTACAGAAGGGATCCCTTGAGAATTAGCTAAAAATAGCTAATGAACTCAAGAAGGACATCACTCCGTTCCATGAACAGGCTTGCAACATCCGAAGGAAGATGCACCAAATTTAAATTAATCTCTCAGATGAAATTTACAAAGTAAAGCCGATAGTGATGAGGTTAGAGGAAATTGCAACAGAGTTGCTGAATTTTAGGAAAATACTGATAGAAGTCGGAGGAAAGGTTCAAACCAGCTGACCTGGGTAGAGGCCAACTCAACATTTCCACAACACATGCCGCAGAAAACAACCGGAGGCATAAAAATAGAAATGACACTCTTGGAGTTTTGCAGAAAAGCTTCCATAAGGTTAAACAATGAAATCAACAAAACTCTGGAAAAATGTACTGAGTTCTATAGAAAGATATGCAAAGTTCATGATAAATGCAAGCTTTCTTTGGCTAAAAAGATCGATGATCTTCCAAATAAGGACCACCATCTGGCGTATCTATGAGATATACTGCAGGAGGATGTACAGTACATTCAAAAAATGGAAGTTGTCAATGAAGAGGATGTTAAAACTTGGATTGCGCAAGCTTATGTTAGAAATTACATTTTGGAAAACATGTGTAAATCTTCGCCAAAAAAGGTAACACATGTGGAGACCCAGTTGGCCATGCACGAGGTTACTGTGTAAATGCTCGAGCCGATACATTACAAGACTATCATAGAAGAAGCGAATGCATGGGGAGAATATATTTCAAGTTTGGTTGGTCCCTCTTGAGAACTTTTGTCCTTTTGTGTATTTTGTCATTTCTAGTGTAAAGCACTAAAAGATGAAATTTTGGAATTCCTAGTGTTAGGGAAGTCGATAGGTCACTAGATGACAATTTGTAATATAAATAGAGGTAGAGAGCAGAGCTAAAGGACTTTTCGCTAGCACAAGGAGGATGGATTATTTTGTAAGGAGAACTCATTTTTTCTGCTATTAAAGAAGGACGTACTTGTTGGGAAAGGACTGCATGAGAATTTGCATGGTGTTATCCCTAAAGTTGAACCTAGACTATAGGGGTTCAAGCTTAAGGAAATATTTTTTCAAAAATGTACAAATCAATGAAATCAAACTGAAAAACAAGCTGGTATGAAATCAAAGCTATTGGAAAAAATCACACAATTATGAATGAACTAAGATGGTATAACATGAAAGGTATAAGAAAATCAAACAATTATCAAAGAACTTAGGCTGGTGTGAAATTAGAGCTATAAGAAAATCATGAAATCATACAGGAACTATATAACATAAAACCAAACACAAGGTCCAATATCTCAGTAACTATGATCATAAAGTCATGAAATGAAACTGTCTATGTTTTCTGAAAGTATAAAGGATAATTGTACTTCAAAATAAGAATCACTGTAATGGAATGCAATGGACCATATACATGACAAATTATAAGAAACACAACTCATAACATAAATAGACAAATCATAATCATGCTCATTCAAAATAGAACCTGTATTGAAGCTGTAGAGTAGCTATGTTATACAGACAGTGATCAAAACTGGGCTTTCATAACTCCAAAATTGCCAACCCCCTATCCCCTCATTCCCATAGGCTTACAATGACTAAATAGCTTTAGAAACAAAACAGATTTGTTTTAGATCCTACATTCTTGCTAACTGAACCTAAGATCTTGCTATGAATCATCCCTCAAATCCCTCAAGCGTATGACAAAGCAGATTTGGTTACAACCAACTTTATCTTTTGAAAACTTCTAGACCTGACTCATTTTCCCATAAGAAATACAATTATTTGCATCAAGGAATTAAAATTCCTCATCGATTGGCAGGACCCCCTTTGGAGCCGATCAACAATATAGATTTGAGCGAAAATGCTCCTGTAGCTGACTGATATGCCAAAGCTTTACCAAACATATAAGTGCTCGAGGCGCAAGTAGTTCTACAGTTATTGGTGCCAGGACCCACATTAGCCAGAAATTGTATGTAGTGATCATCCCGAATATAGATATCTCTCTGAATATTCCAGTATGCTACTTGCCCTGAAAAGTTTGCAGAGGTTGCCTTTGGCTTGCTTGGGCTGATGTTTGCATGCCTGACCAATTTTTAAGGTGTCGGGCACTCTCGATCATGTACCCAAACTTACAGTTGAACCAGGTTGGTAAAAACCTATTTACAATTTTTGTTAAGACTTCATAACACATGAATGTTTTGTAAGTCTTTCAAGTTCCCAAATGCCCCAAATGTGCACGACTGGAAAACAACCCATGATTCCAGAACTTCACCAGCTGACCAGATTGCTTGCTGATATGCATTTACATTGTCGCTCCCACTATAGGTGGCAGCTTCAGCCAGTTCAGATCCATCTCATACTCATACTCATAGCAACGTTGACTCTCCTTTCCTGCAGCAATGTTGACCTCAACCTGCAATAAACAAACTCGGGCATCCTCATCAGATCCTGCAACTATGGCCACCTCAGAGTATCATCTCAACGTGTTGTGTGAAGGATACAGTATCAATGACTCCTCGACTCAAAAGGTCGGTCAATGGCCATGTAGGAGGCTGCGTTGTTGGCGGTGATGCACCGTCAAACAGTTCCAGTGCCGTGTGGCATCATCTTGAAGACATGTGTTCAAGAGCGTTGAGGGAGGAGAATGTGTCTCTTCTTTAAGCATAACCTTGTCCATGATATCGGCCTCTTGCATAACTCTTCACGTGGCCTCTCATTCACAGTTCACCTTCTCACAAATATTGTATGGTAACATCATTCACATGACCACAATATTTCACAGATTTGGAATACCTATCTTCACACGCTCTTTCTCTGCTCGCCTTCTCCGAATAGAAAAACATCTCAGCAAATGGGTTCCTTTCGACATGGGCATATCATTACAATACGAATACTATGCATCTCAGCAACCTCATAGTCATATTTTCATACTTTGGCGCCATGATAGAAATCAGAAGACAAATCGTGATTGTCACTTCATGTATAAATCCTCTTCTCTGTATAGATCTTCATTAATAGAATTGTAAATTTCAACAATGAAATCAAGCAGTTGTTCTGCAATCTCTGTATTAAAACTCTTTTCAATGGGAAGTGCTCGATACAACTAAATCCATGACCTGCTGGGACATTGAGAATACTAGGAAATTTTTTGAGAATGTTGTTGCATGTGCTGATCCATTGGGATTGAAGTAGACATGTCGCACTGTGTATGAACACCAAGCAAAGATGAAGCTACAGAAGAAGAGGGGCAATGTGCTTGATGATGGAAATCATATACTGGCACAAGCATTTCATTAGTAATTTGTACTTCAAACCCTTGGCTCTTGGCCTCTGCAGGCTCCTTGTCATCAAGTGAGCAAGGCACGAAAATCCCTTTCTGCAATATATGATTCAACTCATGTTGCCGCAAGGGCCACAAGAACGTCCAATCCATCAAGACATGTAAATGTCTGGTAGAAATGATGTGCCAGAATGAGTAACTCGACCTTACAGGCATGAGTCATGACATGACCAGTTATGACCAGTCGCATCAATGCATGCCCAAGTTCTGGTTCAGAAGGACACAACTCTACCCACTTCAAGAAATCAGAGGCTCTCCATAAAATAGGAACATGTCCTTTATCTCTTTGTGACGATTCCATGTATCCACCACAGTGTGCTGCTAGAAGGCCCTTCAAACTAAGTGGTCACTTTGACATTTGAATGCTGCCAGAAACTGAAATTTGCTGGAGCAGATCTGATGATAACACATGGAATGTGTGGAATCTCAAATGTGGAATTACTTCTATTTTTGTTTTCGTACAACTGTGATATTGTTTTGACTTCTTTTGAATTATTTCTTTGATGATGAATGATTTTGCTTTCTATATAAAGATCTATGCATGAATCGAGTGATGAATGTTTTATTATGTCAAAGATATCTTTGATAATCTTTCTACTGTGAAAATACATATGAAATTGAAATAGTTATCTGTAAGATTATTATGAATAATTACAACACATTTCTCTGTTTCTTTTAAAGTTGCTCCCTACGGGGATAGAATAGGTTAAACTAGAGTAGATTAAAATAGAATAGATTTGTTTAGATTCATATTTAAAGAAGTAATTGAGAAAACAGGAATGATAAGACGGGAGGTAAGAACCTACACATCACTTATGAGGTTCTTGTTCATCAATTACCCACATTTATCTTAGGCATTTGCATCTCATTAATTGCCTTAAAAAAATTACATAAACGGTTGATCAGGCCATAACCGGTAAAGATTTAAACAAACTTAATCTACGATAGTCGGACTGTAAACTGGACAGGTTCCCCATATAAAGTGGTTGACGATCTAGTTGGGATCGATTACTGGGGAGAATCCCTACTGTCGGTACTTGAAGACTTTCCAGACATCAACAGATTTGGCACTAGAAGGAGGGCCACCGATGCATGAATGGCAGAGGAAATCCGTTTGTAAGAAATTATTCCTCTAGAAATACATCTGAAACTGTTTTTCTGAAGATTTCATTCTTGAATCCGATGAACAAGAAAGGGTAAGTTCTGCAGAAGAAGGTTCAAAACGTTTGTACACTGTCCCATTCAAAGAAGTTGAACACTTTCGAAGGCATACAAGATCTAACGTTAAGAAAATTGGAGGATTGAAAGTAATCCCTGCATTACCAAGAAGGAAGTCTCCCAAGAAAGCAATCTCTTATACTCAAGATTCGATTATTGTGGAAAATTTGGAAGAGTTTGTGGATCTATCTATTCAAGAGATCATCCAACCTCTTGATCAGTTGGGACCAAAGTATCCTATAGCTCAAGTTTTCACACATTCTCCACCACAATCTCCACCTCGAGTTATGGCTCTAGCTGTTAATCAACCAGCGTGGAGGTCCATAACACCACTTAATTTGGCTGCGCCTTTGCATGATTTACCTAAGCATCCAGAATTAGTGTTACCAAAGTTTGATCCCGAAAAAGACATTTCTATAGAAGACCATTTGAAAAGTTTTTATCTCGCTCTGGATCTTTAAATGTTGAACATGAAGATGTTGTATGCAGACTGTTTCCATATACTTTTGAGCCTAAAGCATTTTCTTGGTTCTTTAGTCTACAAGCCAGTTCAATAGAAAACCGGGATACTTTCAAAAGGGTATTTAAAAGCAAATTCAGTAATAAAAAAACTGTAGCTACCCTTATGAAATATTTACTATCTATTAGGATGGAAAAGAAAGAAAAAGTTCAAGATTTCAATCAAATGTTTACTACTTTTTTGAGTAGTTTTAGTGCTGCAACAAAACCAGCTGAAGAATCTTTGGTAGAATATTATACTACAACACTATACCCACTTATAACAATGTTTGTGAAAACAGCAGTCAATCCTATGCTGATAGAAAATTATGACGAATCCAATAGGGTGGAAGTCGATCTTGATAGTATAGCAAAGAACACTTCAGAACCAGAAGTGAAAACCAAAAATGGTAAAAAACCTTTGCTGTTAACAAGGCCCAAAGAAGAGCACTCAAATGAGTTAGAAAATGTGGTCAAGATGGTACAAAAGTTATCAAATAAGATAGTAGACTTAAAAAATGACAAGGGAGCTAGATCATCTAGAAAGCCATTCAAGCCTTGTTAGACAAAAAGGAAAGAAAGTGGACTGTCTCAACCGCCTTTAATTAATTATGATGTTTTAAATTTTAATGAAGTAGGCATGGACCATTTCTGTACTTTTCATCAGGAGATTCATTCTGAAAAAAGTTTCCCGCAATGGATAAACTCGATGACTTTGGTTATGAACCAACTATTAGATGCCCAACTGACAGAGCCTGAGGTGGAAGAAGACCAAACAAATGAGCCCAAGGAAACAAATGACGAAACACCGATGGTATTATGGGATTGGGAACCGACATTGGGGTTGAGCGAGGAGGAGCAGACCGAAGAAATACAAGTATCAACGGTAAATGTTACATCAAGAATTAAAGGACCGGCTATGGATCAAAGTCTAGTGCTGCCTAAAACAAATAAGATAAAATAAACGATGAAGAAAATTATCAGCACTACTAAAATGCAACCTAAGTCTAATCTAGTAAACATAAAAGAGACAAATCCAATAGTTAACAAACCTGTGAAAGCCTTGGCAAATAAAACTGAAAGTACTAAGAAAGGTTCTGTAGAATATGACATGGGGTATGATATTGTAGAAGACATTAAGAAAACCAAAGCAAATATCTATTTATTTGAATTATGTAATTTGCCTCGGCAAAGAAATAAACTATTGGAAGCCTTTGACTCGTAACCCGACAGTACTTCATAAGCCATTGAATTCGATACCGAGATTAATGAAGCAAGCATTGGTGGCAAATATAAATCTCGGACTTTGCCTTTTCTGTTATCATTTGATATTTTTAATCACAATGTACATAACTGTTTGGTAGATTCTGGAGCCTCATCCAATGTTATGCCACTTTCGATATGTAAGAAGATTAATGGTCAACAACAACCATCCCCCTCTCGGATCATTCAACTGGACATGTCTGCTGTTAAAGTGATAGGGGAAATGAAAGATGTGCTAATTAGAGTGTCTGCGGATCCTAGAGTTTGCTAGTTTATAGATATCATGGTAGTATATATACCGGAGGCTTACGGATTAATATTGAGCAGGGAATGGTTAACAAAACTTAATGGTTACTTTGCAACCAATTGGTCTCACATGTGGCTACCATACCAATATAGTCAAAATCATATGAAAATATCGAGAGAACCGCATATGAAACACAATGTAACTCAGTTGGAAGAAAAGAATGAGCCGATAAATTTGTCATCTTCAGTTTTGGGAAACTACTTTTTAGAGCTTGAACCAGGGAATTATCAAGCTGAAGAAGTCAGTTGTGAATCAGATACACAGTCTGATCTCCTTCTATTTTCACGAACTGATGATATGGACTATAACATAGTAAGTTTAGTCGATGATGTAGGAAATAACACTAACCAGGTAGAGTTAGAAGATAGGTTTTGGTTTTTATATTTTGATGGTTCTAAGATGAAAGAGGGACCAGGAGCTGGTTGTGTCCTGATTGATCCTGAAAAGAACAAACAATTTCTCTCTTGTACGATAGGGTTTGAATGCACAAAGAATACTACTGAATATGAAGCTCAAGTCCAGGGGAATAAATTATTGTAATCGAGGGGCGTATCAACCACCTCAACCTCGACCAACACGGTCTTCCCTCCCAAATAGACCCGAAGATAAGGAATAATTCCATGCAGCCGAAATGATTGTCCATCAAATGCACTCAACATGGTCATAGATTTTGACAACGTGGGTGAGCCAAGGCCTTTCCAACAATCCAGGGACATCACGGAGGCTACGGCGCCTTCAACAATAACGGTATGTTTAATGGTGTTGTTGAGACACTACACATGGAATAGAAATGACATGACACATGGTAAGAAAAGTGAGGTTGGACCTCGTGGGTTTCAAATCTGACTACCGTGGAGGAATTATGATCAACTACACCCAGAGTAGACAATAAGGCTCTCCACCGTGAAGGAAAAGTCTGAAGAACTTCCATAGATGACGTCACACAAGGAATATGGCTTAAATATTCAACAATAGAGTAATGATGTGTGGCTTGGGAAATAGGGCTGTGTCCCGAGCGCTTAAGGACTCTGTTAGCCATGCAAGGTATCGCTTCAAGTTTACCAATATGCAACGGAATTTCAGGCGGTGCATGCTCTTTCCACAGGTTGGGTTGTGACGAACCACAATATTTTGAGCGAGTCACAACATTAGCGGTAGACATCATGTTGATGCAACCATGGCCACCTTTAGCGCCAACTTATGTTTATACCCACCAAAATTGCTTCCAGTGTCCATGGTCCTTGAAACCATGTTTTGATTATGAGGTAAAGAGTTAGTCAACACAGATGGGCTCTATGCGATGTACTTCAAGGCATCCTTAATACGAGGGCACAAGTAAGTCAGATGGTATCCCCCACAAAGCATGCAAGGGAATTCAACCTTCCGTTTAGGATTCTTGTCCCCCCCAACATTATCCATATTCTTGTCATCATTTTGATTCTCCTTCCTATTCCCACCCCGTCTATTATTTCTTCCATTTCTTCTATTTATTCCAGGTTGTTGGTTACCCTTCTGGTCTGACGAATGCATAGAGTGTACATCCACCAACTGGGTGGGAGTGGACAAGGCAGGAGCCTTTTCAGTTGCAGACTGATTAATGAACAAATTTTACATTTTATGTGTAACCTGGTCTACGACCTTGGCACTTGCAGAGCCAACAATACCATCGACATGTGGCCCAACTTTAAACTTAGGATCGAAGTTCGACCATGGCACATTAGGGATAATCTCATATAAAATCGCAGACTTAGAGTATATCAAATCCAACTGCTAAGCTCTAAATATATCATGTTCCTCATTACACACTCCGGATGTCGAAACATATTTCACGATATAAGGAAATAAACATTTGATGAACCACTCCAATAAAAACTTGGGTGGAATGTTGGCCTTAATCAACCTCTTTCATCAGTGCCACTCTTGAATATGATCATAAATATGCGTGGCTATATCCTGTCAAAAGGTTTACAAGAACTTGGTACCGACAATGTAACAAACCAACAATTGAAAGTGGTTCAAAAAGGTCATGGATAGGTCATTAAACCTCTGATAGGTGCCCCCAGGTAGCTCTATATACCGTTTCATGGCAGGACATGTGAGGGTGCATTGAAACAGTCGTAATAGAATAAAGTCATGGTTCAATGAGTTCGAAGAGCACCATAGGTGGAAAGTAGTGACATGCTCTCCAGGGTCCTCACCATTCTTACCTTCAAACTTCAGAATGTACAAAGAAATGTTAACAAGAACAACCGACCACATCAGATCATGATACACTGGATTGTTAGCCAATTTCAAAAGGCCACGTAGGTTTAAAAGCATCCAAAAAGGGGAGCCTAGGTTGTGCCATAGGATTTCATGTCCCCTGGAGAGGTTTGTTCACATAGGGATGACTGTGATAAAGGTCGTATCCTTGACCGATCGGATAATACCCCCCTCCCATAAGTCCCATATAAGGATGCACAGTTACTTGATGGTTATGTATTCCTTGAGAAGGAGGATCCATACCACCATAATTATAAGACTGGTAGTTTGGTTCCCCCCAGGAACATAAGGAGGTATATGGCCTCTGGAAATGACAACATTATATGATGTAGGGCCAACGTAGTTATATGGAGCACTACTTCCCAAGGTATCGTGCGAGACATAAGGAGGATGTGACATGAGAAATGAATTTGAAGGAACATGTATGGTGGACAATGGGATATAGGATGGAATGTAAGAAGTAGCCCCAACGTTCACATATCCACTATCACCCCTGAGGGAATGAACCCTAGCATCAAGAACACATAAAGGGAGAGCAAAATCCCCCCGCAAATGGAGCGGAGGGTGCAATATTCCCACTCCCAAATTGATGAGAAAGGAAAGGAGCACTAGTGCCCCCAAGTCCAACACCAGGATTCCCACAGAGACCGGTGGTGGATGATGGGATAGATGTAGTGAAATCCAACATGTCAAATGTAAATGGAACTATGCTAAAGGGATTAGGTCAAGTCTCAGAACCCTACCTCTCCGAGGTAGACCTCGTATAGGAAACTATAAAATCTGATAGTTGGGGTCGTGTAGTATGGGAAGTACTAGCTCTCGAAGGGTCAACGTAAACTGGATTTTTGGGTATCCATATGGTTCCTCCCCCCATTCTAGATGACAAATATGGAGGGAACTCCAAGTTCTCAAATGTAGTACTCATAAAGAGAACCATGTGTTAATCTAAGTGTACTTAAGGTTTCCTAGAACACCTAGTCCTCTTCTGAGGAGGAGGAGAAGAGTTCCAATGAGATAATCCTGCTAAGTGTCGAGATCGGCAAGGAGCCAAAAATCGATCGACAATGACTCAAAAGAAAAAATACTCAAGTAACTATGATCCCTAAATGCAACTAGCGCACAAAGAGAACACCCCTAAGAAAACTAATTCAGATGCAAACAAGAAGAGAGGGAGGATAATTGAGCTCTTGAATACAGTAGGTATGTCTCGCTTAGGAGAGGTCGAAGAATCCAATACATTACAAGCAGAGGCATGTAACCAATTATAGTTACCCTCAGCTTCAACGCATATAGCGACTATGTTGTCTGACCCTTACCTGGACAATACACTCGCATAATAACCCTTACAAGCACCCCCTATGATACCTAGGTAAGGAAACTAAATTCACCCCAATATAACCAATTCTCACATGGACATCGCAGTCGGGATCTACCGTATGACCAGGGTAACAAAGCCTGAAGCATGAAATCACCAAATGTACCTTAAAAGCCCCCATATACAAATAAGATCCTGGAAATATCTCCAATGATCAATAGAAAGTGGCAAGGGGCTATCCCCACCACAAATGTGTGTGTTGCCTCGTGCTTAAATCCTGTGTAAAGGGATCCTCTTGAGAGCACTAATTATACCAAGGATTTCACTTCTCACCTGGACAAACACCTAGTTGTTTTGTTTCATAGTCTTTGAAATATTTACTCACGACACCCTATTCCAAGACTCTACAATCTTAAGCTTGTTGGTGCACCTCTATCAAATAAAAAAGTGTATTAAATTTTAATTTAAGCGTTAATTTTAAGTTTGTGATTACTCAAGGGTAATGAGCATGCAACTAGTGAGGTTATGACTCAACAATGAAGTCAATATTCACACCTAAAAAATAATGCCAAGAGAATCTTGTTTTAATCATGAAAAAGGGATATTCCACTACATGCAATGCAAAAATTTCCTTTCAAATTCCCATGCAAATATTCCTATATAAAGATTTGATCACTAACATCATCTAAGAAAACCTAATGCAAGTACCAAATCAATGCAATAAATATGCAAAGACAAAATATTTTTGTATTTTCAATATAGATGCAATGAAAATTCAAAATAAAAAGATCCTACAAACTCCTAGACCTCGTAGCAAGAAACAAGCAAGCTGACAAGACACTGAGACCAAGAATTTCAATGCACTAATAATAAACCAAGAAGGATATAAAAACAAGAATAACTTTCAAAGAAATTCAATAAAAAAGCATTTATGGTCACAATAGAGACAATCAATAGGTAATAGAGGGACCCAGGAAGACTCAACAATATTCACAACCCACTCAGCACCTCAACACATCCAAATCTCAATCGCAAAGAGGGATGTACGCGACTATTCAAGGAACAATAGTGTATGTACGTGACTGTATACACTGCAACCCATGTATATACGCAATTGTAAGTTTTATGACCAGCGTATACCAAGAAAAAGGTGGTAAAAAATAAGCTAAGACTTAAATTACTTTAAGGGACTTCTGATAACTCGATCAACCACTAAATGCGACACAAAAATACAGAGAAGCAGAGAGCAAATCAAGCTAATCATGCACCCAAACCCCAACAAAAATGAAATCCCCAATGGAGTCGCCAATTTTGTTATGGAGAAGATCTCCTATGGCTTGGGGTGGACCACAATAGACAAGATGACACTAGAAATAAACCCATTTCCAATCATGCTAAATGTATAAGCAAAAATGACAATAAGGGACCAATGCGGTGTACCTTGTTCCGAATGTTTGAAGTAGATCCCCGTTGCGCTTTCAATAAGTTTGTACCTACACATTTCCCTTAACAACAACAAGATATACAAGCATAACATATGTAAAGCGTTATAATCTAATCTAGCATGATATATTCCAATACACAATCAAAGTAATTACATCCATGGATAGAAAATATTTATAATTACAGATGCAATGGACGAGAAATGGATATTTCTATTAATATGAATAGAGATAAAGATGAAAAACTCTGTCGACAACTTGTCGAAATCGAGAAACTAAATCCCTCCACCTAAGCCTCCAACACTTCAATCCTCCATACAAAGGAAAGCTCACAAAGATCAAGGCAAGCTTGAGAAATAACACTAATGGTTGCATTAAGGACAAAGGGATGCAGATTCAAGTACATAAGAATGGGGCACAACTCCACTATAATGTATTTGCTCTTAAAGTTATCCTCCTCTAATGCTTCATAGTATTTCAATATATAGCCCTTCAATAGGAGGTGAAGGGTCGAAGTGGAACATTTATCGGCATATGGAAGGCCAATAGACAAGTCCTTCATTACTTAGTGGGGGGAAACTCCAAATATTTTTGTTTTGTTTTTTAAAACATTTCTCGATGTACACAGGTGACTATGGTGCAAGCTGCGTATACGTGGGTTGTAAACTTGTGACCCGCGTATATATAATAGTGTCTTTTAAGGGTTTCCATTGGAGCATCAGGGTCATAATGAGAAAAAGGGGTAAAAGGAGTCTGCATAGGGATAGGGATAGGCCATCCAAGCATGGTGTATTAGGTGTGACAAATAACGCTATAACAGTACCTTATGTATAAGTCTTCTCATTCTCTCATTCCATAAGTGCAATATTTTCGTAGGTGCGTAGGTGCTCCACTCCATTGCTCTTTACCTATTGTTATTTTGTATCCACACTTCATTCTCATCATATGTATTCTTTTATTCTATTTTAATTCAAATTTATATTTTCAATAATAGTGTATCGATTACATTTTATATCTATAAGCATTGCACATTATTTACGTTTAGAAGTTCCATCTAACCTAAGTCAAATGACTAAGATTTGGTTGGAACCAATTAATCTCTACTCTAATTGTAATTGTTGGTGTCTTATCTTTGAATACTAATGTATAATATCCATCTCTATCCATAAGCATTTAGCCCAAATGTTTACATTTCCCCTAGAATTTGACCTTCAATGAGTTTGAGGAATTTGCAAGTTCTTGTTAATGTGAATCTTAACCAAGGTGAAAGGAGGTTATTTTAGTTCAATGTCCTTGTTATGTATCACTAAGCTATTAGGAAAATGGTGTCATTAAAACGTAAGTAAAGTCTATTTTCTTAATGATGCCTTCCATTCAATTTAATTCAATTTTATTGTGTTAATATTTATAATGGCCTTGCTCATTATGTGATATCTTATCAACAATTTCACCTCCAGCTTTAAATAATTATACCAATGTTAATTATACCAATGTTAATGGTGGAAGCAACATATTTTGTAACAAGAAGTTGAATAGACACATCGTTAATTCATAAGGATTAGGAGACATGTTAACAAACCACATTGAATTTTGTTGCTTCTTTAACCATTTTGATAGTGTTCATAAACACACAACAACCTTTTTGAGAGTTAAGTATTATTGACTAGTGTCTAAATGTGTATGGATAGATTCGATAGCTAATCACAAATGAAGTCCATTGCTGAAACTATAGGGTGTACATGTAGCATCACCCTCAAGGCACATTCACTAGCTTCACTTGTTTATAATTTTGGAGTTGAGAGATGTTGATCTTGCCTTGGGAAGGGTATTTTATGGCCTCAAAACTGTTTTTTTTAATGTACAAAATATATCGTAGTATTTGAGAATGATTATATCATTTTTTTATTAATTAAACTATATATTTATTTATTTAAATTTATATATTTTCATTGAGGTTTTATTAATTGATAATGTGAAAGTACTAGTATTCCTTCATTAAATTAACCTTATTTAAAAACATATTTGCCATGAATCGATCCATGTATTATGTGGCCTCTATACTAGGAATCCAAGAGGGTTATGGTGCAAGAATTGTTGGACGCTTGCAATTGTAACACAGCTCATGCAATGAGGAGTCTAGGGTAAGAGATAGATAGGTTGAGATAATTTAATGCATGTTGTCTTTCAGTAAGTCGATATGTTACTCGAGATATTGAAAGGGAAATTCTATGCTAATTAGAAAAAAATATGGCATGGTTGTAAGCCATGGGGTGGGGGACAAACTGATATCCACAATGCCAAATCTATACAATTGGCATAATTGAAGTTTAGATTACATATGTTGGAAATCTAATATATAGGTTCTATTTGTAAAATATTGTAAATACTTTAGGGTTTTTTTTTTTTAATCCGTCCAGTTATTAAAGAATAAGTTAAAGATTCACATACCTTTACAATGTGGAAATATCAAATTTCATATCGCTTCGTGTATTGATATAGAGTTCATGATAAATAAAATTCAATTCACCATTGGAGTTTTTCAAAAGATTGACAATAGTATAAGATCCCTTGCCATTGTTAACTCCATAATTACTCGACCTCCTAGAATCTTCTCTCTCGCACTACCTCCTCCTCAGTTTGGCACTGCTCTCAATAGTCTAAGGTATCAATCAAGCATTTTTTAAATTAAACCCTAATTTCTATTAATGTTGTGTGTGAGTTATTTGTGGACCTGGTCTAAGTATTGTTCATTTTTTTCTTCCATACCTTTGGTAACCCTAACTTGTGGATTCCTCATGTAGTCCTCTCCTTCGTGATATCACATGTAGAATGCTCACATAATCCTCTTCTCACTTGTAGACTCACACAATCCTATCCTTCATGATCTCATTCATAGACTCCTCACACAATTATCTCCTCCTCGATCTCACTCGTAGACTCCTAAAGCAATCCTGTCATCCAACCTTCTAACACGTTTGTAAATTGGAATCGTTCTTGTTGCCATCCATGGAACATTCAAAGAAATCCATGCTTTGTCTTCATATGATGAGGAATTCAAACACGACTTGTCTATTTATGTGCATTATTGACTTCATTCTTGATTTTTACTTTATTTATTTTAAATATCTTTAAATACTTAAGCAACCATACATGATAGAGGGTCGTTCTCGTTGAGTATTGGATTTGAATATTGTTTTATGTTCTTATTGGAGCTTAGTATACTTATATGTATATTGTGACATTATTCTTGGGGAAAGAGTACTTGAATTAGGTTTGCTTTTAAATTAACTTGGTGATATTACAATGCTCATCCATTATCCTTTAATTGAGACTTGGAATTTGATCTAATTGTATCGAGAGTGTATTGAAAATTGTAAACTATATTGTAGTAGATTGAAATGTATTCTAAGATATGTGCAGAGAATTGCAATTGTAAGTCTTTTATACATAGAATTTATTTTAGTATAGTGCATTACAAAGATCAAATTATTGACTATAGTGCAATTGTCATAATTTTTTGAAGACAACATTGTATTGAAGAGTCTGTATTTTCTACTCTAGTAATTTTGTTATTGAGAATGCATTCCCTAGTTTTTGTTATTGAAGTTGTTCTCAATGTCCAACACAACTATCCAAAATGGTTGAGGAAGATAAAGCACACACTCATCTTCAATGATCTGTGCGGTGGAATATGTGAAGCAGAAGGTGATGTTGCACCTAAAGAACCTACATCAGACAAAGATCCTGCAATATGGAAGAGCAAAGATAAGAATCCATATTAACTAGTCATTACTACTATAAGTGAAGAAGTGAGTCATCGTATTTCATCTTCTAAGAAATATTATGATGCTTTGAAGAAATTGAAATATTTTTATGACTTGCACTCAAAATTGGAGCTAATCCAACTATTTTTAAATCTCTTCAACTTAGAATTGAAATATGATGATCCCATTGCTACAACATCTAAGATCAAATCCATTATGCATGATATTGATACTATTGGTGCAGAGGTAGACCTTTCCCTCACTACCTTCATCATGGTCCTTTACCCAACTTATTCACACTATCTTGAGTCACTTCAAGATAGTGGCCACCTGAAAGACCTAAAATTTGACACTCTGGTAAAGAAAATTATAGAACAAGAGAAAAGACTTTGGAAGGAATCAAGTGAAACCCATTGGAGAGACCGCATCCCTTGCTCATAAAATGAAAATAAACCACATGAATCTTCTAAAGAAAATGGTAGCAAAAGAGGGCATGGAAGAAATAACTTCAAAGGTAGGGGGTAGACACAACCATGCTAAGAGATCTGATCTATAAGGTGTCCATTATTCTAAGAAATGACACAGAGTAATGACTTGCAAAATTCCATGGGAGGAGATATTAGAAAAGAAAGAGCATAAAGAAGATAGAGGTACAACTCATGAGTCTAGTAGCACTCACGAATCTACTCGTTTCATTGTTGCACATTGTAATGTTGGCATAATGAAGTTTTTTTAATAGTTCATTTGCATCTTGGAGAGATACTTGGCTACTTGAAACGAATGCAACCTCCCACATGAATTTAAGAAAAGACTTCTTTAAATAATTGAATGAAAATGTAAATACTGTATTATATTTTGCAAATAAATGCAGCCTCGAACCCAAGGGAATTGTTACCATCATACTCAAATGTCCTAGATTCCCTTACCTTCTATTGCATAATGTTCTGTATCTTCATAAAGAAGTCATAGAGAAACTTGTTGTCCCTTGTTCACATTCAACGACAAGGGAATTCCATCCACATATTCGATTGGAAAGGTAATATAAGGATATCCTCTAAAAACCGAGTCATAATGAATATATGGAAGGATGAGACACTGTGGAATATAAATGGGACATCTACAAGAGCGTAGAATTTTGCACGCATCTCTCACCATGATGAAGGTACATTATCTTTCAATCTTTGTTGGCATGCTATATGTGGGGATATTGATTATGATATTCTTTTTTTGTTGAAGAAGAATGTTGTCTTTGGTTTTCCCACCATTCTAAAGAAGTTGGAACTTTGTGATGGTTGTATTCTTGAAACATAGTAAGACGCCTTTCCATGATTCACATTCTAGAGCATGTAGAAAATTAGAGTTGATACACTCTAACTTTTGTGGTCCCATGCCTATTTCTTCTGCAAATTGTAATAAATATCTCATAACCTTTATTGATGATTACACCAATATTTGTTGGATTTATTTATTAAAGCACAATTCTAAAGAATTTGAAACATTTAAATTTTTGCATTTGTAGTTTGAAAATGAAGCACAGTCTCATATCGACACTCTTCGTATCGATAATGTAAAATAATACACTTATAATGAATTTGAAAACTGTGTTGCTTAACATGGGATTATGCATCAAACCTATGTTCCATATAATCCTCACAATAATGGTGTAGCAAAAATAATGAACAAGACAATCTTGAACATCGTATGCTCCATGTTATTTTTTAAGAAATATGAAATTGATGTTTTGGGGTGATGTAATTCTATGTGCAGTCGCTATGAGAAACATAAGTCCACATCATGCTCTTGCCAACAATTCTCAATATGAAATGTGGTATGTCTACATTCCTTTGATGATAACTATCAAGGACTTTGGTTGTGCTTGTTATATTGCCTTAATTCCAAAGAAATTAGCTTGGTGCAATGATTCAAAAGTACATCTTATTGGGGTACTCAAACACCACCAAGTCATATCATCTTTATGATGAGGTAAATATGTCATTTTTTTAGAAATGAATAAAAATAACAAGCCTATTGAGAGGAAGCTTTGTCAATTGGATAACTTTATCCATGTAAAGCTATTCCATGAATTTGACAATGAGATTACACATCTTGAATGGGATATCCCTAACTTTGGTCAATATTTGGAATCTCCTTTTGTGGCACGATATCCCAATCATGAAGAAGTTCCTTCCACTTCACCAAAACAAGAGGTTCAATTGCGTGATGTGATTGAGAGGATTGAAAGATTGAATCTTGAATAAAATGAAGCACCACCATGTAAGCAGCTTAGACCCTCATAGAAATTTCCAAAGTGGGTCATGAAGACATTTCAAAGTGTTCATCTCGATAAAGTTGGAAACAAATGAACCAGAAGTTTGACAAAACAAGAAGAGGGAGGAGATGCAGATAATTCAAATTCAAGTGATATAGATGATATGGATGTTTCACGTGATTGTGAATTGAATTTATCTACGAACCTTGAACCAAATTCCTTTGAAGAAGTTTCTTCTCATGATGAATGCAAAGAAGGCATGCGTAATGAATACAATGCTCTCATAAAAAAATGGAACTTGAAAATTGGTGGACCCTCCATTTTGAACCAAACCAATTGGTCATAAGTGTGTCTACAAGAACAAGTACAAATTAGATGGATCACTTGACAAGCATAGGGTGAGACTCGTTGAAAAATATTTGCACATAAATAATGCACTGATTATGAGAATACTTTCTCCCCCACAACAAAATGGGATACCATTTGCACTTTATTATCTTTGGCTACACATAACGGGTAGAAAATTTGTCAAATAGATGTGAAGACTACTTTCTTGAATGGAGACTTAAAAGAAAATGTCTTCATGTCTTAGGCATAAGGTTTTGTTGTGAACGGATGAGAACATAAGGGATGCAAACTCATCAAGTCTTTGTATGGCCTAAAAGAAGAACCTCATGCATGGTACGAAAATCTAACTAAGCATCTTATTAAATTAAATTTTAAACACTTTAATATTGATGATACAACATTGTTTAAAAAAATGGAAGATATGTTGTATATATCCTAGTGTACATAGACGATTTGTTGATGGAAAGGAACTATGAAAGCTATATTACATCCATAAATAAATAATTAAATAAATACTTTGAGATTACATATTTGGGACATATTCCCTACTGTTGAGGAATTGAAGTGACTCAAATTCATCTCCCAGAAGCAGTATATTGGAGAGTTATTGAACATGTTTTACATGATAGAGTGTAACCTTCTGTCTACTCCAATGGAACATAACTTGAAGCTCACATCAAAATAAGGGAATAAATTTGAGGATGCAACTAACTACATACAACTTGCGGGGATTCTTATTTACCTTACCACCACCATATAAAAAGCAACAACGTAGATTGTGTGTCTCATGAATATACTTGAAGCTTTGCACAAGAAATAAGTGAATTTTACTCGCATACTAGTCGACAATACTTCTACAGTCAAGTTGGCTAAGAATCACATATTCCATGATTCAACTAAGCACACCAACACAAAGTACCGTCTGATTGGATATCATTTAGAGGCCAAGACTATTCAATCAAGACATTGTTCCACAAATGATCAAATTGTTTACATATTTCACCAAAGTACTTGGAAGAGAAAAACTTGAAAAAAACATAAATATACTTGGACTCACGAATTCCCCTTTCGACTAAGGAGGGGGGGGGATGTTGTAAACCTACTCCATAGGTTTCATTTGTAAAGTATTGCCAATATTTTAGATTTTTCAATTATTAGGGAATAAGTTTAAGAGTTAGGTATCTTTGGAATGTGAAAGGCCAAAGGTCACATCTCCTAATTTATTAATATGGCATTTGTAATCAATAAAATTCAATTCACCAATATTGGAATTTTTCCAATGCTTGATAACGTAGCATAACCATATATATGCTCTATGTGACATGACATGATAGTTGCATCAACACTTGAATATGTGTATAAATATTATCTTGAAAAACCATGACATATATTTGTGATAAGTTCATTCCAATTTACCATTTCTCAGATTCAATTACATAGTCATTCAACATAACAACAACCACATACATTAATCTTTGACATAAAATTAACAACACCATGAGTACTTATATATCCAATGGATGCACTTGGAAAAACTAGATCCTTAACAGTATTTTTTGTCCTAGCCATGGGCACCAATGCATGTAGGTACCACCCCCTTGTTGGGCAATGAAAACAGCAAGGGGAAATTTACTATATAAGGCTCTCAAACACAATCCTAACCCTTCTATTGTGGATGAAAACATCCTAATAGCTAGGGTTGATCTTATAATATATTGATTTCAAAGAATAACAATCTCTTTCCCAAAAGCTAGGTGTTCATTATTTGTAAGTAACTCATGAATGATAAAAAAAGTAAAATACTTGGTTCGAAAGGTTGTCCTAGGAGATATCTGTAGGTCGATCATGATCTACCTTATCTCAAATTATATATGAACTTTAAAACCTACAAACAAAGCATAAAAAAGTACCTTCCTCAAACACAAACGATTACACAAGATAAATATAAACAAATTACCAACGTTTAACCAATTCATCAATTAAGTTGATTCATACATCTAAATATTGATTGAAACAAAAATTAATGAAGAACAATAGTATTTACAGGGGGTGGAGGGGAAAAAAAGGGAAACGACTATTTTTTTGAAATAATCAACAAATATAATACTTGATGTTGTTGTTGGAACTTCTCATCACCACTGTCCATTTTACTCCAATCCTATATCACGTAAGACACCTCCAAGACTCCAACTCCACACACATAAGGCAATATGAAAAAAATCGAGAGTTATAGATCTCAAATTCCACATAGAAGTGATATGGCATAAATAAGTGTTTTTTTCATATTTGAATGTAATAAGAACTCATAAATTAGCCCTTGTGATTTCTCCAATATAAGGGAATTCTAATGATGCCTACATCCTAATGGGATTTTTAATTGCCTTCTAATTACTTAGAAAACAACTAAGAAGTGTGCATTAATTGTCAACCCAGGTTTCGTTGAGAACTTGCAAGTTACTGTGCATTGTATGTGTAAACCACAATCTCCTCTTACATTGGTTTATCTACTTGAAGTTGTAGTTCAATAACCTTATTGACAAAGATTGATATGACCAATTTGCATAGTCTTGGCACAGGACTAGCCGACTAACAACTATTGAAATTAAATCACATGATAAAAAAGTAAATGCTAAAACTAATTCACACTCCGCTAAAAAGTAAATACTAAAGCTAATTCACACTGTGCAAGAAAAGTAAATTCTAAAGCTACATTCACACAATGCGAGAAAGTAAATTCTAAAACTACATTCACACTATGCAGGAAAGTAAATTCTAAGACTAAGTTCACACTCTTCAGAAAAGTAAATTCTAAAACTAAGGTCACACTATGCGGGAAAGTTAATTCTAAATTAAATCACACTTTGCAGAAAAGTAAATTCTAAAACTAAATCACACTTGACATAAATGGAAATTGCATAAATAAAATCTAAAAGCTATCCTTTCCAAATACAAGATATTGCTTATAATACAAAGAAGTGAATATGGTCATCGCATTAAGCTCAGTGATTGTAAAAAATATATATATTTAAAGATCTATCTATACATTGAAATCAAATTGCAGAAATAAACATCACACATCATAAGAAATGAAAATTGAGTAATGAAGTACAACTACATCAACATAAAATAATTAAAATCATATTGCAAAAGAAACTAAGATTTATATTGAATCAATGCAAATATAGTTTTAGTGATCTAAGAGTGCTTCCATAGAATGGATAAGGAACTCTTATTTACACATGTGTTCTCCACAACAAATAATAAATGAGGATCCAAAATATCCTCAACAGTTTTCTAAAATTTGGATCTCAAAAACTAATTCAAAACTAGTTCTGATATCTTTATTAACTACATGCTATTTAGAATACCTTTGAAGTCAAGTTCGAAATTAAGGAGAGAGACTATAATAAAATAGTCAAAACTCATCCCAGATGTCTTCTAAAAACTTTTAGATTCTTAGATCCATCATATATTTGATAGAGATCTTCAAATCTTTGTGGATAATCCAAATATGCACTCATATCCACCTCTATTTACCAACTTTAATTTAACAACATGATTTGAGACATATAAGAATACTATAAATAATGGATTTTTCATTACTCCTGATGAATATATTTCTCCAAAGTTGGCGGTTGAAGGTAAATTTGAATTATTGACTTTTTGTAGCTTTTGTAGGAGTTTTCGTAGCTTCCTGTATGGTTTACGATGTTGCCTGTAGAGTTTTTGCAACTGCTACATAACTACCTTAAATATCTTGTAGTTTCTTCCAACATATGATTTAATATTCAAAACAAATATATAGTACACTAATTCCCTCAATGTTAGTAAAAAACCAATTGAAATACTAAGATATGTAATGGAAACATAACTTGAGCATAAATACCCGTATATGAGCATAAGAAGGGATTAGTGCATGAATATGGATAAGCAAAAGGGATTATAGATAAGGTGAAATGATGATAAAAATATGCTAAATCCAAGGCTTGCCATCTCCCCCAAACTGAAAATGTTGCATGTCCTCACGCAACCCTGTGTCAATCAAGCTTAATGAATGATGTTTCTTTTTTAATGCATACCCCCAAATTCACTGTTAATAAGCCACAACCACTGTGTTTAATCATCAAGAAGTATGAAATCTCATCCTAAACAATTCGCAATGTCGACATACCTTCAAAATTACCATTTTCAAGGCAAAAATGCACGAAAACTGGGTTATGCTACGAATGGACTAACAATCTACAACTTAAAAAAATGTGATTTCTCCAAAAATACAAACTGGTTTTTTACCAAACTTTGCAGGGGTGTTAGGAATGCAATTATGCTTCTCCTAGTGGAAAATTGGAGAAACCAACGTCACTGTTTTCGAGAAATGATAAAATGGTTGTAGGTGACTATGCTTGATTCCTTGAAAACTGTGCATAATATTGATCTAATACTTGTTGTGTTTTTTCTTCTTTCCATAATTCATACCTCCACCTATTTTCATAAACAACCAGTTCGCCATTTAGGAGATATTTCCAATTCAATTTATGCAATTTTGTTGCCAAACATATCACTGTCCAGAAGGCAAAATTTCTTGAACGGGACTACTTTTGGTATTCAACACAGTACTACAAAAATGATTAAAAAATGAACAAAAATACTATGGGGATAGCTTCAGTTCTTTGTTTCTCTTTGATTATCCAACCATGCTCACAAGAAATTCAACAACTTTCTAAATTTATCCCTTCATGCATTATTAAAGCAAGACTGGAGATTCTTGGTATGTTCCTTATTTTTGTTCTATTATGAGCCATGGATCACTGTGTCATTCAAAAATCCCTTTAAACAACTAAAAAACACTTCAATCAAATGGCATAATAAACAATCCATAGATCCAATGCCAACAAATGCATGTTTAGGAACATAGACCACTCAGTCAAACCACTTACAAAATTGTTGGTTGAGTTTGACATGTCACAAATTACCTTCAATTCCTTCAACAACATCATGTGTTTATTTTTATCCCCATAATATTCTCCCCCAAACTGAAGATTTTACCTGTCCTCATGTTAAAAAAGAAAGTCATCAGATGGCCTTAATCAATTATAAATTTGAACTTTTGCATATACATGACCAATTTAAAAATTTGTGACAAAATTAATTGTATAAGACCATGTAGCATGAAGAGATGGCCATTGAAGTTATTTATTACCTATCAAAATATGAAAACATGGGTAGTATATATGTGTTTCCACTTCTATATTAATATTTATGCATAACAATGCCATACCACATGCCCGATTGCTGCCATAGATGTGTTGTGAATTGTTTTTTTCTTTCTTGTAGCTACTATATGTATGTTGAGTGAGGAGTTTCCAAGAGCATATGAATTTCTTCCATAGTCTTGTATGTCATGTAAATGTAACCCATCCCACACCCAAGTTCTCGGATTTATGCAACAAGTCTTCATTACAGCCTGCATATCCAAGATGCTCCAAGATCATGTGATAGTCACCAAATTTGCAGGACCTATATTCTAGTGGAGGGTTAGAGCATTCGATCTTTTGTTTTTCAATTTACAACCCATTTCTTGCAGCTTTGCAATGGGAGAACAATAAGAATGCTTGAAGCAAATCATAACTACAAGGATAAGTATCACACCACTCATGAAAAGTTCCTATGTACCCAAAGCTTGCATTCATTACCCAAACTGATTCTTTGCATAAAGAAACAACAAATTTTATGATAATCAAATAATAATCAATCCGAGGGTTTTCTACTCCATATCTATGTTATGTTCTCCTCTACAATATGGAATAAATATCACAACATCCCCATATTTCTAATCTCTATGTTTTGCCATCTTTTGTCTTCAATGTTATGAAAATGAAAGGCAGATAAATAAGCTTTGCACGCTGAATCTTGAGATCTTGTCAATTTCAACGACGTAAACAATTTCCTTGAATTGGAGACCTTTCAAATCAGACTTGAAACTACGAGCTTATCTTTTGTGGCTTAGATAGAGAGTTGTAATTATGTTATATATAAAAACACGAGGACATAACCAATGTTGATGTATTTGTAACTTCAGAATGTATTCACTTGTATATCTTATATTGTACCCCAATGTTCCTATCGGGAGAATCATTTGAATTTCATTGTACCTCGATGTTCCTATCAGGAGAGTCATTAATATAATAAATTCATGTAAAGTCAATGAGGTTAACCCCTTGTTGATCGGGGGGAATTCCCCATAGTTCTGGGGCACTAGGGTTATTAGACTCTCCTAGAGATGTCGGCCCTAGTAATTAATTGTGAAGTCATAAATTAGTATAAATAGAGAGTGAGCCTCTCTATTTGTCACAAACACTCACCCAAATATAGCGCATAGGTGAGAGAAGAGAAGCTCACACAAGTGAGAGAGAGAACAATTGTTGGAGATAATCTTTCTGTCTTTGGATTTTACTGCTTCCATTGGTGCTCATTCTATCTCTGAGGAAGTTGTGGGGTTTTCTCCTTTATGGTTTCCCCAAGGGAAATCTTTGTGTCTATTGTCTCTTGTGATTGATTGTTGTGCATGTTATTCTCTCAAAAAAGATCCTAGATCATATTGCTTAAATGATAAAAATCTAACATGGTATCAGAGCTAACCTAAGAATAAGAGACTGTGCAGCTGTAGAATCTAGGGCTTCTTAATTTTTGGGTCTCTCTCCACAATCCATCAGAAAAAGGAGGCTAGGATAACTCTCCATTGACGGGGGCATCTTTCTGTCGAAGCAGAATTTGATTCCGGGCATTTTCAGTTTTTGTTGCGGGAAATTAGGGATTTTTACATAAGAGGAATTTTTGAGTGAGCCCAGCATAGGATTTCTCTCCTCCTCAAAATTGAAATTTAGAGACCAAGGTTGAAGTTTTTGGTTGAGTAAAACTCCGGGAAAGTCAAACCCTAGTTTGACCTTGGGCCTGAAAAACCCTATAATACTAAAGCTGGTAGTTTTGGTACATTCGCTATATCTCGATATTGAAGAATGCTTAGGAAACAAAATTTTCATAGGTCTAAGATAAAATCTTGATGTACCCTGTGTAAAATTGTCAGCCTCATATTCTCCATATTCTGGGAGATATGATTCCTCCAAATCAGGGTTCTAGCCTCTTCCAGGATTCATCCCTAAACAAGAAACCTAGGGAGAATTGTTATATCTTAGGCTACAAAGGTCCAAATGGAATTTCACAAGATTTTATAGATAGGGAATGGACTTTTCTTTCTGTGGTAAAAGTTTTAGACCCTGAAGGTAAAACAATGACCTGTGGCATTCCGTACAAGTTCACTATGATGAACAATCCTGAAATACGTCACCTTGGGAAAACTCTTATAAGTCCCAATTGGTGAAACCGTATTTCTGCTCAAACCTATGGTGTTAGAAAGAGTACAAGAGAGGCTACCTTAGTGTGAATTTTTAGACCAGAGGAGCAGTACGTTCGGAGATACCGCAGAAACAATATCAAGAATTTATGAAGAGGAAATTGGAAAACTAGGGCTTCTTGTTCTGGGAGATTCCCTCCATTGTTTTTAGAAAAAGGAGTACATTGGACAGATCATATTGAGAAGGAGAATCTATATATCCAATCAGATCTGAAAGATTCCAAGTTTTGAAAATTAGGGTTTCTCTGACAAACCCTAGATCAGCCAGATCCAGAACCAAGACAAATACCTTTTTTCGGTAAGATCTAATCTTTTTCTATTTACATTTGAGGTTCTCATTTCAAAATGACCTATCACACCAGCTTGATGACAAGCTTGGTGAAGATGAAAAATTATGAGCATGGAAGTATAGGATTTCACTGGTTCTTGAAGAAAATGAATTGGACACCTACATAAGTGGAGAGGTTCCACTTCCAGAGGGAGATGAGGCTAAGGCCTTACACAAGAAGATGTTGGTCAAGGCCAAGAGGATTACTGCTAATTCTACCAAGGATCACCTTATACCACATGTATATTCCCTAAAGACACCTAAAGAGATGTTTGATTCCTTGACCAAGTTATTTTGAAAGGAAGAATATAAATCAAAAGAAGTATAGGAACTCCATGATCCTTGAATTGAATTGACTTGGATCAATACTTCAGTAAGAAAGGTTTAGGAGCTAGAGGGAGATGAGGCCAAGGCTAGACTCAAGAGAATAATTGTAGATTCTATTAAAGATCATCTCATCCCTCATGTGTCATCCTTGAAGACACCAAAAGGAAGTATTCAATGCTATGACGAAGCAATCGAAGAAGAATGCAGAAATTGTGATAACCACCTTGAATGGTCTCCCAGGTTCATGGGATTCATTCATTCGAGGAATGTGTGCCAGAAGGAAGTGATTACCTTCAACAGACTCTGGGAAGAGCACACATAAGAAGAATCTCGACTCATAATAAGAGAAAATAATATGGGAACAACTGAATATCTAGCTCTCACGATTCAAAGAAGATCCCTCAAGCAATGAGGAATATGAAGGACTCAATTCTTGAAGAACCCCTTATCCATATTAGCATTTGGATAAGAAATGATGATATCATGAATGAAGAATATGATGAAGCAAAAGGCTCAAGAAGGAGTCTACCCACAAAACAGATAAAAGACAAGTATTCAATTGTCATTTCATGATATTGTTTTGTTATGCATTTGTTTATATTCAGTTGATGCGTTATGCATGATAGAATGTTTCCATTAATGACAGTATACTACTAATATGCATGTAATGGGTAAGTAGCTCATGGTGCCATACAAATCTCCATTGCTACTTATCTAGAATGAAACCTCTTTGCCAACATACTGGATTAGTGCACAATCTCAATGATCTTATGGTAGAGATGGAAGGCATCTAGAAAGTTTCCGTGAGCTATGGATGAATGTTGTATTGGCTAAAATAGTTGCATGATTATATCTTTATGCATAATAATTTTCCATTATGAATATACCTTATGAATGTTTCTAAGCATACAACTGGTGCATTTTAATTGTAGGAAAGATCACGTACAATCTCCTACAAGAAAAGAAGAATGAGACTTGTTCCAAAGAACAAGTGACAACAATTCGAGAAATAATACAAGATGAATAATAATATGATGATACTTGCAAAGAAATAAAGAGGTCTCAAACACAGTGCAATTATGAGACACTGTTGAGCGACATCATTAATGCAGAACCTTCCAGCTATGAAGAAGTATCCAAGAAGAAAGGTAAGGCGAGTACCATATCATGAAGAATGATGTTTAGGATGCGGTATTGAGACCTGAAGATAAGTCTGTGGGATACAAGGAAAGATTCGTAGCACAAGGCTTCTCACAGAAAGAAGGCATAGACTACGAAGAGACATTTGCAGCCACTGGAAGTCGAGACACATGATAGGTAGACTCATTTGTGCAAATTAAAGAAGGCCTTGTACGAGCTCAGAAGGCACCCATGGGATAACACATACATGAAGATCTTGAAGATCACCTATAGTGATGAAGATCTTAACCTTTGCTACAAGGTTGAAGATGAAATCCTATAGAGGATGACAAGCTCACAAATGGGTGCGAGAAGAACTTTTGAAAATGTTCAAGATAGAGGATATTGGTATCCAATGACCATAGATGGATACATAGAATATTAGTATCAGAGGAAGCTACTTGTCACTCCAGTACATAATGTTTCAATGCATAAAGTATGAAAGGCAGAGGGAGAATGATGCTCCGCTTCAGAGGATTCTAAGAATCGACATGGTACGATAGGATGGACAGATTACTGATGACTCTAGGCTTTACTGAGAGTAAAGCGGATTCCAACCTTTACTTCAAGGTTGAAGGTGGAATACCAATGATGCTCCTATTATATGTCGATGACTTGTTCCTTACAGGAAAAGAGGAACTCATTAAAGTTGCAAGAAGGAGACTTGCTACCGAGTTCGAGATGAAGGACTTGGATATGATGCACTACTTTCTAGGCATGGAGGTGTGGTAGAATGCAGATGGAATCTCGTCGGGACAAGAAAAGTATGCAGTAGAGATCCTAAAGAGGTTCGGGATGATGGAATGTAAGGCCATGGCCACACCTATGGCATCGAACCTGAAGCTATTGAGTGATGCTTCATTAGAGATGGTTGATGCCATGATGTATCGTTAGATGATTTGTTCCTTAATGTACCTGACAAATACGAGACCATATATTTGCTTTACTGTGAACACATCAAGACATGTTCACCTGATTGCTGCAAAGCATATTCTGAGGTACCTAAAGGGTACAGTTGACTAAGGGCTCAAGTATGAAGCGAATCAGAAAATTAACCTGGAAGGTTATGTAGATTCGGATTGGGCAGATAGTTACATTGATAGGAAGATCACTTCAGGGTGTTGCTTCAGTATGAGATCAGGTGTGATATCTTGGTCTAGTAGGAAGGAGTCCTGCATGGCACTAAGAACAACCGAGGAAAAATATGTTGCCACTTGCTCGACTATTTGGGAGGTAGTATGTTTCTTTTGAAAACTACTATTTGATTTGATTGATATGACTTGCATTTTTTGTATGATGCAGAGAGGAGCAGTGAAGCTCCAACAGATGATCCAGATCCAGTGATGATCTAGCTTTGATGATGATCAAGTGATGATCCAGCTTTGATGATGATCCAGTGACGAAGACTTGTGCTGATGAATTATGTCAAGAGAATACCTTCCTAGTTAAGAGGGAGTGTTGATGTATTTGTAACTTCGGAATGTATTCACTTATATATCTTATATTGTACCCTGATGTTCCTATCGGGAGAATCATTTGTATTTCATTGTACCCCGATGTTCCTATCGGGAGAGTCATTAATATAATAAATTCATGTAAAGTCAATGAGGTTAACCCTCCATTGGAAGTTGAGGCAATAGTCCCCACAATTGAGTTGAGGTTAACCCTCCTTGTTGATCAGGGGGGAGCAAAGTCCCCATAGTTGTGGGGCACTAGGGTTATTAGACTCTCCTAGAGATGTCAGCCCTTGTAAGTAATTGTCAAGTCAGAAATTAGTATAAATAGAGAGTGAGCCTCTCTATTTGTCACACACACTCACCTAGATATAGCACATAGGTGAGAGAAGAGAAGCTCACACAAGTGAGAGAGAGAACAACTATTGGAGACCATCTTTCTGTCTTTGGGTTTTACTGCTTCCATTGGTGCTCATTCTATCTCTGAGGAAGTTGCGAGGTTTTCTCCTTTATGGTTTCCCCGAGGAAAATCTTTGTGTCTATTGTCTCTTGTGATTGATTGTTGTGCATGTTATTTTCTCAGATAAGATCCTAGATCATATTGATTAAATGATAAAAATCTAACAACCAATACATTCATCTAAAGGTATTTATTCTCAATACTTCCTAAAAAATGGGGATGAATTATCTGCATAGATAAATATAGATATGTGACTGAACATGTTTATCAGCAATTGCTTTGATAACCCATTATGGAGACTTGCCATGATATTATCAATTTTAACCAAGGTGCATGACTTATACTGCTGATTAGAAGTTATGGAACCAGACTAAATGATGTCATATAATCGTTGTGTAACAAACAAAATGATCAAAGTGTCAAAATCAATTGAATCCATTATCTTGCTAAGATAAAATACTTCTACCATTGCTAGGAAAAAGGTGTTGATATTCTCCCATAAGTCATAAATGCTACCCAAAAATTATCACAAGGTTGTCTTACAAGCCTCTACAGGATTGTACTAGTCTTTAGGGTAGATTTACTTATGGTTTTATACCCTTTTCAAAGATTGTAATCACTTAGAAACCAAACATTCCATGATGCTTGCTATGTTTAGAAAATAATCCCCATTAATCTTGAAAATGATGCCATGAATTGAAGGCATGATATTCTCTATGAATTGCAGACTTCAGAACACTAGCAATAGATTTTTTATTTATATTCATTTCCCATAAACAAAACTAGTGTCAATAAAATCACAACTCACCTTACTTCTTCCCATGGGTTGTGTTATCTTAATTCTGGACTCATATTCAATTTTTGAACAATATGCAGCCATATGTTCCAATGATCCTTTGTTGGCAGGACTGGCTCTATCTCAAGGGGCTCAATCTTACTATCCTATGTTAAACCCCTTATGCTTTCCACCCTCTTGTATGACAGTAGATTTTTATGTAGAAATGGATTCTCCAACAACTTAATTTGTTGTAGGTTCTTGCGGCTAGCCTAATCCATTCTTCTCATAGTGTCCTTGGCTTATAGATTAGCTTCTCCCATTTTTCCCTACTGTTGGTTCTTGTGTGATAGCAGTAAGATGGCATTGATTATTCTCATGCTTGGATATTCTAGGGTAGATGTTGGGATGGAATTGACTGGGAAGACCAATGTGAAGGGAAAAAACACACTCCATGTTTCATTGCTATAGATTTCAATATCACCATCTCGGCAAATGAGCGCAGGGGGGGATCCAAAATAAGAGACCCGTTCAGAGAAAGATTGGAAGACCTGACCTCGCTATGGGGATTAATTGATATCAAACCAAAAAATGGAAATGTCACTTGGAACAACAAAAGGCTTGGACCGAGACACATCACAGAAATACTGGACAAAGTGTTGGTTAGTATACACCTCCTTAAGAACTTATCCTTTCCAGAATCCAAACTTCTCTGGTCGGACGTGTTGGATCACAAGCCTATATGCTTTTTTCTTTCCTTGATGGGGAATCTCGGGCCTCTTCCTTTTTTATTCAATCATCTTTGGTTGGAGTTATAGGGTTTCTGGGACATTCTTTGCAATGCTTTGAAATGGTTTATTCTAGGCTCTCTCACCTTTATCTGGGAGCAAAAGCTAAAAAAGGTTAAGATTGCACTCAAGAATTGGGCTACCAAGCATTATCAGGAACCCAAGTTAAGGAAGCTCGAACTTATCAAGTAGATTGAAACTCTACAAGAGAGTATGGAGCAAGTAGAAGTAACCAGGGAACTTCTCCTCCATGAGATTGAGCTTGAGAAAAAATTGCAAACCGTCATCAGGCAGGAGGAAGAAAGTTGGAGATTGCGGTCCAGAAATTTCTGGCTCTTGGGTGGTGACCAAAACACCAAGTTCTTCCATAATCAATGCAAAGACTGTTAGAAGAGGAACACGATAAGGGATCTAAAGAAGGAAGATGGAACCACTATTACATATCAGACGAGATCATCTTTGAGGTAAGAAGTTTCTTTGAAAATATTTACAATGATGAAGAGGAAGTTTCACAACGAGACACAGGGGAAATGGTCAAGAATATCCCCTCTCTTGTCATCCCTGAGGACTGCAAAGTTCTAAAATCCCCAATCATTTAAAAGGAAATAAAAAAGGCCATTTGGACTCTTCACCCTAACAAAGCCCCTGGACCATATGGCTTCACAATTTGCTTCTATACGATGTGCTAGAAAATAATAAAAAAGGATTTGATGCACCTCATCTCATGGATGTCCAAAGGGAAAATGGGAGGGGTAACCAACTCCACTTTCCTAGCCCTTATCCCTAAAGAGCCCAACCCCTCCTCTATTAAATGTTTCAGGCCAATCTCCCGTTGTAACGCCTCTTATAAGATTTTCTCCAAGGTCCTGTCTATGGGGCTCAAGGCCATCATTCCTTCTCTAATATCTCCTAATCAGGGTGGATTCATCTCTAGACACCATATAAGTGATAATATACTTCTTATCCAAGAAGCTATTCACTCAAGCATGAAAAAGCAAGAAGTGGGCATGGACATTAAGCTCGACTTAGCCAATGCTTTTGACCGTTTAAGACATGACTTCATTTTCTTAATTCTAGAAAAGTTCGGTTTCCCTCCAATATTTATAAAGAAAATGCAAGCCTACATAAGCTCCCCTTGGATAGCTCCCTTATTCAATGGTACGCCCTCTGATTTATTCAAATCCAAAAGAGGAATTAGGCAGGGTTTCCCCCTATCCCCCTTCCTCTACATCCTGGTCGCGGACTCTCTGAGTAGAAGATTAAACATGTTCCTAGAGGAGGGACAACTTCCAAGCCTCTCCTTCAAACCTATGGGTTCATCCAATTAACCATGCCCTCTTCGCTAATGACACTATCCTGCTGGGCAATGCATCCCCTCAAATTTCTAGGAAGTTCCTCAGGTCCCTCGATCTTTTTCTACGCTCATCGGGAAGTAAGGAGAATTTGGGTAAATGTCACCTTTACGGGTGGAACAACAATGTCCACACCCTAAGAAACATTTCTTAAATTCTTAACATCCAAGTAAATCATGAATGGACTTACTTCAAATACCTAGGCATCCCTATCACTAAAAAATCCTTCTCTTCTGCTATGTGGAACCCCGTTATTCAAAAGATCAGAAGCAAGATTCACTTCTTGGGCTCAAGATGGCTCAATCTAGTAGGGAAAACCAATCTTATTCAGTCAGTTCTATCCTCATACCCCATCTACACAAGCTCAATGATATTGGCCCCCATGACAGTCTCGAACAACATTTGCATGGAAATAAGAAAATTCCTTTGGCAGGGAGGTAAAGCTCGGAACAAAAAGTTTCATCTAGTAAATTGGGCTACTGTCAAGGCCTCCAAACAAAAAGGGGGACTAGGCATCAGAGATCCAGAGCAAATGAATAAATATTTAGGCGCTAAGATGGTCTAGAGAATGGCAACAGGAAGTAAGGACTAGTGGAAAGAGGTCATAAGGAAAAAATACATAAGGAAGCCCAGGTCCAAAATTCTTAATCACCCTTGTGAAGGAAAGGGCACTTCCATTTGGAAGCTTTGTAAAAACTCTCTAAGATTGATTCAAACCAACTTCTATTGGATTCCCAGTAATGAAAAGAAGATTAAAATTTGGGCTGATAGAATTCCGGGGCATCACCCTCTATCCACCGTCCAGGGTCTAGAGTACCTTTCCAAATGGGCTCGCGATAATGGAATTTCTATACTCTACGACTTATCTACTTGGGACTAGAATGGTAACTGGAAAGGGTGGAGATCACTTCATCCACCTGCGCATCTGAAATATGTTGTTGATATCTTGCATCCTCTCCTTTATGGTCTTGCTCCTATTAGCAAGACCTCCAGAGACGTTATCAAATGGGGCAACAAAGGTAACTATACTGTAAAGGAAGGATTCAATCTGCTTCAAATTAATGCAACCATTGCTACTTCAAATCTGTGGAAAAAGGTATGGCATATGGATTGCATCCCCAAATTTAATTATTTCATCTGGTTGTTAATGCATAATAAGTTGCTCACCGTTGACAACTTGAGAAAAAGAGGAATAGAAGGCCATTCTCGTTGTGCTCTTTGCAATTCGGATTTAGAGACCGCCTCCCATATTTTCCTTCAGTGCAGCATCTCTCTTCAAGTTTGGAGGTCCATACTTTTTCCTTTATGTCCCCATTTTAGATCTCCAGATTCTATTGGACAACTCCTCATGGCTTGGAACAATCTTTTCCCGGGCTATCTCAGGAAGAAACCCATTCTAAAGCGGTTGTGGAACACTATCCCCAAAAATTATGTTGGCAAATTTGGTTGGCCAGGAATAGAAAAATTTTCAAAGGTGAAAAAGTGGGGACTCATGACATGTTATCCTTAAAATGACATCTAGCTACACAACAGGTTCCATCAATTGCAGGAGGTTATATGACAGGATCACTCAACTTCCTCTCCCAGCTAACATCGACTACTTTCACATCTTAAGAACGAATAATGCCCAGGTAGATGCTCTGGAAAACATAAGCACCTCTCTCCCGCAAGGTTTCATCTCTCTTAATAATGAAGAAGCTAGACCAAAACCCATTCCTTAACTCAATCCATGGATCTTTACCCTCAATGCTAAGTCTTGGGAACATTTTTAAGCAAAGGTTCAATGTGGACATGGTTTCGTTTATAAGTGTAAGATTATCCTATATCCAATGGGGCACATGGCCTTCTCCATCCACCCTCTTATTCTGCCTCCCTGTCCATTTAAGGTAGTCACCTTCCAGTTCTCACACTTTCACCCACACCCCCGCGCGTACGATGGATTTCCCTCAGGGATTATACCACCCTTCGTCTCCTTCGCTCCTGTAATTCCTTTTCTTGTCTGATTTTGGTCTGTCTGTAGCCAATGTGCAGTATTCCTTGCTCTTAGATGAAGGACTCTTACCTATAGTTCCCTTGGGCATGTCTCATTTCTCCCTTCAGTGTTTGGATTTGACGAACACCTTATATTTTACTCCTTCCTCCATTAGCTTCTCTTTGTTTTGTGATTTTGGTGAGGCCTGGAGCCCTACAAAGTCTGTGCGTTCAATTCTCTCCTCGAGTGGCATTCTCGGTCAATTTGGGTTCGTTGATGACTTGAGGAGCTATTTTTCATCTTTTTTTTTGGGTGAAGGTGTGGGCAGGCTCTCGGTTGTAACTGTTGGTCCTTTGTTGCGTTTAGGGGACTCCTCTAAACGATCCTTACCCTATCTCGTTCACGCCTGTAGCAGAACTCTCGGGCTCGACTTCAGGCATAAGTATTGCAACAAAATTCCGTCACGTGTGGCAAGAATGGATCGCAGAAAAATTGACCCTATCGAGAGAAGCATTAGAGAAGGATTCGATGACCTGAAAAAAAATATCCGATCCCTGTCAGACTTTGTGGCCATTGGAATTTTGGATAATAGGGATACTGCTAAGGAGGTTAAAAAACTAGTGGAGGATGTACGTTATGTCTCTTATCAGACAAGTTGTCATGACTCAAGAATAGATGACAACGAGATGAATCTTAAAGAAATCATGGGAAAAGTCGACCGCATACAGGAGGACCTCCAGAACCTGTTGCAGCTGAATCAGGAAAGCCACGTACATGAAAATCTAGGAGTAGTGGTCCAGAAAATGGAAGAGGATTTCGTCACCCAACCTGTGGGGTTTCCAGGAAAACCAAAAATCATTTTCTTTTAACCTTATGTTTTTTTGCATACTTTTAAATCAGCAGTTTATCCGTGTTTATACTACATCTATAAATATTCAGAACAGTATCTCTTTTAGCGGCTTTAGAAGGCTCTCTTCATGGCCTATTTTTGTTCTTGCATCTACCTTACTTATAGAATCCTATATCTATTGTAATTTCGTATTGAATGGTTGTGCACAGCCTCTTTACATCCTCTTTAATATACTCCATTTTAAGTTTCTTTTAAAAAAATAAATAAAATATTATAGTCAAACTTCAAAATTGTATTTAAATGCTAAATGATTCATTTTTATGACTCGAATGACATATTACATACCCTTTTGAAACTTTCGAGTCTTGTGTACTCCTTCTTCAATGTCTTCCCCTTGAAACCCTTGAATCCTCTTGAATCCTATTGAATCTTTCAATAGAATCTTCATTCACCAAGCCTCATTCCTCTTTCCAAGTTTTCTGCAAAAGACCAATTAGTAATGTGTGGCTCTTACTGCACCATATAATCATCCTCTTGAATCTTTAATTTTATTCATGAAAATAGAAGGCATAAACAAATATATTGCTATTGCATAAATTACTAAGATGGTTCAGATTTGGAAAGACTTGTGGCGGGATATTACACTATAAAAATGCTACAGTGAGGTCATCTTTACTTCTTACTTATCTCTATGCCTCCGTCCTTCAAACAAAAGCATATGCATGTATAAATGAAAAACAAATAGATCACTACCAAAAGAATGTTTACTCAAGCAAAAAGAGCAAAACCTCTCACACAAAAACAACTATGTCAGCAAGTAAGGGGTTATAGTGGTTGTGGTAACTCCTCGGAAACAACACCAAAATGACAAGCTTTTTAATTTCCTTCTAATTACTTAGAAAACAACTAAGAAGTGTGCATTAATTCTCAACCCGGGCCTTGTTGAGAAATTGTGAGTTACCATGCACTGTATGTGCAAACCACAATCTCCTCTTACATTGGTTTATCTACTTGAAGTTGTAGTTCAATAACCTTATTTACAAACATTGGTATGAACTATTTACATAGTATTGGAAAAGAACTAGCTGACTAACAACTATTGAAAGAAAATCACACGACAAGAAAGTAAATGCTAAAACTGATTCACACTCTGCTGAAAAGTAAATACTAAAGCTAATCCACACTGTGCGGGAAAAGTAAACTCTAAAACCACATTCACACTATGCGGGAAAGTAAATTCTAAACTACATTCACACTATGCAGGAAAGTAAATTCTAAGACTAAGTTCACATTGTTCAAAAAAGTAAATTCTAAAACTAAGTTCACACTATGTGGGAAAGTAAATTTTAAATTAAATCACACTGTGCAGAAAAGTATATTCTAAAACTAAATCACACTTGACATAAAGGGAAATTGCAGAAATAAAATCTAAAAGCTATCATTTCTAAATATAAGATATTGCTTATAATCCAAAGAGGTGAATATGGTCATCGCATTAAGCTCGGTGATTATAAAATAAACATTTAAAGCGCTATCTATGCATTGAAATCAAATTGCATAAATAAACATCACACATCATAAGAAGTGAAAATTGATTAATGAAGTACAACTATATCAACATAAAATAAATAAAAGCATATTGCAAAAGAAACTAAGATCTAAATTGAATCAATGAAAATATAATTTTAATGCTCTAAGAGTGCTTCCATAGAACGGAGAAGGAGCTCTTATTTATACATGTGTTCTCCATAACAAATAATAAATGAGAATCCAAACTATCCTCAATAATTTCCTAAAATTTAGATCTCAAAAACTAATTCAAAACTAGTTCCAAGATTTTTATTAACTACATGCTATTTAGAATGCATTTGAAGCCAAACTCTAATTTAGGGAGAGAGGCTATAATAAAATAGTCAAAACTCATCCCAAATGTCTCATAACAACTTTTGCTTCTTAGCTCCATCGTATATTTGATATGATCTTCAAATATTTGTGGATAAGCAAAATATGCACTCATATCCACCTCCATTTACCAACTTTAATTTAACATCATGATTTGAGACATTTAAGGATAATATAAATAATGGATTTATAAAAATCCATTACTCCTAATGAATATATTTCTCCAAAGTTGGTGGTTGAAGGTAAATTTGAATTATTAACTTTCTGTAGCTTCTGTAGGAGTTTATGTAGTTGCCTCTATAGTTTCTGCAACTACCTACAGAGTTTTTGCATCTGCTATATAACTCCCTCAAATATCTTGTAGTTTCTTCCAACAAATGATTTAATATCCAAAGGAAATTTATAGTACACTAATTCCCTCAATGTTAGTAAAAAATCAAATGAAATACTAAGACATGTAATGGAAATACAACTTGAGCATAAAATCCTGTATATGAGTATAATAAGGGATTAGTGCATGAATATGGATAAGCAAAAGGGATTATAGATAAGGTGAAATGATGATAAAAAGATGCTAAATCCAAGGCTCGTCACATCCTCCTCTCCGCCTCTTGGTCTCAATTTATATTCTTATAAGGTAACTAAGACAATTAGTAAAGGGTTTCTAAGGAGTATAGGTGTACATATGTCATGAATCCGACTAAGAATTATATGAATTTTATTTTATGCATAATTTTCAAAGGAGATGCACCTTACAAACCAGGAAGAAACATTTAAAATGCACCTTTCCTTAAGGAAAAGGGTGTCTATGTGGAAAAAAAATTTAAAGCATAATTTTGAGCAAGCAAGCACAATAACTAATTAATGTGAAGGCTATATGAGCATTACTGAATATGTGGTGTCAAACTATGATGAGGTCAAAAGGGAAGTTGATGGATTAAATACACTATAAACTATGAAGGGGGCTTCCACATGGAACCGAGTAGAGACTATAAAACTTTGGATAAGGAAGTTACATGAAACAAGAACAATAGTATTAGATTACTCTCATCCCCAAGGAAGGCATAGACATGCTCAGGTGGAAACAAACATGGCATTCAAATCACGTACACTATGGATCCACACAGAGTCCAAAATCATGCATTGAAAAAAAAATACATAATAGATCCATGTAAAATATATATCATATCCACGAACATATACAATGTGGATATATATAGTAGAAGAATAGTTGTTGACATGCAACTAGAAACAAATCCCCCCATCAAGTACCAATGTCATAACTGAGTGGTATGGTCTTGTGCAACTCAGACAATAGCTAAGCAAGGAGGATACTATAGGCTTGAGCTATTCAATCGAAACCATTCAAAATGTATAAATCCACACCATGTTAATGATTGATCTAAAGTCAAACATGAGATAAATTGTTTGATTACCAATCATTAATGAATAACAAGAACAAACATGAGACAACACACCACTAATGATAATAGGTGTCAAGGTACACCAATACATTCCTTTAAACACTTATTAGAATGTATTAAATGGGGGGCATTAATGAATTCTTGTTATCAATAGCGAGGGAACTTGACATTAATGACTACAAGCCTAAGGAATTGAAAATGACTATAAATATATATTCTAATATAATATATTATTTTAGGTTGATCAAATAAGATGCATCAGAAGGAGGGAATGAGGGCATCCCTCATCAACTGACATGAGCCTGAATCATGAATATGATTTTACTGAGAATATCTTGACAATAGTGAAATTTGACATGTGAAGTCATGGAATTTGAAGAATGGCCAACACAAGATTAAAGACAACCCTTGAACATAAGCATGACACAATGGTGACTTGAGAAACATTTGAAACATGAGGGAATATTGATATAGATCTGCAACACATGAGGCATTAAAAGGTTCTCAATAATGATTGAAAGGGTAACCAACTAGAGGAGTAAAACTCAAAGATCGTGGCTTGAATCCTAAGGCAATACTAAGACCCAAATTGTCGAGAAGACTCAAAACTTGGTGCTTTGTTCAAGGGAAACACAAGTTTGTTGATATCATAGTAAACATATAACATCTAATTTCTCCCTGCCACTCCCCTCCCTCTCTCTTTATTCAAAAACAAATATTTGATGTTTTGTCTTTTTCTTATTATAAAATCCTAAAAAATGAATAAAAGAATGTCATAATATAACATATGAAAAGAGTGTTGCAAGGTATGTGACAATGTTCTAAGTGCATGGAACATACCTATGCAAACCAAAATGCAAAAAAGGTGTTAAGCAAGAGGTGGAAACTCATCAACATGTTTCTTCTAAAAATATAGTCTAGAATGTGTTGCTGCCTAATTTGCACCTTGGGTCACGTGGCAAAAATATTCAAGCCACTGGGTGCGACCTTGGTGGCAAGCAAGAGTCAAGTGTTGTCACTTGATCTTGACTCCTCCATCTAGGCTCTCTCCTAGCGAAGCCAAGGGGGGTGGTCCCTAGTAAAATAAACTATGGTGTTTAATCTATGAAATAAAACAATTAGTCTAGGAGATGAGATGAAATTAAATATCACAACTAAGATGAATTGTAAATGATATAAATAACTAGCACATCAAATAACATTTCACACAACACATAAATTAACTTAAGCATTAAAATAATTAAGATTGCGAAAATAAACCAGTGCTTGTGTAAGGGTTGCTATTGAAGTCTCGTGAAGTATTGCAGTTGTCTCAGTTGGTCAATTTTAAGATTATTAAGTGAGTAATTAAGGGCGTGGGTTAATTGTGGGTTGTCCCAAACAGTCAAGTCCCTTCGAACTAAGTGCTAAAGAGGTAATGCCAAGTGTCCAACGGGGCGAGGATGAACCTGCTTGGAGTAGCCCCCTGACTCTGTAGTAGTTACCCTTTGCAACCTCCCGAATTCTTGAGAAAATCACTTGTGTGGATTTTCCTATTAAATCTAGTAACTCGCATCCCTTTCTAATACAACCAACTGATCAGACAAGCTGTAGCGGTGTAGAGCATACGGGGCCTTGAAGTCTTGGATATTTTAATTTTTTTAAAGCTAAGTGTGGTTTTCTTTAAATCTCAATGCCTATACTCTCGTTACTGAGAACACAACCGTATTGGGTTAATTTTACTTTGGGAACTTAAAATAAACTATAAAAAAAAGTAAAGAAAAACAAAAAAGAAAAAAAGAAAAAAAAATGAAACAGTGCGAATCCCCCCTAGGGGGATGGGGTGTGTGAACTTGGCTTCTCACTTGCTTCTCTTTTTTACAAGGACTAGAAAAAAGAAGTACTTATGTTCCTTTGTATAATAGGAACAACAAATTTTTACAATTAAAGGGCTTTGAAAAATGGCCAATGGAAGAAGTATGAGAAGAGGGGCTTTCGGTTTGACTCAGATCTTCAGAATTTCGCCAGAATGCCTCTTTATCAGACCAATATTTGCTGCAAAACAAAAAAAATATTTTTATTTAATATGATGGGAAATCATGTTAAAACATAAAAATTTGATCAAGAACATTTAAGTACTTTAAAGATAGCAAATTTTAGGAATTAAACTAGTACTTGCTTGTAATCAAATCTTGTAAAATATAACTTCAATAATCAGATCTGAAACTTAAAACTTGCATATGTAAATCAGAAAGTTAAGATATTCCAATTATTCAGTGAGATTTAAATATGAAAAATAAAGAAATTAGTAACCAAAAGACTTGAAATTTTGTGATGGAAGGGCATCACCAAGCTTGAAAGATGGAGAAAGAAAGGCAAGAAAGAATCCACGAAGTGTTTTCGGTGGGATGAAATTTTCTCTTCAAAAGCTACTTGGAGTGAAGGTAGAGCTCACACGCTCATCCAAAACTCCAGCTTAAGCAACATGTAAAAGAAATCTACAAAAACCTTGCAAATGGGAATTAAATGCTGGTGTTTATCCAATAATGAATGCTCAATAAAAATATGAAATCAAACTAGAATCATAAACTCATAAGCATTCTGCAATAATAAGTAATCGTAGGAGTATTACTTCCTATCTTATCAGAAAAAACAATTATATTCAAAACCAACAAATCCCAAACACATACAAGCTTAAGAAAATCCACAGGTCACCTCAATATTACCAATGAAAACACATCCAAACACCATAGAGCACACTTGCTTTAGCCTCCAAAGCCTTTTACTAACTCAACAATCGAAATTACATATCACAAGAGTAGAGGTTTAATGCCCAAATCATCCATTCAGAATGAAGAGAGGTTGCTTGCTTAAATAGAAATCTGGCAAAGAGAGGGGAATGCATCTCGTCAAGGATGTGCTAGCTCCAAGTGAGTTGGTTGTGGGTTGGATAAAGGTTGGAATGACTTGGATAAAGGAAAAAGGAGAAGCAACTTCCAAAACTTTGGAATCCACAGCACCCAAACTTCCATCTCTCTTTGGATGTGCTCCCCCACTTGGAAAGGAAAGTTCCAAACTCAAAAAACTCTCTGAATTGGCAACATTTGACTTGCCATTCTTACCCGACTACTTGCCAAAATGATTTTCCAAGTCACCCAACTCTTTTTTTGACAATTATCTTTTTTTTTTAATATTTCATTTTTTCTTGGGTTTTGGGGTTTTTTGAGTAATTATTAATTTTAGGTTTAAACAATTACTCGAAAACTTAGGAAAGTGGGTCTAGGGGTTAAGTGGGTGCTCTGAGTTAGAAAATGAGCACCCACATGGAAAAAACAACCTCATAGCCCCACTTTTATGAACTTTTTACATTTTTACAATTAACTTATTAAAAATAAGCCTGTAAAAACGGGAAAAAATAATTTTTCCTGGAAATTAAAAAAAACGTATGGGGGACTTAGGACATGTTCATAATGACTCAAAATAATGATTAGCATGGTAATATACACCGACACATAGGTTTTAATAACCTCCTAAGGCTTAATTAATAAGGCGATTATTCCAGCTTTGGAGGTTTGGGTGAAAAACTCGAAAATTATCTATCGCTTAAAAACAATAAATAATTAACAAGGAAAAAACACTCTGGAATAATGCATTAATAAATAATTCCTAAGAAGCCAAACATTTTACATAAATTCATCATGCTAACTCATTTTATTACAATTCCCCATGGGGTATGAACATGTTTAAAAATAAATAAATAAAAGGGCCTAGGAAGGCCTGCAAGGACTTCTGAACTTGAAATTTGAACAAGTGATTGTTCATCTTTGGTGGCTTGGTTAAAAGTCCAATTGAGTGCAACTCAAGTGGTAACATAATGCAAATGTAATATACGCAAGTGATGAGAAACATAATGAATGCAATTGTAGTATGAATGGTGTAGTGAAGCATTATGCATAATTGTGCAAGTAGCAGTGACCAAGGACAAATTCATAATGATTAAAAATAGGAGCCTTATCAGGAATGTTAGAAATATATGAGAAATATAGGCATGATATTTCTTCTGTAAGTCATGGTACAACTAAAAAAACTCCCTATCCTATGTGGAAAACTCAACGTGGGCACCAAAATGGAAAGAGGGTGTTGACTATAGTGTCTCATGTTAGGTAGCCCCTTTTATCAGACTAGTTCAATATGCAAATAGAAAAGAATTTTTATTGCTTCCAATAGGTTCGACCCGCATATTCAAGTGGAAAAAGGTTTAAATGCATCATGATAGAGGGAAAACCTAAACCTATATGCAAGCTTTCAAATACACTTGACCGAATCGAACCACATGCAAAACATGATCCTTAAGCAACCGAGAATCCATCTTAAAATCTTGTATCCAAGAAACAACAATACGATCATCTTATCTAAAAAATATAAAAATCAAGTTCTAATATTAGTTACTTTTATAGGGGTATCTTCAACATTGGTGTATTCAGAAATATTCATCACCATGGAAAAGTTTATCAGTGGAGAGTCAAGAATGCCAAGGGTCGAGGACCTATAATCAATAAGATCAAACTCACGAGGCATATGGAAGTTGAAATAAAAAATAGACTATGTAGGAACATACACATCATCACAAGAATATGGAGATATACTAAAGAGATCACGCTAATAAGTAACACTAACTTGCAACTTAATTATGGAGGCTAAAGACTAAAAACTGCTAACACTTGAGGATACACAAATAGTGAGATCAATCTCATGAGGGAAATCCAGGATGGATTTGATGGTAAATGGATCCAATAAAGGGATATGATCATTTTTGTTTGACGAGAACAGTTATGATTTTTATTAATCGCACAATGGTATACCACTGAGAAAGTTTCTACAAAGTTTAAAAGCTGCCCATTACAGGCAGAAGCCACAAGACAAGAAAGGATGACATTACTGCAGATTATACATGGAGAGTTATTGTCTTTGCATAGTCTGAACATAGATAATAGACTTATCTTACTACTACTAAAAACAAAATTCCAAAAAAGAGAACCCTCATGGGTAACTGTCTACTTTCCTTGAGCACCACCATGTTGAGCTAGCATTTCTAAATTTGTTGTTACTACTCCACCTACTGCCATTTTTGCCACTACCAGCTCCAGCTTATTGAACCTCACTTCCATCTCTTCAATCATTCTGGTCATCGTGCTCTCAAACTGAGAAATATACCCCGTGAATTCTTCATGCATATGGAAGAGGTCTCTATCCACCAATTCCAGACGTCTTCCACCTTCAGTATCAATTTGTCACATATAGCTCTTATGCCTATTAATTTTCCTCTATAATTCCTACAACTCAGCAGTGACTGAGAGGGATGGGGCATAGGAAGCCTACGATTTTGGAAAAGGAGTCCATGATTCTTGATGAAGCCACAAACAAAAAACTTACAACCAAACCTCTACTCTGTAACCAATGAACAGTACACAATGCAGCAATTTCCTTCATGTATCAACCTGATAAAAAAAATTGAGTGCTCAATAAACTCAAGATCTTAGGTTGATCCATTGCACCCCTCAGATGTTGGGGATGGAACAAAAAAGGATGGCCAGGAAGATCTGGAGTGAAAGGATCTTTGGTCATCGTGGTACATTCTAACTGAATGCGAGTGTAGACATGACAGAGGAGGCAGGCATATAACAATTGCATGCATCATACCATGTGCCCACATGAATGCACCCCCTCTACCACGATCCAATATGATGGAGGATGGGACATAAGAGTGCCACGTGGGTAGCTTTGGGACAAGCCGCTAGCTCCCTTACCCATGGGCCTATGGGATATGGCATAGGGAGCTAGCTCCATTCAAAATTAATGATCCTTTACTCAAGGATGTGGTGACATTTTTCATGAGATCAGCTTGGTCATTTAACCCTCTTAATACATGGAAATAATCAATCCTTCTGAATGATTTGGAGAGGCTTTGAATCCTTTTGATCAGTTGTCAGATTTTTATTTGGGACGGAGGGGAGCAAGTATTTAAGGATTGTATGACTAATCTTGAGTCCCCAAGCACCATAATTTCTGAAATTTCATGGCTTCGATCTTGGGAGAGGCCCTGCAAGAGAGCAAGTGCTTCTGTGACCTTGTTAGTTTCATCACCTAGTCCTCAAGAGTACACATGTTCCTGAATTCCATTGCGATAAATAAGAATCCATCCCCCTCCTGCCACCCCTAATCGAGGGATATGATCATTAGAAAGGAAAAAAATATCTAATGGAATGTGAATATCAATCATAGCCTCTAGGTGATATTCATTCAAGGGAAGAATATCATCCCAAAGAGAACATATGACATAACATTCACTTGGACCAATAGGAGGAAGAACTAGCTTGAATGCCCCTATTAAATAATTCAATTGATCAATTTCCAAAATCAAGTCCCAAGAAAAGTGAGCATGGATGTAGAGGCTCCTTCTCGATAACAATTAACTACATGTGTAATGTCCCATTGTGGCTAGTATAGTTTTGTGGCACCCAATGAGGATGGTTTTTTTATGGGTTTTGTATACCAAACTTATATGCTATGGACCTGGTTGTGTCACTAGATTGGTGAACATAGATGTATAAGTATGTATTATATGCATGGTTTCATATTTTCTTATGGGTGATTATACCTTTGATTATGTATACTAGATCAATATTGATTATTAACATGTTATATGTAAGTTCCTTTTTTTGCATTTGGTTAATGAAATGGATTACGATATATTATTGTGACATATGAATGACCATTGATGTGTGGAACAAATATTAGGCCTTCATGTTGTGGCTCACTTTGATAACATCTGTAAGGTATTAGCTTACCAACTCAATGAAACATAAAAAAAAAACAAAGACCAAATTGAACATTTAAGACTCAAAATAGAAAATTGTAAGTATGATTAAACTCATATAACATATATGATTTTAATCATAGAGCTGCTAAGATAAATACAATACCATGAAGCCAAATTTGTCAAAAAAAACTTACACAAATTATCAATTCCACAAGAAGAAATTGACATAAGAAAAAAGGGACAAACATGAGGAATGATCCCTTTCATTATTGGAATGAATGACACCTAAATATTTTTATATTGTATCAAGACAAGCATATGAGTGGCAAGAATGAAAACAATATTTGCAATAATATAATATTGTTGTTTATAACCATACCTAGACAAATACCCATTTTTTAAAATTAAAAGTAAAGGGGAAAATATGAAATACTCAACAATTAAGGCCTTTAATCAATAAATTTACATGCACGATAGCTACAACCATTCAGGTATTTAATCAAACGCTTTGCATGCATCAAAGATACAACCATTAATGCCAGCTTCAATCAAACACTTTGCATGCATAAAAGATACAAACATTGAGGCTGGATTTAAATAAACAATTACATGCACAAAAGCTGCATCCATTAAGGAATTTAATTAATCTCTTTGCATGCATGAAAGCTACAACCATTGAGGCATTCGAACGAACACCTTGGTGGAAAACCAATACAGTTCATTGAGGACTTAAAACAAACACTTTGAAAGCAATCTAATACATCTCATTAAGGCATTAAAACAAACACTTTGTATACATTAAATCTACGTCCATGGCTAGTGCCATAATTCAATAAGGGGTTTTGTAATTATTTGCAAAATTACACAGCTAGATCACACAACAATCCCCACAAGGTACCTGTGGAATTTGGAAAATACTCTAGATCATGGAATCTAATCCCAAAGAAAAAAAATTAAACTCAAATAAGGGGTTCCAAGGTCATATGGTATGGATACCCCCTAAAGTTTCTATGAAACACAACAAAATGGTCTAAATATTTGATTTTCTAAAACTAGCAAAATAAAAAAACTCTAAGGATTATTTGCACAATTTGTCAAACACATGGCATGTAAGGTATCCATTACAACCATAATAAGAGAATACCATCCAAAATTTCACATTTATCTATCTAAGATTTTCAAATACCACCAGTAATGAAACTACATACAATGGACAAAATTCCCTTCATAAGCATAATTTTTTTAAGAAATATAATAATTTTGATAAATCTTTTTGCATGCCCTCTATGAATACTTTTGCCTCTTTGAAGAATAAATATGTAGAATAAGGCAAAGAATAAAAGAAGAAAGATAATATTTTTAGCTCCAAGAACATATTCTTTTACTTAAATACCTGCAAAAAAAATCACTTCCATAGATGCCATACAAACTAGTTGGTTACCTGAAATGAAATGTACCAAATAGTCAATAAATAACCAAAGATTTATAATGTTTTCAACTAACAACTTATATTAATTATTAGGGAAAACATAAATTATTTATATTAGATAAATAAAACAATGTACCAATTTTAACAAAACTAAAAATTACACTTGAAACCCGACTTATTTGTTCTCTCAAATAGCTTCATTGCCAAATCCAAAGACCAACTAGCTTCCATCCAACCTTATATAGGGAGAAGTTCTCCCTCTAAAATTTTGAGTCGTATTAGTTTACAATAGTACCCAATGTAGTAATAGAGAGGTCATCGACAATCATAGGAAGATATTGTTTCTCTTCCTCCACTCCAATCAAAATCAACTAGTTAAGCTAACACGTATATATAGCTAAAAAGTTAGAGCCATTTCAACAACATCGGGTTGCTCTCATTTTCTTCCCCTCATACCATGGGGGTCCTTCTGTATATATAGGCTTTGAGAGTGGTGGCATTTCTCCTTCTCATACAATTTTTTATTATTATATAAATTGAAATATTTTGTATTATTCACCACCATTCCTTGAGGTGGCAATCTGACATTTTTGTTTTTGTTGTTAATTAACTAATTATCCTAATATTCACCACCCCCATGTGTCATTTCCAGGTAATTTAATGTTAATAATTATTCATAATTAAATATTTCACCTTTTTCATTAAAATAATATTAAAGTTAAAATCCTCTCAAAACAAGGTAAATTTTTTAGTTAAATTAATTCAAGGTTTAACCTAGGTGGGTTTACCTGTTTGATTTATGCCCTGAGTGGTTTTTTTTATGTAGGAGAATAGGAATCATGTACCCCTATTGTGCACCTCTCTAGATTTATTAAGACTCCACACTCTTACCTTCTACTTCAGACTCCATGTATTAGTAGATTCATGACATCACACCTTGATCTATTCCATATATCCAAGACTCCACACCATGATCTTTCAAATATTTAGGACTCTTCCCCATAAATTTTCCATATATCCAAGCTTCACATCTTGATATACCATGGATTTAAGACTCCATGAGATAACCTCCATGGCTTCTCATCTATTCTCCCTCAAAACTCCAGGTTTCCCTCAAGGTACTAGTTGTGAGTTCACACCCATTTGATGGTCTTGTTGGAAAGGTATTGTTTCCTAGACTTGCACACATCATATCATCGTAGATTAATAACATCAATTAAAATTCATAATGAATTAACTTAATCACTTTTACGCAAATGTGTACATGACATCCCTAATCATTTTTGTTTTGAAGAAACGGATTCAATAGTCATCTCTAATCTAAGCATCCTTGGTGGAAAGTAACTAAGTTCCTTTCCAAATGCTAGTCATTACAAGGTTAACCATACATAATCATATAAATCATGTATTATCAATTATTTGCTCTGCACAAAAATGATCATCCATATGTTAGAATCATATATCACAATCATGAACATAATCCATGTCAACAACATATGTATAAAAAGAAACATACATATAACATGTTCTTAATAAATGTTGATCCGGTACACATAATCAAAGATGTAATCACCCATAAGAAAATATGCAACCATGTATATAATATATACATATATATCAGTGTTCACTAATCCAGTGACCCAACCAAGTCCATAACATATAAGTTTGGCATACAAAATCTATAGAAAAAATTCCTCCTTGAGTGTCACAAGCCAACAACCGAATGGAAGTTGAAACAAGGTTTGGACTACCCAAATATTTCTAAGCATATGAGGATAAAATACTAATAGAGGCCCCTTCATCTACAACACATCAATGCACCATATATGAGTTAATTTAAACTTTTATTTGGAAGGGTGTAGAATAAGGAAGGAAAGACCTAGCCAGACTATTCTGGTCAAAGAAAATTATCCTAGAGCTTGGAGGGGGTTCACTCAAAGTGAATGGAGTGGCCCCTTATCGATAAGCTTATGAATTGGAGGTAAATAAAACTTGAGTGGTAGTCATAGAAATCTCCAAAGGAGGAGTGGGATTGGTCAAATATTGCATCAGTTCAACCACTTCAATATTAACACTCTTAGAGGGAAGAGTGGGATCAATAAAAAATTGCATCAACTCAACCACTTCATCAACAATGGTTGAATGGGACCTTAGGGAAACTATAGGTTGTTGAGAAGAAATAGGTCCTTGAGATAAGGACCACACTCTGTGTACCTTTGGAATAGAAAAGGCACATATGAGTAAGGTGATATCCTTTTCAAAGATTACAAGGGAACTTAGGATTTCATCCTATTCGTCTAGGTTTCTCAGCAATATCAAATCTCTTAAATTGACTTGCATTGGCTAGTCTCCTTTCTCCTCCATGACTTGCAATGGTTTATTGCTTACCCTCAGCATGACTCACAGTGGCTAGTTGCTTGTCTCTATTTTGACTTGCAGTCATGAGTGAATTACCCCCTTGTACCCATATCTTCTTATTATCCCTCCTCTTTCTATTCCTTTTAAAATTCTAGTTACTAGGAGCTAGACTTTCACCATATGAGGTAGAATGAGGAGGAAAATATTTCACTAGTGAAGAAGGAAAAAGCATCAACATTAGTTCAATGCTCTTGACATAATTTTCTTACTTGGGAAGCATCAAGAGCACTCTAGGAATTTAGAGTGGAAAAAAAATCAAATTGACAATCCCATGATGAATTCTGGGAAGAATCAAGGTGCCCATTAAGAGAGTACCAACGTTTCCAAAGAAAGTAAAATCACAAGGATCCCCTTGCACACAGATCCCTTGGTTGGTATCCTAAATAACTTTAGCCAAAACCTCCAATTCAAAAAGAAGAAAATATCTAAGGTCTTCCATGGGTTCAAAAATTACAATCAACACATGCCTATAAAAGACTCCAAGATACAACCAAGCAAAATAATTCTCTCCAAAAACAAACCAGGATGGTTAATCTCTTAGTACAATTAGTGAGGATCCAAACACGGGCCTTTCAAAGGTTAGTATAGGATGATAAGGGCGTGGGTATGAATTATGAAGGTGTGAGAGATAGTTACAGTAATCCTCATGAAACAATAACCCCAGGTGCAAGTAACTTTACAAGTATAGGCACCCTCGAAGGGAACTAAGATGGATTTTAACCATCTCTCTCAAGTACACAAGCACTTCCCACTCAATAACATCCCCTCACTAATTTGATGAGGTGTTTAGTGTTTAATTTGGTTCAATATTTTTGTCAAACATTTCAGAGTAACTATAAGTTTGGAACAACACTAAATAATTTACATCTCTTTCATTAAAATTAACACCAAGAGTCATTCCACTTTGCAAGCATTAGGCATGGCATCCTTACATATTGTAACAACATACTGCTATAAGTGTATAAAAACATATTGGAAAATAATATTCAAACCTGTAGGTAGTGTATTTGTAGTCTTTTATTAACAATCATGTGCCCCCCTCTTTTGATGCTCAAATTGTTGATTTTGGCATAGATACAGGAGTGCTAATGTTAATGAACGATGGAAACAACATATTTAAAAGACCTGACCTGCTTGCTACAAGAACCTTCTTCGTAGCCAAGACCTGTTTTTACCCATGGGGACCTTTGCTTGCTGAGAATGTTGTTCAATTCCTCTGAAGCCTTAATACTGGACAAATTCTGGTGGTACAGTGTGAAATTTCTTCAACTCTTTCCTAGCTACCACTAATTATACTTCCAAATATTCACATCTCTTTTTCCCTTCTGTTAATTGTTGTCTGAGAAGCTCTTCTATCTTCTTTGCTTCTTCTAGTTCCAATATTAATAGGGAAATGTATTCACTTGGTTTTTTGCCATTCTTTTCATACTGCACCAGTAACTATTTTTGTTTTGTTTTCTTTAATCTGAGCCTGTCAATTTCCTCCGGAGCATTGATTAGTTCCCCTTCCATATCCACCATGGATTCTTCCTTATTCGGGTCATTTTCTATATATTGATTTCCAATATCATCTATCACCATAAGCATAAATTTGTTCACTTCATCTTCACCAGATGAATCACTATTTGTTTCTTCTGAAGAGTCAACATCATTTACACAGGATTTTCTTTTTGTGTTTGGCCTCTTTACTGTATTTTTTTTATAAATAACTTCCATCATCATCAGAGGTCTACTTCTTGTGATTGAGAGGACATTTAGATGCAAAATGACCTATTTTACCACATTTAAAAAATTTAAAGGGAATTTTACCTTTGTATTTACCTAGACCTTTCTTCAGCCTCCTTACAAATTTTGCCTCAGCTACATCCATTTTAGAATCAGTGTCCTTATCTGCTTTAAAAGAAGCTTCTCTAGTGGTGGATTTGTCTTTACCAATCCTCATTTCATAGGCTGTCATAATTCCTAGGAGTTGGTCCATGGGCAGAGTTTTGAGATCACTCAATTCTTCTATTGCTAAGACTTTAGGATTGAATCTTCCAGGCTGAGATCTTAGAATTTTCTGAACTAAGAAGGATTCATCAAACTTTTCACCAAGACCCTTCATGGCATTTATAGTTTCTCCTATTCATAGGAAATACTTACTGGTTGTCTCATCCTCATTCATATTTAGATGTTCAAATTTTAGTCTATACGTCTGAAGCTTGGAATCCTTTACCTTTTCATTTACTTCATAATTGTTTACAAGCTTATCCCACATTTCTTTCGCGGATTCAAGGTGTATTACTTTAACAAATTCGGCCTTTGCAAGACCACTTAGAATGGTGTTCATTGCCTTGGAATTAAAACTAAATTCCAGCTTGTCATCTCTGGAGGCTAGCACAATTGGCTTTACATAGCGAGTCTCTACTACATCCCACACATCAGCTCCCAATGACATTATATAGGCTCTCATTCTAACCTTCCAAAAGGCAATTGGTTCCATCAAACAGAGGAACCTTTTTTTGTGAAGTCCCTTCATAACTAGTCATGTTTAAGCTTTCAGATCTACCTTTAGACAAAAGGAACCTGATCTGATACTGATTGTTGAAATTACTCAAATAACTGAGAGGGGGGGGTGAATCAGTTATTTCTAAAGCTTAAACTATTTTTCAATATTTAAACCATGATTACAGATTACATATTTAGTTATGATAATGTAGCAAGTATAATAGCAAAGATGATCATCATCAATCACACACATATGATAGAAACAGATAAATATTCACTTTATTTGAGCACCTACTCAAATGAGGCTGCAACCTCTGTTTTACACAGTCCTTGTGGAGAGCACCAACTCTCATATTTTTCTAGCATCAACTAGAATCATATTCTCCAGCTACAACTGAGTGAAAGCACTAACTTCCACTTGTACAGGATTCAACATGTACAGAGAAGAAAACATGTTTTTCCTTGCACCACCCTTCTACCCTTGTTTCTCATATTTAAACATGTTCAGTACAAATTGTAGAAAGACAGATATAACATTGCATACCAAATCTGTTATGATAATCTTCTAGATTCATATACCTTGGCTCCCCTCATTATCTTCGTTTTGGATATTCAGAGTCCTCTCTCATTCTGCAATTCTCACTTTACCGACGATTGCATCAGCTTCTATGTCTATAGAGAGCGCACTTATCCACTCATCACGCACATCCTTTTATACATTTCTATCCTTGAACCTGTTTGTATGCCTGATGGTCCATTTCCATAACAGATCAACCTGTTCGATGCCTTGTGACAGACAAGAAGTCCAATAACTGAGTAATCCTAAATTTCTACAACGCATCTTCGGCATTTGGATTCTTCCGCACTTATCGTTTTCTGCAACAAATCAGAATTTACGCACTCCTGGCTCCATAGTTATGATTCTGTAATACAGGTTTTGTACCAATCATTCTGCACCATTGATCTTCTTTTCTTCGGGCTCTCCGTGACCGTTTATCTGCTGAGGAAATTGGATATTGTATATGTGATTTTTCTTGATATCTTTTCATGATTTCTACTTTTCATATTCTGTATTCTGCTAGTGGACACCAGGTTGCGGAAACCCATATCATTTTAGGCTTTGATTTCTCATCTTCTGCATTCCTCATTCCGTCTTCTGTACTTCAGGATCGGAAAACCCAACTTCCAGCTTTAGTCCTTTCCTGTTCTCCCGCTTTCCACTTTCCAACTTCGGAAATCGAAAATATAACTTTTCTTATTCTCAAAATTTTGGACTTCTGCCTTTCGCATTCCGCATTCCACCTTCTGCACTTCAACATCGAAAAACCCACCTTTGATTTCTGGTCTTCTGCTTTCCGCATTTCGCAGGTGGACTCCGGGTCGTGGAAACTCATATTATTTTAGACTTTGATTTTTGGTCTTTTGCTTTCTGCCTTCCGCTTTTTGCTTTTCGCCTTCCGCATTCTGCAGGCGAATTTCGAGTCGCAGAAACTTATTATTTTATACTTTGATTTCTAGTCTTTCTCTTTTCACCTTCCACTTTACTCCTTCTGCACCGTCAATTCCTTGTGCAATTTTTTCGACCGTCGATATTAGATCCGGTGCCAGATGCGGATCCCAGGTTTTCAATATTTTGTTAAACAACTTCAAGATTTTTCGCTTTCCGACTTCTACCTGCAAAACTTCTTCCGCTCTGTCGATTCCTTGTGCATCCTTTCTCAACCGTCGATCTTAGATCCGGTGTGGGATGCGGATCCTAGGTTTTCAATATTCTATTTAAATAGCTTCCAAGCTTTCCACTTTTCGACTTCCACTTGCAGAACTCCTTCCGCACCATCAATTTCTTGTATGGGTTCACTCCTGACCGTCTAATCTGTCCATCATAATAATTTTGGATTTGCTTTGGACCATTGATCTTATTGTGCGGATTCATTCCTATCCGTCAGATCTGTTCATCAGATCTTCTTTCAAAATTTGCATATTTTCTCTCGACCGTTGATTTCTTTTGCGTGTTCATTCCTAACCGTCGGATCTTTGCACACGCCATGGATTCTTCTGAGTCCTCTGCTCATCTGGATCATTCCTAGAACTATGTTGTGCCATCATCCATGGATTATTTTGAGTCCTATGTTCATATGGATCATGCTTGGAACTATGTTTCCATCAATGACAACCATATCACACTCTGATCTGTTGTCCATCTAAACGCAAAACCTCCAGCAGTCTTCCCCTGACCACAAAACCTCCAACAGATGCAGGTGGAAAATGGAGTGTGATGGAGGAATATTGGAGAAGTGTGGTCCAGGCGGTTGGAGGAAGGAGATGGAGGAGGATTCACAATGGAGGTTGCAATGATGTGAGTATGTAGCGATGGGATCAATGCACTGGATGGAGCGAGCTACAGTAATGTATTAGGATCAGGTGCGGGGCGAGAAGTCGTAGAACAGTTGGTAGTTGTGCATAGGAATGGAGCAACACACGTAGAGGAGGCAGCGAGGTAAGGGAGGAAGGGGGCGTGGGACATGAAGAGGGAGCTGGACGTGCATGGAAATGGTGTAGGAGGGAAAATGGGTAAGTGAGTTTCTAGCATAAGACTGCATAGAGTAGCGAGTAGTACTGCTTCAATGAAAAGGAAGCAGGGGTCGTAGCAAGAGGGAAGACTGGTGGGGTGGAAGAGGAGCAGTGAGCAGTGAGGGGAGTAGATGGAGTGTGACACAGGAGGAAATGGAGCATGGTAAGTATGGTGGAAGAAGGGAGGATGTGGGTCAATGAGGAGTTGCAGGTGGAGAGGGATTAAGTGAGCATGAGAGTGTGGGAGTTGTGTGGGATAGAGATGGAATGGTGATGGAGGTGATGTGTTGTAGATGCATAGGGTGAATGTAGGTTGGGAAAGAGAAGAGGAGCATGGGAACTTGGAGTGCACGGGGGGGAAATGGAGGACACGGTGGAAGTGCGCAGGTGAAGCATCGTATAGAGGAGCAGCAAGGGATGGTGAAGCAGGCGGGAGGATTTGAATTTAATGGAGGTGTTGACATGGAGGGGAAGAGAGGATATGAATTTGGGTTCACCTGAGGAGCGAGACCATTATGATACCAATGTTACACTGTATCCAAGTGTAAAGGAGAATCTGTATTCGGATACTAAGGGGGAAGATGCTCCACCTTCAATAATTATAACTATTGATCAAATATGAATGGTTGATTACAATGAATGTTGGGCCTAGATTTTATAGGCCTCATAGTGACTATTTACAAATGGTCACATCTATTCAAATATCCTATTTTACTATTTAAATAAAATAACTAAATATTCATAACAGAATTGAAGTCATGAACATTGAATTGATGGTTTTCAAAGTTGAACCATAGGTATGGGATTCCTCAACCACTTTAAGCAAACCATTACTCATAAAATTGAAAAATCTCGAATAAAATCCCACTTTCCATTCGTCAGATTCTGAGGTATGATCTTTTTTAAATGACTATAAAACAATAGGTAATTAATATTTTGAGATAGGTTCTTCCAAAATAACATTCCTTTCACAATCCATTATTTGTAGAGAAAGCCTTATGATCTTCATTTTCTACTTAATATGCGAACCTTTGGGCTATGTAAACAACAAATTAAAGTGATCCTCTGCTACAAATGTTATATCATCAAAACTAAAACTCTACTACCATCTGCACAAAAAATATTCAACATTGTGTTTACAGACCTTCAATGGCTTGTGTATCGATGGAAGAATTTGATATTACTATCTTCTTCCTTAATCCATATTTCCTAAATATTAAGTCGTGGTTGGATTTGTTCCATCTATAGAATTCACAATTACCTATCTTCCAACCCTTTCAAAATATCCAATTCTCAATCATTAAAAACATCAACTACATTTTGTTCATAAAGAATATTAAGATCGATTTCAACCAATTCTAATTCACCCCGACGGCCCTTTTGTTTGGACACATTCCATGTAACAATTAATTGGTTTTTTTTATATATTTTTTGCGAACTAAAACATCATCAAGTCACTACTGGAAGGGTCATAACAGGACCAATTTTATAAAAATTGATTGGAAAACTCATCCTCCCTTAGCCAAGAATAATTAATTTTAATGGAGTAGGTGGTTTCTTTCCCACTCTATTAAACTGAAGAAGGATATGCCAATGATTAGAATCCCCTCCCTCACTAACCCATGATATAAATATTTCCACTTCGAATAATAATCGATTTGAAAGGAGGAAGTGATCCAACCTATTAGAAACACCACTACTTCCCCTTAAAAAATTCCTCCATGTGGGAACAAGTTTTATGGGTTTCACATCAACCAACTTCGTCTCCTCAAAGAAATGCACAAAAAGATCCAACAACGAGTCTTGCGTTGGTGATTCCCCAAAAAAATCATGATCAAATAGGGTCAAGTTTAGATTGCCTCCTAGAATCAAATACCTCCCCCCCGCACAGAGACTTTCTCAAAGCTTCCAATAAATACTTCCTATTGTTATAGGGACCATATAAGCTGATAATATTTAAAGACTTCCCTAATTCCTTAGCCTCGCCTTCTATTAAAATCCCAACATCAATTAGAGAGGATGAAACCATAATAAAAATATGATTCCATCCAATCAATCAACCACCCGAGAGTCCATTAGAGTATAAGCACAAAACTACCATTTTGATAATAAGGAGGACAACATGTCCACCGCCTTCCCACATGAACACATTATTTATTGAATCAAAATAATGTCTATATACTATACATAAAATAAACTCTTTAGGGCAATTTTTTTACACCCCCCCCCCCCAATGCCTCTAGCATTGAGAGAAAGAATAGTCATTTAGGAGGCCTCTTTTGGGGTTTTCCTACTCTAAATACCCCATTAATAGTTAAGTGCTTTCCCTCTAGGAATTCCATTGAAGCTTTATATTTTGTTTTGGAAATGTTCAAGGATCTTCCAGGATGGTTTGATCGGGTAGAGATTAAACCAATACCACCATCAATGACACCATTATCCTTTAAACCCATCCTCCCTGAGCTAAGAATAATTAATTTTAAAGGAGTAGGTGGTTTCTTTCCCACTCTATTAAATTGAAGAAGGATAGGCCAATGATTGGAATCCCCTCCCTCACTAACCCATGATCTAAATATTTCCACTTCGAATAATAACCGATTTGCAAGGAGGAATTGATCCAACCTATTAGAAACACCACTACTTCCCCTTAAAAATTTCCTCATGTGGGAACAAGTTTTATTGGTTTCACATCAACCAACTTCGTGTCTTCAAAGAAAGGCACAAAAAAATCCAACAACGAGTCTNCTGAAAACTTCATGATCAAATAGGGTCATGTTGAGGGTGCCTCTTAGAATCAAATACCCCCCCCCCCTCCCTACAGAGACTCTCTCAAATCTTCCAAGAAAGACTTCCTATTGTTATAGGGACCATATAAATTGATAATATTTAAAGACTTCCCTAATTCCTTAGCCTCGCCTTTTGTTAAAATACCAACATCAATTAGAGAGAATGAAACCATAATAAAACTATGATTCCATCCAATCAATCAACCTCCCGAGAGTCCATTAGAGTATACATCACAAAACTACCATTTTGATAACAAGGAGGACAGAATGTCCACCGTCTTCCCACATGAACACATTATTTATTGAATCAAAATAATGTCTAGATGCTATACATAAAATAAACACTTTAGGGCAAGTTTTTTACACTCCCCCCCCCAACGCCTCTAGCATTGAGAGAAAGAATAATAATTTAGGAGGCCTCTTTTGGAGTTTTCCTGCTCGAAGTACCCCATTAATAGTTAAGTGCTTTCCCTCTAGGACTTCCATTGAAGCTTTAGATTTTGTTTTGGATATGTTCAAGGATCTTCCATGATGGTTTGATCAGGTATAGATTAAACCAATACCACCATCAACAACACCATTATCCTTTAAACCCATAGTTTTTTTTAGATATGATCTAATCAGATGAATGCGTAGATTGAGAAAAAAGAGCGCATGCAGTGATATCTTACTTATGATATGAAATCCTAGTATTTGAGGTTGAAACGTTAACAGATGCCATGAGTGATACAACATCATCTTTAATTAGATCGTGAGAAAGGGGGAGTCTTAGCCTTAGGAGAAGGAGCGTCATATTTATTAGTGCATGTGGGAGTGAAAGGAATTTAAGATGGAGTGATCGTACATTGAGGGCTCTCAGATAGTGCCAAAAATCAATGGGTTCTTCATACTAGAACATTTTTAGAAACCCTCGAGAAACCTCTCCAAGGCATACTTTAAAAGAACCTTAGTAAAAATACAAAAATCTTCAAACCCCGAACCCGCAACTCCTCATCACAACCCACTTGTCATTGAATTTTTATGTGTATTGTTCTTACACTAATTTAAACCTTTAGATAACTCAATTATTAAATATTTAATAAAACATAAAGAACTTTTTGTCTTCTATTGATGGGATGAGTTACCATCATGTCACTTCCTTAAGTTGCACGTACACCGCCAGGTTGTCTGAAATATATTAAGCAGGGTTTAGGAGTGGAGAAACGGGTTTCAGCGACTTATGTGCCTTTGCAATGTAGTCTGGGAGACATGGGAGTGTCTGTGCTCGGCCCGGAGCAAGATGTCGTTGAACTTGATTCTGGTATGGATGGGGTTAATTCTGTATTTGATTGTTTGGATGGTGGAATTTTGGGTGGGCGATATCCTTGTTTAGACTTGAATGATAATTGCCCGCCTGCGTTGAGTCCATTAGCTGCCAGTCCTGTCGGTTCTGTTCTGCCGGGACATTTGTCATGTTTCAGGAAGGGTATTGGAGAGGATAAATGAGTATCTGCGATATATTCACCGGCGAGGTCATGGGCGATATGGACTTGCTATGTATGGGTCCAATGCAAGAGGATTTTAATCCTGGTTGTTCTAAGATTGGGATTTTTCATGTCTCTTCCTATCTGGACGGCGAAGTTGAGAGTGGCCGGAAAGTTACTCCAGAATCTTAGATGATTGAAGTGTTTGTAGTGGCGGTGAAACCCATGGCAACAGGTTCTGATGTGTCCCTGGTAGCAGGTTCTTTTGATTATAGGACAGTGCTCTCGGATGTTAAATCAGTTCCAGTTGGTTTATTTTCGAGGGGTGTTGATGTGGTTAATGATGTCGGTTTTGTTCCTTTGTATTCTGTGGAAACGAATACTCTTTCTAGACCCAGTATTCACAATTTGGATTCGGAGGCCATTAAGTTAGGGCATTGTTCTACGTGTCCTGAGAAGAGAATTTTGGCTGGGGTCGAGCCTTCTTCGTTGAGTTCGGGTCTCCCTATGGATACTTTGGGTATCTTGAATTGTGACTTTAAGGGTTCTGGTGATCATTATCATAAAGGTTCAGGTTATCATGCTGATAAGGTTATAAGGAAATGTTTATCGGATAGTCTTAAGGTAGCTGTGACAGATCAAGGGGTTAGTGAAGGCATGAATGAAGATTTGGGATTTGTTCCTAAAACTGATGGGACTCCTGTTTCTATCAAGTCTACGGACTCAAGTAATGAGCATGCAAATGCTTCTCTATCTCCGGTTTGCATGGGGACTTCTCAGTCTAAGAAGAGGCAGCCTAAATCCATTAAGAAGATAAATCTGGTTTTAATGACGTTGGGGGAAGATGTGCTTTTAAGCGACATCGTTCTCACCAATCCTCTGACCTTGGTTAGGAGGTTTGGAAGGCGTAATTTTAATGCTAATTGTCTGCATGGGTGGGCTGAGAAGGCATGGATTGATGTTATCAGCACTATTCCTGCGATTTATATGCTTCCAAGGGGCTGGATAGCATTTAAATTTTCCACTGTGGATGACGCCGATCGGATTCTGGCTGGAGTTTGGAGATGGGATAAAGCTGGCCTTCTCATCAAGCGTTGGACGCCCTTATTTGATCCGCGAAAGGAAAGGTATGATCAAGTTCCTATTTGGGTCAAACTCCCAAACTTACCTTTCGATTTCTGGTCTTTTGACTTTTTTAGACTTGTCGGTAATACCTTGGGATCCCATTTGGAAACTGATTTTACTTATCTGCAATCTGGGGTTTGCTATATGGGTTGGGTTCTTGTTTTGTTAGATTTTCGATTAGGATTACCTGCTGAACTGGTTATTAAAAAGGGTAATATTGAATTCTGTCAACCACTGGACTATCTAGGAATTCCCTTTAGATGTTACAGATGCCATGGGTTTGGACATTTGGTGAATGAATGCTCTCTCCCCTTCAATAAAATTTCTTCTTCTAAAGTTTGGAGGGTCAAAAATGGTGGGAAACAGTCTGATGCTAAGGTTGGAATGTCTTTGGATGAGAGAATTTTGGATATGCACTCTGTTAAGAAGGTTTCCCCTGAGCCTGAACCTTTAGCATCTCTTAAATCTTTAAGCATTTCCAATTTTTTGGACGACCTTGGTATCAATCCTTTTTTTAGTTTTCCCTCTGTGGCCTTATCTCCCTCTGATCCGAATTTAGCATTGAAGGACTTGGGTTTTGTATCTCCTTGTAAGGTTTCCCCCATTGTTAGCAAGGGTTATTATCTTCGCTCTTGTTCAAAATCTGTTCAGGAGGGTTTTCGGCCTGTCAAGGATAAACCTGGGAATCATAAAGCAGTTAAGGGCTTGAATGGAGATGTTTTAAAAGATTTACATTCTATGATGAATGGTGTTGGGGCGCTTAGAGAATCTTCCCTTAACAAGGTTTCCATATGATCCTTTTGACTTTAAATGTTAGGGGTTTGGCTAGTCAACCCAAGAAACTAGCGGTTAAAAGACTTATTGATCAACAAGCAATTGATGTTATTTTTTTACAAGAAATGATGATTGAGGGGTGCGTTCTGGTTCAAGAATTGGAACATTTGATTCATGGCTGGCAGTTCATTTCGGTGGATGCTAAGGGCAGATCGGGTGGACTCCTTTTGGGTTGGAAGTATTGTAATTTTCTTTTTCATAATGCCTGGGCCATGAATTCAGGACTGTGTGATGTCTTATATTCTTATGATTTGCAAAAGGAAATATCCTTTGTTAATCTTTATGGGCCATATCTAGACAGGGAAACATTCTGGAATAACTTGATTAAGATGGACTATTTCTTGTCACCTTTTTTAGTTTTTGGGGGCAACCTTAATTTTTCCTTGGGACTTTCTGAAATCTGGGGGGTTAAAGCACGTGTCGATGCTTTAACTAATTATTTTCATAATCTTTTGGATAGCTTGGGGATTGTTGATATCAATCCATTGGTGTCTATTCCTACCTGGAGTAACCGTAGAGTTGGCTCTGAGAGTATATGTAAAAGGTTGGATCGACTCTTAGTATCGGCTGATTTTCTAGATTGTGATTTCCTTCTTAAACAATGGATCGGGTGTGGTGGTGTATCTGATCATCAACCTGTCTACCTGCAAATTTCTCCTAAGTCTCCTAAGGCCCATTGTCCTTTCAAGTTTAATGCTGGTTGGTTGGATCATATTGAGTTGGTTGAAGCCTTAAAAGACTCTTGGGTTCTCTTTGATGCTCGGTCTGCATTATCTGCTGTTTCTCAATTTAGTGAGAATCTTAAAAGAATTAAAGAGATTTCTATTAAGTGGTCTCTGAATAAAAATGCTCAGAACATTAAGGACTTGGTTGATATTGAATTCAAGTTGAAAAGGTTTTATGACAGGAATATTATTGGTTTTATATCAGAGGAAGATAAATATTTACTGATTGAGATTGAATCACGCAAGAGATCTATTCTTCTTTTTCGGGAAAAGGAGGCTCGTCAGAAAAGTAGGGCGTTATGGTTGATTTGTGGTGATGACAATACTCCTTTCTTTCATAAATTTGTTTCCCATAGGAAATGTCGCAATACTATATGGAATCTTTATGACGATTCTGGAAATCTTGTGGAAGGATCAGAGGCTATTGCTGAGGCTGGGATTCAGTATTTTGAAAGCCCGTTTAAAGAAGAAGATGACCTCCATCTTCCAGAGATTGTTCATAGTGCTGGTCATTTCCCTTCATCTGTTTCTGAGGATGAAAATGTTGAGCTTATGCAGGCTATTACTCTTAAAGATAACAAGCATATTCTAACCATTAGCAAAAATGATAAGAGTCCTGGACCAGATGGTATTCCTGTTGAGGTGTATAGATGTCTTTTTGATGTTTTGGGTGAGGATCTTTTAAGAGTCATTGAATTGTCCCGGATAAGTGGAAAAATTCCAGGTGTTTTTAATTCTACCTTTCTTGCTCTAATTCCTAAGATTGATCATCCCTTATCATTTGAGGATTTTAGGCCTATATCTTTGTGTAATTTTGTTTACAAAATTATTGGCAAGATTATCTCGATCAGAATCAGAAAGGTATTGGGTAGATGTATTTCTGGTGAACAGTTTGGGTTTCTGCCGGGAAGGCAGATTCATGATGTTGTAGGTGTCATTCAGGAAGGTATGCATACTATGCATGTTAAATCCTTAAAAGCTGTCATGATCAAGATTGATCTATCTAAAGCTTATGATCGAGTCAGCTGGATCTATCTTCGGGTTATCCTTGCAAAAATGGGGTTTGCAGGAAATTTTATTTCTTGGGTTATGAGTAGTCTATCTTCTGTTTCTTTCTCTTTGCTCATCAATGGTGTTGCTTCCAATTTCTTTAAATCTGGCAGGGGCCTCAAACAGGGGTGTCCTTTGGCACCACTTCTGTTTCTTATTGTGGTTGAAGGCCTTGGGAGGGCTATACTTTGTGCTAAACTCTGTGAGACTTATCATGGTTTATCTTTTGGCAATGATATAGTTTTAACTCATGTCCTCTTTGTGGATGATATTGTGATGGTTAATGATGGTTCTGAACAATCTCTCTCTACTCTTTATGAGATTTTAATGAATTTCTGTAAGGCATCTGGGATGCAAATTAATGATAATAAATCTTCTTTATATTACTCCTGTATGGAAGATTCTGAGGTTATTACTTTACAGAATATTTTCAGCTTTCCTGTTGACAGAATTGAAAATGGCATGAAGTACCTTGGGTTTCATCTTAAACCATGCAGATACCTTATTAGGGATTGGGATTGGTTGATTATTAAAGTTGAACAAAGGATTCATAACTGGAGCTTTCGTTGGCTGTCCAAGGGAGGAAAGCTGATCTTGATTAAAGTTGTTTTAGAGGCCATTCCAGTCTATTGGTTGCACTTTTGGGTACCTATGGGAGTCATAGACAAAATCAGAAAACTCTATTTTAATTTTCTATGGGCTGGAAAACAGAACTCTTTTGGTTTACCCTGGATTTCATGGAAGTTACTTGCTACTCCTAAATCTATGGGTGGATGGGGACTTAAAGTTCCTATTTTATTTGCCAAGGCACTTGCAGCAAAAAATATCTGGAACATCATTCATGGTTCGGGTTTATGGGTTAAGATTGCTATACAGAAATATATTTATCCACTGCATATTCTGGATTGGATTAGATCTTCTGTTAAAAAGAAAAAGAACATCTCTATCTGTTGGAAAGCTGTTCTTTGGGCATTTAACCTTATTGAAAATTTTCTGGTCTGGAAGATTGGTGCTGGTAATGCTGTTCGTATTGGTTTAGATCCATGGTCTGGTTGTAAATGGATACATGCTCTACCGTCTCCTATGTTAGAAAAATTACATTTGGCTGGTTTTTATTTCATTTCTGATATTGGACTTCACTGTATGTCTGGTTTGATGTCTCAAAAATGGTTATCTGCAGACACCATTGGATTTACTGACCCTCTTAAGATTGATGTTTGGAATGGTTATATTGCCATTCTCAAGTCTAGTCATGTTAGACTTTCTGTTGTAGATGATTGTCTTATCTGGAATCTATCTAAAACTGGTAAGTATTCTCCTAAAGAGGGTTATGCTGAACTTATGAATAGAGAAGTGGAATCGATCTGGTGGTGGAAGGTCATCTGGAAGATGAAGTGTCCCCTTAAAACAAAATTTTTTTGTTGGTTTCTTCTTTCTGGTAAAGCATTGACCTAGGATGTTCTCTGTTTGAGGGGTAGAGAAGGCCCTGGAAGATGCTTTTTATGCAAACAGAGTTGTGAATCCAACTATCATATTGGAGTGGAATGCCCATTCACTCAATCTGTTTGGTCAATTATTGAGGATCATTTGAAACTTAATAATTTATGGAATGGAGATTCTCTGTCTGTTTGTTTCAAAAACTGGTGTTTTATTTCGGATGTGGTACTTATCAAACATTTACCTATCATTGTACTCTGGTTTATATGGAAAGAAAGAAATAGGTCTTGTTTTGAGGATCTTGTCACAACCCCTGCACAAGTATCTAGCTACAGTTTGGGTATGATGAAGCATTTACCGCAGTCCATATCTGTGGCTTCCATCAGATCAATTTTTGTGGAAGATATTGACAAAACTTATGCTTGGGGCCACTTTGATGGATCTGCAGCTGGGGACCCAATGATTTGTGGGGCTGGAGGTATACTGTTCATATCTGATATTCATTTTTTTTCTTTCAAAGCGGGTTTAGGTTTGGGTACTAATAATTATGCAGAATTATGTGCTCTCAAGCTTCTTCTTATGTTGACTCAGAAGAATAATTTGGATAAAATTCAAGTTTTTGGGGATTCCTAGTTAGTTATAAACTGGGCATCTGGTAAGTATCATTTACTAAATACTGAATTAGCCATGATTCTTCAAGATGTTCATTGTTTTGCTGACAGTCTTGATTATGTGTCTTTTAAACACATTTATAGGGAAAGAAACTATAAAGCAGATGCACTGGCTAAAGCAGGTGGAAGCATTCTAGAAGGATCTTGGAGTATTTGTGAACAGAGAGGCGAAGACTTTGTGGAAACCTTTCAGGTTTTCTAACTTTTGAAGCTCAGGATCATAATGTACAGGTATGAGCTGTCTTGATGGACATCTGTTGAAGATTATGAGCATGACTGGTTTTTTTTTTTTTAAAGGCTATATGCCTTTTTTATTATCTTTACTGATAGTTTTTGTCAATACTTTGATGGTATGAAATTATTGTGATATTAATGCTTGGGCATCTATGGTTTAAACTGATCTGATCATCTTTTTTGTTGTGTTTATGGCTTGATAAAACTATTTTTGATGGCTATCAACCTTCGGATATTGTAATGGTACACTGTGCTCTTCATGAGGCAATTATCCGTATGTAATGTCAGCTTTATAGTTGGGTTTTTTTTGGTATAATGGACATTAGTGCCATCTGTTGAATGTGAATAATATTTACGAATTTTTTCTTTGGAAAAAAAAAAGTTGCAAATACAAATTTCAAAAACTTTGTTTGCAAATAGTTATATTTATTCAGTGCTCTATTAAGTAATAGACACATCGATCCTTAATTATAGCCTATTGTGCACTTGATGTAGATTCGTGAATAAATTGATAACTCAACATTTTGGTATTTAGTTGAGACAATACTGCATAATAATTATTGGTAATGGCAAAAGTTGTTTACACGATGATCTATATAGTAATATACGAACTGGTGCGCTAATAAAGTATATTTGTACCGCCGATCCCGTGAATTAATTTATAGCATGATGTTTCTTTGGATAAATTTTGGACAAGATTATGCACTTTAATAAAATATAAAAATGGATCTGACAACTTTGTACAGTGAGCATTGTGAACCACAAAAACATTTTCTTAATAAAACATTGACAACAATAGGGTTTGGGATCCAATGCAATGAGTGGTCCTATTGAAACTACTGCCAAAGGCCCTTTATGAAAGTAAATAAACCTCACCTAGCATCTAAATCAATTATGGATCAGTTCTCAAACTTAATCTGAGACTTCTTATGGCAAGGAGGTAATGGAAATCAAAAGAAATTTTGTCTTATAAAGTGGGTCAATGTCAAGCTTCCTTTGGCAGATGGAGGTCTCCAAATTCAGGATCTGGCTCTAACAAACTTGGCTCTCGGAGGAAAAATACTGTGGAAATTGCACACAGACAACAATCATCCGATAAGTAGAATTCTGAGACTAAAATACATGAAAGGAGAGTCCCTGCACAATCTCCATGAAATCAATTACCAAAACAGAACTGCAACTTGGAATTTATGCAAGGGGAGCTACAAATTTTTCAAGAACAGTCTTTGCAGAATTCCTAGTAGAGGCAATCAAACGCTGCTGCGGAAGGACAAGATCATGGGGAAGCCTCCTCTAGACACCGTGGAGGGGATTAATTGCATTAGGGAATGGTTGAAGCTACGTGGGGTCCTCACTCTAGGAGATATCTCAAGCTGGGAAGTAAATGGTGGATGGCACGATTGGCAACTTCCATGCATGCCTGAACACGCTGAAAAATAAAAAAACACAACTCCTATATGCTCTCTCTGATATGACCCCAGTCCACCTTCAAGAGAAAGATCGTTGGGGATGGGGAAAAATAGGTACATACACAGCATCCCAAGGTTATCTATCTTAGCAAAACAAGAAAGCAGTGGGTCTTCCAACAGAACTGTGGAATCGTGTCTAGGACCAAGGCAGTCTTCCAAAGGTAAACTTCTTCTTTTGGATACTGATGAATAGAAAGGCTTTAACCAGAGAAAATATGGTAAAACATGGCATCATTGGACCCCACAGATGCATATTGTGCTGCAGAGAATCGAAAACCAACGATCACTTGTTTGTTGACTATAAATTCATGCAGGAAGTGTGGTCTTTCACTCTTCTTGGTCTACACATCCCAGCTCCAGGGAACATATCGTTGCTAGCACTATATTCCACTTGGAAAACAACATATCCATACCCAATTCATGGTAAGTCTGCGTGAAGCAGAATTCGGGTGGCTATCCCCAAATATATGTGTTGGAGCATCTGGCTGGCTAGATATGACAACATTTTTAATAATGTTCAACAACAACCGCTGAAGGTGGCTGTAAAATCCAAAGCCTTGTTCATTGAAATGGTTGGAGTACAATCTTTTAAGAAGGGACATTTGTTTCTCCCGAAAGAAAAAAAAATGGATGGGCACTTACACCTTCAGAGATCGGAATAAGGAACCGGGTCAGCCAAGCATAACCCCAAAATGGCATTTAAGAGATTCGGAATCAAAATTCTAGATATGGTGGAGGATACAGGGGAAAACTTTGATCTTCTTTGATTCTAATAATGGTTGATTGGGATTAGTCCCAACATTCATTCTTTTTATAAAATTCATATTCACTCTAAGTATAATAAAAAAGTAAGTAAATAAACCTTATAAAATCTATCTCTTAAAAGAGGAATAATCTACATATTGGGTGTGAAGGCATGATCAAGAGAAAGAACAAGAAAGCTAGAGTTTTTTCTAGTAATAATTGTAACTATGTAACCCTCGTTTTTAAATTGCAATGAAAGTTGTTTAAATCAAACAAGGTGATGATTGAAATGGTCAATATAATGAAATCACATACATTTAATTTTTCCTTTGCAAATTTGTATGTGGCATTTTGTTATTTCTTGTATCCTTTGCTCTCAAAAAAATTCCACCCACTCCAAAGTCATTGCTAGAATTTTTTTATTGTTCAAATCTCCCCTCTAAAATGTCAAAAGAATTAACTAAACCTTAGGGTTTAGAAAAATAAATTCTTGCTCATTTTTCTACAGTATATTTCAGTGCATTGATGATAAACACGCATGTTGTTTTTTTTTTACTTATTGGTTTCGATGCACTATTGGTTGTAAAGCACATTGGTGTGTTGAATCTAACACACTTAAATGTGATATAATAAAAATTGCAAACCATTGCAATGAGTGTGTTGTTTTTTTATCTTGATGTTACTAGTGCACTATGTATTTTAAAGCATCGATTAGGTATTTTACAGAAAATGCAAATGCAAACCCTTGCAATTAATTTTTTGTTGAGATTTTTCTTCACAAAGGACAAAATCGATTTAACTCTTCAATGTGTATAACTATTTTGCACACTAGTGCATTTTGTATAGTGATGTGCGTTGGTGCATAAACTAAGGATGTAGTGCACCAATAACTTGTAAATGTCCTTCAAAATTTTGTTTGAATATATATATTCTATTATTTTGATTTTTTATTTATGAATTTATTCACATACTGGTTATAACTATAATAATTCATTGAATTTTGTAGGATCATGATTCAAGATCGAGTTTGGATGCGAAAAATATTCCACCACTGAAAATACCCACAAGCTCTTATCAAGAGAAAGATAATGTAGGTAATTTTTTTATGAAAATGGGTAGCCACTTTACCTTTTCGATTGTAGTATGCCATCTTCTAGCAACCAACCTGGTTCATCGGTACTACACCATGAATTGGATCTCTTTTATGACACACCAATAATATGTGGTTGTTCAAAAATGTAGAGGGTTTAAGGAAAACCCTCAACATGTCACATTTTCCCATTAAATTAATGATTGGCTACCCAAAGTTGAAGGTCTAACACCTCCCACTGTGGTCGAGCATCCAATAGTGATATATAAAAGATGTTCATATGCTCATTTTTTAAAGGTTGGAAGCTAAATCAAGTACTAAGTTTCATCCTTAATTGACCAACATTTCTCCTTTTGTTGAGTCTACAAAGAGCCAAATATGATATCAATACTACCTAAAACATTTGTACTAGGAGCTCCAAAAGGTTCTATAAGCTCAGAAAGAAAAGAAAAAAGTCCAAGTAAACACCAAGGTCGGTTCAATTGTTGGAAGGTAGCGATGACTTCCCTCTTCCTATCCATCTATAAAGTAAATACCAAACCTCTTACGACATCACCTTGTATGGTGCCTGGCTATCTTTAATGCTTGTGCCCTATGTTAGAACTGAATTCTCCTTCTGTAGTAATAGTTATACAATTTCAAAGTCTAAAATAAATGTTTCAAAAATTGGGTTGTTTATGCTTTCACATATATTCGTTCCTCCCAAACAATCAATAGAACTTGTGCCATTTCGTGGTCCTCTTTATAGTTAGTCAAATTACTTGAATATTGTTAAATACAAACATAGCATTTCCATGTATAGTATGTGAACGAACAATTTTTGCTTCTGGAAACTTTAACAAGAAAAGCTCGTTATATATTGATGGTCGTCCACAAAGTCATGGGAACATTGCAAGTTTCATAAATAGTTGTAGGTATTCATTATTTAGTGCAAATTGTTCATTTGAGGAACACTCCAATGATAAATATTTCTTTATGAAAAGGAAGGCATCCAAAATTTGTTGGTGTACATGCAATACCTAGTTTGTCTCTTGATGATAAGTTGTTAATAAATTATAACTTGAGTAGATCACCAAATCCTCGTAAAAATTCCTTGCATTGGGTCTACCTTTAGATGGACCCTTGGGTCATATGAAAAAGATCATTGAGTAGTTTTGTTTTTGAAATTTCAATGGAACTAATAGAAATGTATTGCTTAATTCCACATTTGTTTTATAAAGTGGTCGGTATCATGTTTGCTAGTGGTAAAAAAATCCATGCTTCTAATTAATCTTTGGTATAGTGTTTGAACATATTGAATGCATTATGTTACTGATATTATTGATCTATGGTTCAATATTTTTACAATCAAGATTCTAACAAAGAACGACATATCTACCATCTACCATTACACCCCACTATGATGTCAAATCAAGAGAAATGTATTAAATGAGCACAACTTGGAAAGGAAGTATACCAAGAATGGTTAAATCAACCACCTATTCAGTTCCCACTATGTCTTGAGTCACCAAATCACTAAACATTTATGGTAACACTATCTCTTCACATGTTGGGGACAAGAGAAATGACATGGAGACTCATATGGATTATTTCTTATGGGATTCCCATGCCATGGAGTAAATGTTGTTACATGCATTCCAACAAAATGAACTAAGGGATGACATTGATATCATCGATACTTTCTTTAAAATCCTAAAATCTAAAACAATCACCTCTCTCTTTAGACAAGAATGTTGTTGTACAACTTGAAAGCAATATATGGTATGCCAAATGCATGTTTCTTAACACTTATGAGGTAACTATCCATTCAACTCCCTACTTTGTAAAGGAATATTCTCAACCAATGAACATTAAAAATGGTTTATTTTATGCAAGGCTTGATGACATTATACATTTATATTTCCCACTAATTGTAGGTTACTGAAAAATAAGGTAGTTCCAAGTGATAATGTCTTACCTAACAATTGATCAGAGGCAAAGAAAATGTTGAAAAGAAAGGGTGTTCAGTATATATCATACCATACATGTGCGAGTGATTGTATTCTATACATAGGTGAATTTGCAGACAAAGAGATATGTCCAAAATGTGGGAATGGCAGGTACCAAAAATAAAAAAATAAGGGAAAGGAACATAGTCCTCCTCATAAGAAATTGAGACACATGCTTATAATACCAGGGATTCAAAAGATCTTTTGTTGCAAACAATTACCTGTGTTGCAGGGGTGGAATGCCTCACAGAGAAGTGAGCTAGGAGTTATGCAAATCCTAGCATATTCAATATCCATGAAGCATATAGAGGATACATGGACCAATAAACTCAAGGATGAAGTACACAGACTTAGATTGAACATAACCATGGATGGATTTAACATGTATTCCCTTCAAAACACCAACTATTTTGTTTGGCCTGTGGTAGTGATAAAAAACATTATACCCCCATGGTTGTCCGTGAAAAAATAGCATCTTATGTTGTCCCTTGTAGTCTCGAGTAGAAGACAAGTGAAGAGAATGGATATCTACCTACAATAAATAATTAATGAATTTAAGCTATAGTGGGAAGGGAAACATGTATAGGGATCTTTTACATTATATGGCATATGTGCATACACCATGCACGATTATCTAGGAATATGAGTTTTCTCTATTAATCATGTCCATTGATTTGCTTAAATATGTAACATTATTTGGCATACTTACTTTGGTGCAAGTATCGTGTTTGACGCTAATGTGATTTGTATACAATAATACTGTAGGTCCTGTAACAAAAGGGTGTATGTAAATATTCTAGACCTTATAATAAGGTTAGGTGGGAAAACCACCTATGAAAACCAATGTATGATTGGTCTAGAAGTATTCCTCCCAATAGACCACCCTTACAGAAGAATTGCATATGCTTTCAATGGTAAACCATAGAGAACACGAAGACCTGAAATAATCACACCGCCATATTGGATTGGGGCATATAACACAGAGAAGTGAAGGAAATTACAAACTTGTTTAACCCAAATGGGGAACCTATGTTCAATTATCCTAATTTTTTGACAACTATGTTTAGAAAATGCCCATTATCAAGAAAAGGGAGTCTACATTTTATGAGATTTCATATTGGCAACATATTAGGATTACCCACTTACTAGATCCCATGCATATATTTTTAAAATGTTTCATCTTATTTATGGAGGCATATATCATTGAAAAAAATGACACATTATTTGTTTGTAGAGATCTTATTTATTTGAATATAAAAAAAGAGACATTGGCTAAGAAAAGAAAGCAGAGGAGAGGTTGGTCCCTTGGATTTTAAATAAGGATGAGATTTCTATGGTGAAGGATGTTATATTGGGTGTGAAGCACCTTCTTTATATTGGTCAACTATACAATGTTGCTTCACTATAGAAGGACATTTGTCGGGGTTCAAATCACATGACAATATGGACCTTCTAAGGGTATGTATGTTGAATACATGATTGTTTTCCTGTAGTGTAGGATAAAATATACTATGTACTTGTTTTTTTATGGAAATTAATTCTGTGTGTGCCTGTTTTTAGTGTCATTATCCTATTCTCATGTGTGGTTATGTAAACCATGACTTCACCCAACACCTATGATGTGTCATATCACAATTATGTGCGTTTGTACATTATATCACATTAAAGGATATTAATATGGCTAGCATTCCATAGTGGCGTCGAGAGATAGTTGAGATTGTTTGTATGCTTGAGAAGGAACCCCCCATGAGTTTTATGGACTTGTAGGCCCATCTTCTAGTTCACCTACCTTATGAGGATGAATTGGAAAGGGTGATCTCGTGTCATTGGATGTTGTTGAAATAATGTAACTTTAAAGAATATTCCACTTGTACTTCACATTATTATTATTCCTCCTTTGGGAGATGTCACTGATGTAAAAGGTCATGTAAAAGTCATGAGGTAAACCCTCTATTGTAATTCGGGTAAATAGTACCCCTAAAAGAATAATATAACTATTATTGTGAGACTTCCTAGGTAGGTAGGCCCTGTCATCTAGATAGGTCAGACCAGTTAGGGAAAATGTAAACTGTGAAACTAGTATAAATAGGGAGGAGACCTCCCTCATTTGTACACACTCACACACACTTATATTGCATAAGAGAGAGAAAGAAGGAAGGACAGAGAATGAGGAGGACTTGTGTATTTGGTGTTTTGGATATGATGCTTGGGGTTTGGTCTCTCACTTGATGAGACCTTGGTCTTTGTTCATTGCATATTGGTAATCTATATTGAGGAAGTTTTTGTTGGGTTTTTCCCTTTAGGGTTTCCGAGGGTAAATTGTTGTGTACCTTGTGACTGTGTTTCTTTCAGTGATCCTTTTTATGTTGTTATTATGAAAATGTATTAAATGCCTATCAAGTTATTACCTAAGCTATTACATCATAGAAAAATTAACATGGTATCAGAGCTATCCTGAAAAGAGCAACTTTCATGTGGTAACTCTCTCTCTCTCCTTCTCGAGGTAAGAAAATTAGGATTTTCTAATAAAGTGGAATTTTTTAGTGCAAGTGACATAGGGAAGTGCACCCATCCTAGGTGCATATTTTGGCACCAATATCAAAGAATTGTAATGGGCAGATCCTCTAGAAAGTCAAGCCCTAGTTTGGCTTGCAACCATAAAACTAGAAACTATAGTCCGGGATATTGTAAGTCTATTTTCAAGGGATGGAATTTTGATTCTTCATAAATTAATTGTACCATCATACTCACCTTAGTCAAGTACATATTTTGGTGAGTACAATTTGCATTTCTGAGAAATTTTCATTTTTTTTCATTTTCTGATCTTCGAGACAAGATGTCCCCAAGCACTAAGCTTGATGACAATTTGGAAGGCATAGAAAACTTTTGTGCTTGGAAATATAGAATAGGAATCATTCTATAAGAGAATGATATTGCAAAGTTTATCAAGGAAATTTTCCCATAGCCCGAAGAAGATGAAGCAAAGGAAAAGTAAAATAAAGACATGATGAGAGCCAAGAGGATCATAACTTATTCTATCAAGGATCACTTGATTCCTCAAGTATCATCTAAGGATGCACCTAAGGAAATGTTTGATGACCTATTAGGAATGTATGAAGGAAGAAACATCAACCGAAATATGAACTTGAGAGCTCAACTCAAAAGTACAAAGATGAACAAGGGTGAATCTATCCACAAATACTTCATAAGAGTCTCTCAATTCAAAGAATAACTCGAAGCAATCGAAGACAAGATTGATGAAAATGAACTAGTAATGACTGCTCTCAATGGTGTTACTAGGTCTTGGGACTCCTTCATCTAGACAATATTTGCAAGGAATGATAGCCTAAAATTTGATGTCCTATGGAAAGAATGTGTTCAAGAAGAAGACAGAGTAGCTAACCAAGAAACACTACTTATAGATGATCACCATGATATAACTACTCATACTAGAAGAAGAAGAAGAAAAAATATCATTTCAAAAAGGAAACTCATAAGGGGTCTTATCCTCCTAAGAACTTTCAAAAGAATAAAAAGGGAGATTACAAGAAGAAATATGTCTCCTCTTATAAATGTTGCCATTGTGATAAGATAGGACACATTGCTAGAAACTGTCCAACAAAGAAAGACGAATATAATAGGAAGAATAACAAAAGACATCATGCTAACCTAGCAGAAGAAGAAGAAGAAGCACTTCCCAGGAAGTTAGAAAAAGAAGAAGTTGAAAAATATGTTCTTTAGAAGATGTATATGTCACTAGTGGGTGGTATGTATAAACTGAAGATCACTCAGAAGCAACCTTAATCCACGACTCTACAAGACCATAGAAGGCTTGCTCACATAAACTACAAATCCCTACCACATGTGAGCAAGGTAGTCACGGGTCTACCAAACCTAAAATTGATCATGAAGGAATATGTAAAGGATGTAACCTTTGATAAATATACAACTCCTAAGAAGATGAGAAAGTGCCAACTTGAAGAAACATATGAAGAATTTGTAGCTCCCAGAGCTACAAAATTGATGAAGGAAGTTGCACATTCTCCTGATGACGATATTCTGGAAGAACATGATATGTTGGACCCCCAGGAACCTCTCCACATGAATATCTCCCACAAGAGGAAGCCATATTGGGTTCATGAGATTATTCAAGAAGCAGAAATGTATGGTACTCCAGAATGATCCACCGAGAAGTGCAAGAAGCCAAATCCATTTCCTAGTTATGTGGCTTTGATGTGTGATCTTGTAGACAAAGAACCTACTTGTTTTTAAGTAGTGCTTCAAAACAAAGAATGGGTAGAATCCATGACAGAAGAATACCAATCCATAATGAATAATGATGTATGGGAAGTAGTTCCCAAACCAGAAGGTGAAAGTGTGGTATATTCTGAATGGATATACAAGATAAAACATACAACCTATGGAAGTATCGAGAAGTACAAAGCCATATTTGTGGCTCGAGGATTCTCTCAAAAGGAAGGGATCGATTATGAATAGACATTTGCTCCTGTAGCAAGGTACACTTCTATCATAACTATCATGACATTGACAGGCAAGATAGAATGGAAGTTACACCAGATGGATGTGAAAACAACCTTCCTAAATGGTGTTATTGAAGAATAAATGTACATGAACCCATGATAATTTTAAAAAATGAAAGAGAGGAAGATGGATTTTTGGCTTCAAGATAAACTTATCCTTGGACCTCTATGATTTTGCACCCTCGTGCTTGCAAGAGTGGAGTTCCCTGAGCTTCTCTGCTCAGTGTAGTGGTCTCCTTTTCTCTTGCTGGATTTGGAGTGGTTCATCTCCTGGTTCGATTTGAAGTTCCTGGTGTGTGCACGTGCAGGTTTTGATTTGCTGTCCTCATTGGTTGCCTTTGCTCAGAGATGTGGCTTCCTCTGTAGGTGATCGGTCATGGAGAAGCTTTGTAGTTGACTGCACATTATATTGCTTCTTCCTGCTCGCTGGGTTGGTGGTTGTTTTTCTACAGGGTCTTTGCTCCAAGATCGTGTTCTCTCTTCAAGATTCGGTTTCCCATCTTGCTTTGGTTCTGATCAAGCTCCTCTCCTTGTCTTGGCATGCCCTGTTGCGTTTGGATCCTCTAGATCCTCGTGCTTGGCTGGTTTTTTTGTTGTTCGGTGTGTTGGAGTTGATCTTGCCAGAGGAATCAAGATTTCCTTGATTTTCTCTCTGTCCAATTGGTCTGTATTGGTGTTCTCTACACTCTGCTTCTTCTTTGGTGTCTTCTCAGGTCCCTTGTGGGGTTTCTTTGTCCTTTAGGTGTTGTCCTAGGTTGATGGACCCTCCTCTCCCTATTCCTCTAGACCTAGAGGCTTTTAAGAGATTGATAGATTCTAGTGGCAAGAGGAATGGGGGCCCTGCCCAGAAGTTTATCAAGAAAGTGGATATCCCATCTGTAGAATTACCTGCTGCTCAGACTTGTCGGTCTGCCTTAAACCTAGCTGAACGAGGGTTAATCGGACAATTCACCAGATTTTGGCCTTCTCCAAAGGCCATTGATGGTTGGGTGCAGAGAAATTGGCTACCCTTAGTTTCTGAAGGCATCCATAATCATTTCGTTGGTTGTGGTTTCTATGTCTTCGTCTTTGACTCTGCTCAGGATCGTGACCTTATCTTCCGCAATGGACCATAATTTATGGGCCCTCAGGGACTCTACTTAAACAGGTGGTCCCCTGATTTTGATCCTTCTCAAGATGTCTCGTCTGATGTCCCGATTTGGGTTAGGCTCCCTTACCTCCCCTTACATTGCTGGAGCTTAGTATCCCTCGAAGCCATTGGGAACACGCTTGCTAAATATATTGACAAGGCTGATCAGAAAGATCAATTCTCTTGTGCTTGGATTTGTATCGAGGTCAATCTTGAGACTGGACTACTTGAGGCAATCAACTTAACAGTTGCTGACTGGTCTCATATCCAGGAGTTGGATTATGAGCAAATCCCTTTTAAGTGTAGATTCTATCATGGCTATGGTCACTTTGCCTGCAACTGCAAGAAAAAATCAGAAGATGAGATAGAACATGTGAAAGATGCACAGTGGACTCAAATTCATAAAGCAGGAAACTCTTCGGGACCTCACAAGAAAGGCAAAGAAAAAAATGTGTCAGGAATCTCTTATGCTGGGATCAATCCTCCTCAGGTTGTGTTCAATTCCATTGTCCCTTCAAATCAGTTTGTAGTTCTCAACTCTTCCAAGGACAAACTTGAAGAAGGAGAAATACAACACCTTGAAGGTTTCGTGGTGGAAAATGAAGTCTCAGTAGTGATGGATCAAGTTGGTCCAGATTTCTTGTCTCCTATAGGAGTTGGAGAATCTTCCCCTGCTCCGATTAGGACTAGTTATTCTCCTTCCTATGCTAGCATAGCCCATAAAAAACCAATTGACAGTTCTGGTTCTTTAGATGAAGATTCCATTGATCAGTTCTCTAAAAAATCTGGTAGAAAGTATAAGAAAGAAATCCAGGAAGAAGAGGCTGAGAGCCTTAAGACTCAAGGAAGCGAGTCCACCATTGAAATGTCTTATGGACGAAATAAGAGAACCAGGCCTCCAAAGGGAGTAACAACTCCCTCAAACTTGAGTAATTAATGCAATACGTCTCTTGGAATTGCAGAGGATTGGGTAACCCAAACAAAGCTCAAGCAGTCAAAGATCTATTGAAAATGGCCCCTGCCAAAATTCTTCTACTCCAAGAGACCAATATTGGAGAGGATGCTCTTCTTCTTTTAAGCAAAAATAATTGGAATTTTTCTTCGAGCAAAGCAGTTAGTGCCAGAGGCACCTGTGGAGGATTAGCAACGCTATGGAGTGATAAGAATTTTATATTAACAATTTTTTATGCTACGCATCACTGGATTTTCACATAGCTTCTCCACTCTGACAGTAAAACCTATGTCACTCTTTTTAATTTGTATGTTCCAGTGAATTATTCTGAAAAGCAACACTATTGGAGGATGCTATCAGACTTTCTTGAGTCCTGTTCTCCAGCCAACATTATTTTAGCAGGCGGCTTAAATATAGTTTTAGCTTTGAATGAAAAGAAAGGTGGCCTTCGTGGGAAAGACTTCATGCAAGATATTGTTGAAAATTTGATTCAAAACTGGAAATTGATAGATATAAAACCTGAGCAGGGCCGCTATACTTGGTCAAATAATAGAGTTGGCTCTTCATGCATTTCAGCCAGGCTTGACCAATTTCTTGTCCATTGTCCCTTGTTTGATGGGAATTTTATTATCTCAACGAAAATTTTACCTAAGCTTTCTTCAAACGATCATCCAATTTCATTATAGATTGAAAAAGAAGTGGATCTCGGGCCTATCGCGTTCAGATTCAGTCCTCTCCGGATCGAGAGAGATGGTTTTTTGGACGTTGTCACTCAGGCTTGGTCTAAATTTGTTGTTGGTTCCCCCAGTTTTGTCTGGGAGCAGAAATTGAAGAATACTAAACTAGCGCTGAATCTCTGGGTAAAAACTCCTCTTCCCACTCCTACGTCTATCAGAATTGACAGAGTTTCTGATCTAGCTTCAATTCAATTTGATTTGGAAGATAAAATTATCTCCACTTCTCATCTAGCTCTGGAGAAATTGGCTCAACTCATTGCCTCTCAATCTTTTAGACTTGAAGAGGAAAATCTCAGGCTAAAATCTCATTGCCTCTGGCTGAATTTAGGAGATAAGAACATTGTGTTTTTTCCACTGTCAATGCAGAGTTCGTCTCTCCAAGAATCATATCTCGGAAATCTCCACTGGATATGGGGCTTCAATTAAAGGCCAGGATCTTTTAAAACTTTATGCCATGACACACTTTCAGCTCCTTTTTCAAGATGATGGTCTTATTGATGAAGAAGTTACCTCGAGATATTTGGATAATATCCCTTCTATGGTTAATGAGGAGGATAACTTAGTCCTTATGCACCCCTTTTCTGAACAGGAAATTGTTGAAGTTATCTGGGCCATGGAATTAGATAAGGCACCTGGGCCGGATGGCTTCTCTTTTAATTTTTATAAAGTCTGTTGGCCCATCATTAAAACAGATTTGGTATGAATGGTCTCTTCCTTCCAAAACAAAGCAAAAGTAGGAGGGTGCACCAACTCTACCTTCCTCGCCCTCATCCCCAAGGAAGCTAATCCTTCTACCTTTGATCGATTCCAGCCTATTTCATTGTGTAATGCCTCATATAAGATCCTAGCTAAACTTTTAGCTAATAGATTTAAGCTCTTGCTTGGGAAATTGATCTCTCCTCTCTAGGGGGGATTCGCCAAAGGGAGACATTTAGTGGATAATGTTATCCAAGTACAAGAAGCTATTCATTCAAGCTTCCAAAGGCAGGAGAAAGGTATGTTAATTAAGTTAGACATGAAGAATGTTTTTGATAGAGTTAAGCTTCCCTTTCTCTATGATGTCCTTCTCTCTTTTGGGTTTTTCCGTGACTTTGTAAATCTGATCAAAGCATGCACTGATGGGCCATGGATTGCTCCATTAAACAATGGCAAACCTATAGACTTTTTCAAAGCTTCCTGGGGTCTTCACCAAGGTTGTCCAATGTCTCCCTTCTTATATATTTTGATGGCTGAATCTCTTAGTAGAAAACTCATGGTAGAAAAAGAAGTTAGTTTCATTCCGGGCATCAAGATTGCTAGGGGGGTGGATCCTATCAATCATGCTCTTTTCATCGATGATTCTCTTCTTCTAGGTGGGGCATCCATGAAGATAGGAAGGGCATGTTACCACCTAAGTTGTACTTAGTGGTTTTTTATCAAGTGAGCCTAGTGAACCAGACAAAGATTCTTTGTTCGAACTTCAGAAGACCTTCAAAAGTACTTCTGGGAAGTGCTTGTTGTATTATATCACATGTTCATACCCCATGGGGGAATTGTAATAAATGTTCTAGCATGATAGTGTCTCTAAAAGACTCGGTCTCTTAGACTTTATTTGTCAATCCGATCAGCCCAAGGTGTTTTTTCCCTTGGTTATTATTGGTTGTTGAATAAACGACTGATAATTTCTGAGTTTTTCACTCCATACCTCCAAAGTTGGGGTGGTTGACTTGGCATTTAGGCCTATTGAGGTTATTAGAGTCTATGTGTCAATGTATAAACATGATAGGCATCATGGTCGAGTCATATGAACATGTCTAAGTCCCCCTCGGTTTTTTCTACTTTTTTAAATTTTTTATTTTTTCGGTGTTTTTTATTAAAATTTAATTTTTCCAAAACTTAGGCTATTTTTTAATAGTTTAATTGGAAAAATTGGTTTTATAATAAAAGTGGGCCAAATAATCAGTTTCAGTCATGTAGGTGCTCATTTTCAAGCTAAGAGCACCATGTAAACCCGTGAACCCACTTTCTTTAGGTTTTGGGTGATTTTCCATCACTCAGGTCAGAAAACCCCAAAAAATCAATTATTGATTATTTTAATTAATAAATTGATGAATAATGGAGCAAATCCAAAATCCTAGATCAGTAGATTCTCAGCCAATTTGATTGAAATCAGTCAGATCTGGACCAAATTGACTGGATCTGACAAATCCTTGACTGAAGCAGGTGATCTGGACAGATCTAGAGTTGATCTTCAGCATCCTTTATGGGGAATTGTGCCCTCTCTCTCTCCTCCACACGTGTGGGCTCTCCTGGAAGTTCTATGGATTGATGTGTCAGTATGTGGGTTGATGTGTCAGCTCAATCAACCCCCTGATTGACAAGTAGGATTAGTTCAGCTTCATATCAGCATTGATTGACTCTCCTTCAACTGCAGTGGTCTGTCTCCTTGGGATTTACGCTCCCCTAGGCTGGATCTCCTGTTTTTTGTATAAATAAAGCTCAGGATGCCTCTTCCAAGCTAGTTAGAACTGGGATTGAGGTGTTGTTGCTCTTTTACTATGTTATTGTTTATTATTCTGGAATAAAGAAGCTTTGGAGGCAAGATCTGTGGTGTAATGCTCTTCATGTGTGGATGGTGATTGTCAAATGCTTGTGAGGTATAATCTGTGGTATTTATCATTTGCTTTTGTTGGTTAATTGTTGGCCTTGAAGGAGAGATCTCCCTCCTGTTAGGGTAAGAGTTTATTCTAGTTTGATTTATGCTCTTACTGCTGCTTGTTTCAAATCTATTGGAGTCGTATCTATTTTAAGTTTAATTGCATGCTTTCCAATTATCTCTTCCAGCAGCACCTATGTTTCAACCATCTGTTTGTGCAAGGATTTCTAAGTTGCAGGTGATCTCGCTTGTAGAAGAGGTTGAGTTGGTTTGCATTTTCCTCGTCTTCAAGATCTTTTGAATGACATAGTCCCTCGGTGTTCCACCAAAGAAGACTCCAAAGCCCAACATTCCCCAGCTTCCAGCACTCTTTCTCTCTCTTTCTCCTTCAAAAAAATCAATTTTCTTACCTGGTTACTGTGTTCTAAAGATTTGTTATCATTTGGATCTGTTATATCAAAGTAAAATCTACATAGATATGCTATTTCAAATCTCATAGTCTACATCTCAATTCTGAAAAGTATCATTAAGCATTCTAGATCTGGCATAAGGAAATCGTCCGTTTTGCATGGTAAGTTAAAGAAAATCAGTAGGTTGCATGCTCTATATTTCCTTTTATGTTTTAAAAATATTAAATCCAGCAATCAGTGCATATTTCATTGGCTGCACAAACAGAAATCCAAGATCCCAAGGAAAGCTTGCTTTCCTTGGTTCCTTTTTCACCTGTTTAGCTAGTTTTAACTTAATCTTTTTTGAGTTAAGGTAGGTTGATCTAAAGGTACTCTTAAAGTGATTTTGGGCATATGTTATTCTAACATGCTTGCTGTTTTTTAGCAGGTGTAACAGAAAATAAAAGAATCTTTTGTTCGAAAGTGGCCTCAAGAGCGTTCAAATCCCCCCAGGGGTCTCCCCTTTCACTAAAATTTAAAAATTTTGCAGAGTTGTAAGATCTTGGTTTCATCCCATATAAGGACCAAGAGGTTTCTTATATTTCAGCTTGCTGATATTGTAACCAATAATAATAAAATAAAATCTTTTTTTTGAGTAGGCTCTTTCGAGCCCGCTCCCCATCCCCCCAGGGGGGATCTGTGTCCGTTTCACTTTTTTGCTTTTTTCCCTTTTTCTGCTCTAGTTTAGTACTGACATGCAGGATTGTATACTTTGATATCATTTTTCATTATTCCATAGTTTAATTTCAAAAGTAATCATACTACTTACCCCACGACTTCCCGATTGACCCACAAGGGGAAAGAGATGCGTGGTAGGACTAATTAGAAAACCGACGTTGTGTATCTTTGATTCCTTTTTCATCAATTGTTTCGTTAGCCATAATAAAATTAACCCCTCCTTGATTCCCCGATTGAGATCCACTTGGATGAAAAGAGGTTCCTGGAGGGTTTTCTTTTTAACAAGAACACCTATTTTAAAATCTACTAAAAATAACGAAGACTCCAGTGTGTATGCTCTGTACTTGGCTGCGGTTCGTCCGATCAGTCAAGCTGCATCAAAAGCACTTGAGTGACTAGATTAATTAGTCTTCATCTCCCAAATTGACAAACCATCAGGCGAAAATCCAACGCCTCGAACAAACTGTAAGCGGTGGCAGAATACCCAAAGGAGTGGGAACAACTGGAAAGTGACCTCGAGGCGCCGATATCTGTCACACCCTGACGGGTGCATTATGAACAATAGTCTCTAAGACTCTGTTCCAGCCCACAAACACCTTGCGGGTAGCCGTGAAATTTCACTTTTGGACATACTCCAAGTACCCCTCGGGTATATCTGGAGTCCCCTTTTCGCCTAATTTAATTCATTCACATTCCACATTAATTTAAAATCTACCAAGAGACATTTGCAAAACATTATTTCAAGTGCATGCAAGCACATTATTTTCTCTGTTGAATCCATTTAAGGCACTAGTGATTTATTTCTTTCGATTATATATATATTGAGTGTCATTATTGTGCTTATATGCTTTAAATCTTGCATCTTGTTATCTTTTGTTTCCACTGGTTAATTTCAAAGCTCCTAAACAACTTAATCAATATAACACCATCACACTAAGTAATTATCCTTAGCAACTTAATAAGGTCTACCCCCCTTGGCTTCGTCAGGAGTTGAGCCTAAACGGAGGAGTCAAGAACAAGGTGACAGCCTTGACTCGAGACTTGCCCCCGGGGACACACCGAGTGGCTTGAAGATTTCTGCCACGTAACCGAGGTGTGTGAAAGGTGGCAACAGGACATTCAATGAAATTCTCAAAAATTTCTGTCAAATCTCAGGAGCTTTAATTAACAATAACAAAAGTGTTGTCTATGGTTGGAATGTTGACCAATCGTCTATTCTCCGAATTTCAAAGTTCTTGGGCTTTCCATGTTTCAATAATTGGGAAAAGATTAAGTATTTGGGTCTCCCTTTAACCCTCAGATCTTCCCCTCCCTCTCTTTGGTTGGATGTTCTTGCTAAGTTAAAAGCTAAAATCAATTCTTGGGGAGGTCTCTGGCTAACCATGGCTGGGAAACTGATTCTGGTTAAGGTTGTTTTGTCTGCCTTTCCTATTTTCCAATCTGCCTTGTTGCTTGCCCCAAAGAGTATCCTGGCTCAGATCTCTAAATTTCTGCGTGACTTCCTTTGGACAGGTGGAAAAGGTAATCACAACAAGATGCATCTAGTTAGCTAGGAAGTTCTTAAGAGGCCTTTTTCAGAAGGTGGTCTTCAAATCCGGGATCCTGGAATGGCTAAACTGGCTCTGAGTAGCAAGTTGATCTGGAAACTATTTGAGGATAAACATCACCCTGTCAGTAATATCTTTCGTATGAAATATCTCAAGGGTTCCCCCCTTAGATCCATCTCTTATGCTAACTCTCCTCTAGACACAACAATTTGGAACTCTTGCAGGAAAATATTTGGATTCTTTAACCAACAGCGCTTTAGAATTCCTGGAAATGGGAAAAGTATCTTCCTCTGGGAGGATAAAATCTTCGGTAATCCCACTATTTCCTCCGTTCTTCCTTTGACAACAATATTGAACTGGGCTATAGTTGGGGGATTGGTTCATTGACAAATAATCATGTTGAATGCTATAGCCTTTTAATGGCTTCTCAGATCGCTTTGGAAAAAGGCTATAAGTCTATTCAAATTTTTGGCGATTTCGAGATGTTGATTAAAGCCATAAATTCAGTTGACAACTTCAGTAATTTTGCTTTGAGTATTATTCTTAAGAGAATCAGGATAATTTTGAAAGGATTTGATAAGGTTGAATCCTTTCACATTCTTCGGGATTTAAATAACCTTGTTGATGCTCTGGCTAATAAGGCATGTCTTCTCCCGCAAGGATCCCTTTGCATCAATGGCAGCAAGTTTTTTTCATCCAATTCCATAATGGTGCTTCTTGCTGTTGTTTTTTTATTTTTTCAGGAATTTCCCACTTCTCTGTAAGATTCTGATCAGATTCTTGTACTTTGGAATGTTGTAATTAGGCGGACTGGTATTGCCAATTCAGCCCTGCTTTCTTCTTCTCAATAAAATTAACCATTTTTGTTTAAAAATAAATAAATAAATAAAGTGTACATAGAATAGCCACAAGGTTTTGAAGTCGAAGACAGAAGAACACATGTTTGTAAACTAAAGAAGGCTATGTATGGATTGAAGCAATCTCCAAGAGCTTGGTATGGAATAATCGATAGTTTTCAGACAAGCTTGGGATTTATCGAAAGTAAGGTTGATCCTAACCTTTACTTCAAGGTTATGGATGATGAACCTATCATATTATTGTTGTATGTGGATGATTTATTCCTGACAGGTAATGAGAAGCAAATCTCAGAGTGTAAGAAGAATCTTGTTGTAGAATTTGATATGAAAGATATTGGCTTGATGCATTATTTTCTAGGTCTTGAAGTATGGCAGATCCCAGAAGGAATCTTCCTTAACCAAGGGAAGCATGTAGTCGAAAGATAGTTGAGATTGTTTGTATGGACTTGTAGGTACATCTTCTAATTCACCTACCTTATGCGGATGAATTGGAAAGGGTTCTCTCATGTCATTAGATGTTGTTGTAATAATGTAACTTCAAATAATATTCTACTTGTACTTCACATTATTATTATTCCTCCTTCGGGAGATGTCACTGATGTAAAGGTCATGTAAAAGTCATGAGGTAAACCCTCCGGTGTAAGTCGGGTCAATAGTAACCCTAAAATAATAATATAATCATTATTGTGAGACTCCTTAGGTAGGTTGGACCTGTCAGTTAGATAGGTCGACCTAGTTAGGGGAAATGTTAGTTGGGATACTAGTATAAATAGGGAGGCACCCTCCCTCATTTGTACACACTCACACACACTTGTATTGCACAAGAGAGAGAAAGAATGAAGGACAAATAAGGAGGAGGACTTGTGTATTTGGTGTTTTGGCTCTTATTATTAGGGTTTGGTCTCCTACTTGATGAGAGCTTGGTCTTTGGTCATTGCATATTGGTAATCTATATTGAGGAATTTTTTGCTGGGTTTTTCCCTTTAGGGTTTCCTAGGGTAAATTGTTGTGTAACTTGTGATTGTGTTTCTTTCAGTGGTCCTCTTTATGTTGTTATTATGAAAATGTATTAAATTCTTATCAAGTTAGGACCTAAACTATTACAACATAGAAAAATAACAGATGTTCTTCTTAGAGAGGTACATGAAAAAATTGAATGGGTTTGCTCGACAAATGGAAAAACCATAGGGCTCTATGGTCAAGGGGTACATAGTATTGTACAAGTAGTTCTATTATGCCAGTAAGTACATCATGAAAATTGAAAACACAATAGGGGAAATAGTTTGGGATGAACAACATGATGAGGACAAAAGGGAAGGGGAGATAATGTAAACAAATGAAAAAGGTGCATGAAAGAGTATGTCACTTGTCAAATTTTTATAGAGCAACTATTTGCATTGAAGTTGATCGTATATATTTGATCTCATATAATTCGTTTTGAATTCTTGTCTACATTAACGAGTTCAAAAATTGATGCCATCATTAAATTAGTTCTACACAACGCAAAGTAACCACAAGCATGGGTCACATTGTATGAAGAGAAAAGAAGGAAATTGGACAACAACATAAAATAATTTAGATGCTTGAATGGTAGAATCATGCCTTATCATGACCATTTAAAAGAAAATATGCCAAAGCTCTATCCCATCAGTTGTGTGGCTAATCAGATCATAGATAAATATGGCACGTCCGGTCATTAGCCATGTGTAGGAGATGATGCACTAAAAATATGGATCGGGCGCAACAACTCTGTAATAATCTCTCCATGTAGCATATTCAATTTTTAATGCACATTTGAACTTTAACATGTATTATGCTCTTTATTAAAGCTCAAGTTATTAGACATATGACCTTGTTCTTTGTTTGAATTTTTATGGGTGCATTTGTTGCCATGTATGTGAGCATATGGACATCAGTTTGACACTTAGGATGATGATGATGGACGCATCACACAAGATAGTGGACTGGAGGTCGATTTCAATCAATCTAGTTGCCCTAACCATCATGATCGAAACATAATAGAGGGAAAGTTGTGTTACGTTGGAAAGATACAAGAGATCATGCAAGTGGACTTCTCATATTTTCAATGTGTTGTTTTTAGGTGTGAGTGGTGGGATACCTTCGATAAAAGTAATGTAAAGGAAGATCATGATAGTGATATAATTTGTATCAATTCTAAAAAAATGTGGGATGAAACTAAGGAGCCTTATGTTTTCCCAAAACATTGTAACCAAGTGTCTTTTTACCTAGATGTGTTGGATAGGGATTGGTGATTTGTATCGACACATGATCCAAGATCAAAACATTTTTTGAGAACAATAACATTATTATTCCAAATGAGGAAGATAATCAAGGTGATGCAAGCAACAAAGAATGATATTTAAATGTTTTATTTTGGAATTTATTGTGGATGTGTCATTTTATTTTGAGTATAATTTTTTTAATAGAAATGTAAAATAGAGTTTGTGTTAATAAAGGAGTAGCATCAAATGGTGTGCAATACCCTTTCTGAAGAGTGGAGCGGCTGCTAGGGTTTGCATATGCTAGGGTTTCTCCCCGTGGCTTACGCAGGCCTTCTCGACCCTGCTTTTCCCATTGATCCTCCCGATTTTGACCTTGGAAGCTTTGACGAATTGTTCCTAAATATTGTGGCTTCTCTCCTTCCCCCCTCATCCAGTGCTCTCCCTCCTTCCTGTTTCTTTAAATGCTCTGAAATCCCGGAGGTTAAGATTTCTTTAGAAACATCAAAGCAGAAAGCAATCGCGTTATCAGAGAAAGGTATTATTGGATTGTTCACAGGCCTCTGGCCCTCACCCAGATTGATGGAAATTTGTCTCAACAAAAATTGGAGATCCCTCATTCAAGGAGAAGTTCATCAAATTTTCTATGGAAATGGTTACTTTGTCTTAATTTTTGAGAAAAAAGAAGACTGGGATCTCATTTTCAGAAATGGACCATATTTTATGGGCCCAAGAGGAATGTATCTCAACAAATGGGATCTCTCTTTCGACTCAGAAAAAGATATCCCTAAGGCGATTCTGGTTTGATTCAAGCTTCCCCACCTCCCCCTACATTGTTGGAATGATGAGGATTTCCGAGCAATAGGGAATACCCTGGGAAAATATATTGACAAATCGGAACCGAAAGCCCCTATGTTCTCCTGTGCCAAAATTTGTGTTGAGGTCGATTTAGAGAAAGGTATCCTAGAAGTAATCAATATTTCCATTGAAGCATGGAATCATCTCGAGACAGTTGACTATGAGAAAATCCCCTTTAAATGAAAATACTGTCATGAGTATGGGCACTTTGCCAAGTCTTGCCCAAAAAAACTAGATAAAACTAATCCAAAATAAAATCATGAAGAAGGCTGGAACATGAAAAGCAGAAAAAGAGTGCTAAATCGTCTTCGGTACCACAACCTCATATCCCGTCAAAGAATGCAACTGGAAATAAGTTTGAAGCACTCGCTAATGAATATCTTGAGACAGAAATCCTAGAAGAGAATGAGGAGGAGGTAATTCCTCAGTAACATGAGATCCCAGCAGAAGCACCCTCCCCAAAGTAAATGGATCCCAGGGCGGAGAACCTCCCTCACCCAGTCGCCAAAAATGAAGGAGCAACAAACTCTGAAAGGTCAATCACTTGCTCTAGGGCCAAATCAAGCTCGGAAGAAGCCTCAGAAAATTCCAACGAAGAGCAAGAACCCCAATCCAAAAAGGGTAGACGATCAAACAAGGCATTAAGGGAGAAGAAAGCCGCAAGAGAAAAAGCAGTTGGGAAACAATCCAATCTTGATTTTCTGGTAAAAAACTCGCAGGCAAGCAAATATCTTCTCAGCGACGAAGAAGAAAAAAAGGAAAGGGAAAGGGCGCTCCGTCAACTTAAGAAATAATGAAGCTGGTCTCCTGGAACTGTCGAGGATTAGGAGGTTCCCAAAAAATAGAAGTGATAAAAAGAATTAAATCAATGGAAGTCAACTTCATCCTCCTCATCCAGAATACTAAAAAGACTGCGGAAGACAGTCTTTCAACTATGAAAAAATTATGGTCCAAAGGAGATGGTATAGCTATCAGTGCGAGTGGTGCCTCTAGAGGCCTTCGTACTTGGTGGGACAACGAGAAGTTGTCTTTGCAATCAACCATTGAAAACAAAAATTGGCTGTTTGTGAAGCTTGAAATAAGGAAAATAAGGAAGCTTTCTGGGTAGGGAACATCTATGGACCCACGGCTCAAGCCCAGAAAGAGAATTTTTGGACATCCTTGGAGGATCAATGCGAAGGGAAAAAACACATTCCTTGCTATATAGCTGGTGACTTCAATGTTACCATATCAGCAGCGGAGCACAGAGGAGGCGTCAAAGTGAGGGATCCCTTTGGAAAAAGGCCGTAGGATTTGGCTACGCTATGGGGATTAACAGATATCAAGCCAAAAAATGAGGTCTATACCTGGAGCAACAAGAGAATAGGACCAGGACATATAGCTTCTAGACTGGATCGAGTGCTAGTTAGCACCCATATTCTCAAGAATCTTCCCTTCCCCAAGTCCAAGCTCCTAAACCTTTATGTCTTTTCTTTCCACCCATGGAGAATTTGGGGCCCCTCCCCTTTAGGTTTAATCATCTATGGCTGGAATTAGAAGGGGTCCGAGATATTATTTTCAAAGCTAGGCACTGCTTCATCCCCGGTTTTCCAGCCTTCATATGGGAACAAAAGCTCAAAATGGTAAAGTCATCCCTCAAGCTATGGGCCACACAACATTACCAGGAGCCATCTCTCAAGAAAATTGAAATTGTCAAGGAGATGGAAACACTACAAGAGAACATGGAAAAAACTGAAGTAACCAGAGAGCTCCTTCTCCGGGAAATTAAGCTGGAAAAAAGCTTACTATCCATCCTCATGCAAGAGGAAGAAAGTTGGAGGTTGCGGTCTAGAGTCCTCTGGCTGAAGGGGGGTGATAAAAATAAAAAATTATTTCAAAACCAATGCAGAGAGAGACAAAGAAGGAACACTATAAGGGAGCTGAAAAAGAAAGACAACACATCTATAACAGGGCAGGCGACAATCAGCTCTGAGGTAAGATGTTTCTTTGAAAGTCTTTATAATAATGAAGAGGACGTTTCGCAAGAAAATATGGAGGAAATGATAAGAGATATCCCTCCCTTGGTCAGCCCCGAGGATTGCCAAATCCTTGAATCCCCTATCTCAGAAGAAGAAATCAAGAAGGCCATTTGGATCCTCCATCCCGATAAAGCCCCTGGCACGGATGGTTTCCCCGTCCATTTCTATAGGATGTTCTGGCCATTAATAAAGAAGGACCTGATGTGTCTTATCTCCTAGATGTCTAAAGGGAAAATGGGAGGAGCCACCAACTCCACTTTCTTAGCTTTTATCCCAAAAGAGCACAACCCCTCCTCAATCAAAAGATTCAGGCCAAGTTCTTTATGTAATGCTTTGTATAAAATATTTTCCAAAGTCCTATCCCTTATACTTAAGGCAATCATCCCTTGCCTGATCTCTCCCAATCAAGGAGGTTTCATTTCAGGCCGCCATATTAGTGATAATATTCTCCTGGTGCAAGAAGTTGTTCATTCCAGTATAAAAAAGGGTGAAGCAAGTATGGCCATCAAGCTTGATTTAGCCAATTCCTTTGACCGCATAAGGCATGATTTCATTATGTTGGTTTTAGAAAAGTTTGGCTTCCCTCCCATCTTCATCAATCAAATTCAAGCCTGTATTAATTCTCCATGGATAGCTCCTTTAATCAATGGTAGGCCCACAAAATTCTTCAAATCCAAGCGGGGGATCAGGCAAGGCTACCCTCTCTCTCCTTTCCTCTACATCCTCATTTATGATTCCCTGAGAAGAAGACTTAATAGGATCCTAGAGTAAGGACACCTCCCAGGCCTCTCCTTTAAAGCTAGAGTCCAACCAATCAATCATGCTCTTTTTGTCGATGATACTATCCTCCTGGGAAATGCTTCCCTTTAAATTGCTAGGAATTTCCTGAGACCCCTCGACCTTTTTCTTCGCTCCTCTGGTAGCACTGCAAATCTAGATAAATGTCAGCTCTATGGTTGGGATAGCAATGTGGTCACTCTCCGAGAAATTTCCCAAATCCTTCATATACACGTCAACTTTGACTGGAATCACTTCAACTACCTGGGCATCCCCATAACTAAAAAGACCTTTGCATCAGCCATGTGGACTCCTATCATTCAAAAGATCAAGAAAAAGATTCATTCGATGTGATCCAAGTGGCTAAACTTGGCTGGAAAAGTAAGCCTCATCCAATCTATCCTCTCCTCATATCACATGTATACTAGCTCGATGATTCTATCCCCTAAGACCGTCATGAACAACATTAGCATGGAAATCAGGAAATTTCTTTGGTAGGGAGGAAAGGTGTAGAACAAAAAGTTTCATCTAGTTAAATGGTCCACTGTCAAAGCTCCAAAACACAAAGGAGGATTGGGCATTAGAGATATGGAACAAATGAATAAAGCTCTTGGCGCAAAATTGGTTTGGAGATTGGATACTGGTAAAAAAGACTGGTGGAAAGAAGTAATAAGGAAAAAATATATTAAGAAACCGAGATACAAAATCCTAAACTGCTCATGGGATGGGAAGGGTACCTCTCTTTGGCTTTTGTGTAAAGCCTCTCTCAACCTGATTCAATCTAAATACTATTGGATCCCAGGTAATGGAAAAAAGATTAAAATTTGGGAACATAAGATTTTGGGGCTCCACTCGCTATCCTCGTTCCCTGAATTGGAAGAGTTATTTGAATGGGCTTGCGATAATGGTATTACTTCTCTCTTCGACCTCTCTTCATGGAATCGGAATGGCATATGGAACAGATGGAGATTGATCCACCCACTTGAGCATCCAAAGGCGACGGAGAACTTCCTGTTCACTACTCTGCATGGTAACGCTCCGATTAGCAAATCCTCAAAAGATGTCATCGGTTGGGGAAAAAATGGCAATTATTCGGTAAGAGAAGGATTCAAGATGTTGACCTCAAACTCAAGAACATCAACTGAAAGCATATGGAAAAATGTTTGGCAATCATAATATATCCCCAAGGTTAAATCCTTCACATGGTTACTAATGCACAACAAATTGCTTACAGCTGAAAATCTCAGGAAAAGAGGGATTGACGCCCTTCTAGATGTGCTCTATGCAACTCTGATTCAGAATCGATGGTACACATCTTCCTTCAAAGTAATGTTTCTATGCAAGTCTGGAAGGCCATTCTCTTCCCTCTAGGCACTCTATTCAGGCCTCTAGATACTCTCATCCAGCTCCTAAACAACTGGAACAAACAATTCCCACTCAGAAAGAAACCCATCCTCAAGAGGCTGTGGAATACTATTCCCAATAATTTATGCTAGCAGATATGGTTGGCCAGAAATAAAGCAATATTTAAAGGAGAGAAAACTGTTCCAAATCGAATAGTATCAAAAATAGTGGGCATGATATCAGAAAATCTAACCACGAAAGGGATCAACTATCCAGACTCAAAAGATTTACCAGATCTGGTTTCCTCTTGGTGCAACACCTTTCTCAAAAGGAATTCCCCTCAGTCCAACTCTAGTATACTTCGATCTAAACTTCCTGCTAGCTCATTTCCTTGTGAAATAAGGAAAACTCTCGACGAGTTTTCGAAATGGATTCAGGAAAGGAACTCTTTTTCCCTGTTCTTTGATGGTGCCTCAAAAGGCAATCCTAGGGAGGAAGGTGCGGGGGGGATCTTACTTGATCCTGGAGGACAAAGGGAAAAAACCTTTGCTTGGGGGCTGGGCCACAAGATGAACAATGAGGTTGAGTGGATGGCACTCATGCAAGGCCTAGAATTCTTAGACTCAATAGCCATCTCTAGGTTGTTAGTCTTTGGAGACTCACGACACGTCATACACAAAATGATCACCTCCACCGGCTCCATCAACTGCAGAAGGTTGTACGACAGAATTACTCCCCTCCTCACAAGCAGAATCGAATTCTTCCACATTCTAAGAGAAAATAATGCACTCATGGATACATTGGCTAATCAAGGGGCCTCCTTCCCTCCATTTCATATCCACATAAACAATATAGGAATCGGCACTAAACCTATCCCCTAATGCACTGCAAGCCCCCACCCTTATGGTTTTCCATTAACCTAAGTCTCTCCCTAATTAAATATTTGAATATTGGTTTTAAACACTTAGCTTGCCAAAGTAACATGTGGCCTCCACTCTCCCTCCTTTCCTCCTCGCACTCTCTAGCCTTCAATACCTCTCCCTTCAGGCTTAAATGCCTGCGCGGAACGCACGCTCCAACCCATCTCCCTCTGCGTACTATGGCTCCATCCAGAAGCTTCACCTGCCCCTTCCCTTCATTCGACAACCCTATTTTTAATGTGCCTTCTAGTGCCTCTTCCGATGAAGTCTTACTCGTCCCTCTGCCTGATTTCGGTGAAGGTAATCTTTCTCAGTAAGATTATGTTCAGGTGATCTCTTGGGAGGATTCATTTTTGCTTAGGATTTCTGTGAAAGAGGGCCTTGATCAAGCCGGTCTCCTAAGTCGCCCTTGCTCCATCCTCAATGTTCCTTGGATTTCTACTTTATTGTGCTCAGCCATATTTTCTGTGACCATGGACAACTTCTTCAGGAAGCTCCTTTCTGAAGGTAATCTTTCCACCCTTCGTTGTCACTGCTCTCATCCGAAGGAAGTTTTGATAGGTATTCTGACTAGCCATGATAGAAAGGAACTAGACTCTATGCAGCAATATTATCCCTTCTTCGACTTTGTTCTCAACAATTTGTCTCGTTTTAGTTGGTGTAGCAGTCATCGTCGTGGTCAGGATTTCTTTTCTATCGGTTATGTTCTCAATAAACTGTCAAGTATTAATTTCCACTATCATAGTCGTGGAAAATGCCATCCACACATATAGGAAATGGACCGTGGAAGGGATAATGTTGGTCTTGCATATTTGAAGGTTAATATTCAGCGTTTGTATGAAATTGTCGCCATAGGGATTATGGACAGCAGAGAGACTGCTTAGGAGGTCAAAAATCTTGTTGATGTGGTTGGATATAAATATTATCAGATTAGCAACCATGATGCGAGGATAGATGACAATGAAATGAATCTGAAGGAAATCATGGGGAAATTAGACCGTATTCATGAGGATCTTCAGCGTTTGGTTCGGTTGAATCAGGGAATTCAAGCCCATGAAAATCCAGTAGGAGCAGCCCAGAATATGGTGGAGGAATCTGTCACCCAACCTAAGGGGCAACCATGCAACCCATAATGTGTCTCCTTTAGAATATGTTTTTTTTATCGTACTGAATTAGTAGTTTGTCTGATTATACACTACATCTATAACTAATAGAAATGTTAGAACTCTCTGTGGCATATTAAGGTCTACTTCATGGCCTAGTTTTGTTTCAATTTCCTCAGACCTACAAGAATGCTTAAGTTGCTATTTTTTTTGTAATGAATGGTTTTGCATAGCCTATTTAATATTACTCTCTTTTCAGTTTCTGTTAAAAAATAAATAAAAGAGTAGCATCAAATACATGGCTGGAACAGAGCTTTCAAAAATTCAAAACCTATGATAGAGTAGTTCTCTGATATCCTATCACTATAATTTTCTATTTCATAATCATAATTGTTGGAATGAGTATTTCCTATATTGCTCCCTCTGATAGAGTAAATTATGACATTTTAATTAAGAGCATTAGATAAAAAACATTAAAAAGATAAAATAAGAGTATTGGTCCTTCAATCCTTGTTTGGCATATTCTCTGCAACTTAGAGGTTCACTGCATGTTGGAGTGACTAAGAGATTTCTTCCATTGGAGAGTCTTGGTCATGCTGCATAGGAATGTCCAAATTCCTTGGGATTCCATTCGTATTATCTTTAATGTCGTTAAGTCCACCTAAAATTACTCTATATCCTCCTTCAGTTGGACGAAGCGTTGCTCAAAACACTCAATACTAGTTATGATATTTTGTTGAAGCATACTCTTCAAACCCACATGAAAATTCGGAGTCTTCCTGAAATTATCAGCCCGCGCTTTCTCCATTCTATGGAAAACCCTATTTATTTCTTCTATCTCACCAACCTAAACCCTGGAGTTGCTTTCGATATATTCTATCCTAGTGTCAAAACACGATATCTCGAGCTCGGTATGGCATTTCCCCTCATAACTTGCAGAAACCACCTCAAACTCATAGGAAAGCATTATCTTCAAGTCGACCATGTAACCGCTAACCTCTTTGAGAGCACTATAAGACATTTTCAATTATGAAGAATTGAATGAGCTACCCTGCATTTTTCCAATATCACAAGCTAAATCCAAGTCCAACAGTAGAGAAACACTTCTGAAACTGAAGAAGAAATCACTTAAAACTACAATATCTAGTTTTATGTTGTCATGAAAGCCTCTAAAAAACCCCTTCAATCTCAAATTGACATTATGAACAAATGGATCCATCTTCTCGACCCTTCCTAAAATGACAAGACTCAATTCGTGTGAGATTTTGAGACTACAACCCACATTATTCACCCTCACATGGATCCTAATAGGCATAACCAATGCGAAGGAGGAGGATTTATGGATCATCGAGAATAAATAAATGCATGTAGATCTGTTTTTCTACCACCCACCTATTTCTTTACACGTTCTCCTAAGGTGGCTTAAAACTTCAATACTAAACAAGGAGGATTCATGAGGAATATTAGAACCCTTATTCTTCCCTTTCATGCAATAACAAGATCTAGTTAATCCAAAAAACAAGGAGACCATTTAATGGTTTTAATAGAGTTATCAATGACTAATTCTCCTTCTTTAAGCCTTGAACCTTTTTATTTAGTCAGTCTACTTCTTAATTGTTATGGCGCTTTATATGAATGAACTGAATTTTGGAAAAATATGAAGTATGGGCCAGGATCCTCTTCTGCACCCTACCTGCTACTTATTCTCTGGTCATCTGAATCTTTCTCATATTTTGAATGACTATCCAGGAATACTCAAATAATTGAAAGGAGTCAACCTTTAAATCTTTCAGAGCTTCTATTTCTTCCATTAAGGTTGTCCATTTGGCATGGTTATTTGTTCTCTTTCCCAAGCCCCAAGAGAATGTTAAGACCTTGTTTCCTCATGTGTAAAAAAGAACCCCTCCTGCACCTACCGCCCCTGATTTTATTAGGGGTATATATAACTGAAAAAATGTGTTTTTTTCTTTATTTAATGATGTTGGATATGAAAAGCTAACAACCGTTGAATACCATCATATTTTAAATCCATGAAATATTACAAGCATAAAACATGGTTTTCATATGTTTTTAATGTAATATTTATTGTTTATTACAACAACTTTGTGTTGTAGTGTATAAACATATGTTTATGTTAACTTTTGAAATACTTAGCATTAATTGAGATCGAATCACAAAGTTGATAACATATTCATATAAAACAATACTAATTTTTTTTTATAGTAAATTTTATTTTATCGAAATTGGCATCAATTTCAATTTAGTTTAATGTTTTTTATTTGGAATTTTTTTTATATTTCCGTACACAATAATTTTAATCAATAGCAACAATTAACACGACAATATTTAAAAATATTTATGATTTGTTTTATGAAACATAATTTAATAGAATAATTTGATTTTAAAAAATAATCAAATTAAACAATCATTCTTATAATAATTTAATTATGTTTGTAAATATGTGTAATCAACATATTGTGTTTTGTTGGGCAATAAACAATTCACCTTGAAAAAGGATTCAACATTATATGTCATTAATGGGTTTTTTTTTCATGTAGGGAAAAAAACACGGCTCTTGTTATTCATAGGAATCAAAGAGGACATATCTCCATAACATTTGACCACTAGTACAAATGAGCACCGTCATCATATAAGTATCAAGTCCTCAATCATAACCCAATCCTCCAAGATTGACATATTAAAGCAGTCAACATAGAGGAATCAATAATTCACCAACTACACAAAACAATCATCGTGATCCAATATACAAAGCATAGTACTAAAAATTGTCAAAGAATCGACAATCGACACCTAAAAACCTACCACATAAAAAGGAACAATCTCCTTGAAAGAAAGACAACCATCAAATAATTATTTAATATAAAGGAGACCTTCTTCATTGGCGAGAGCAGTCTTAGAGAGGTTTTCAGCATCATTGGTGTGTTCTATGTAATTGTGATCAATTGTCAACTTTGCAAAAGAATCCATCAGCTTATTTACCCTTGTGCACTAGTGATAAAGAGAGAGAACGTGAAGATGGAAAAGTTTTTTTGGAACAGTCGACAATAACCAGTGAAACACCAAATACCTGCAAAGTACCAACAACTCTGCTTTGGTCTTTGAGCCAATCCCATGGTTCATTCACAATTTATAGTGATGATCAACATTTTGATACAATAAAATTATTGCACCACAAAGTCCATCTTTAGCAGCACCATCAAAAAATACAGTAGCATAAGAGAATGTTGGATGATTCGTGAACATATGAGGATTTTTGCTAATCATAGCATAAGCATAATATTTATATAAACCCGATATTCTAAAACAACTAGCAGCAATATTTTGTGGTGTATAATAGTTCCTAGATCTCTAGATGATCCAACATATGAAAAAAGGAAGAGTTTTGTGAGAAGGGAATTTCATGGCCCAATTTTCTAGATTTCTTTCCATAGAATTGGATCTCCAATCCTAAAAAATACAAAGTTCACCAATGATAGATTTCCAGACTCTCCCATTATAATCACAATATAAAAAAATATGGTTCATTAATTCACAGTCTTATTTGCAAAGTACACAAATACTTATGCCAGACCAACCCCTCCAAAGCAGGTTATCCCAGGTTAAAATAGAGTTCTCACAAGTAAGCCATAAAAAACATTTGAGCTTTAGTGGCATATGCCACTCCTATATTTTTAATACCATCATTTGTTGATAGGACTTGAGAGAGAGTTTTTAATACCAGTATAAGCATCCTTATCAAAAACTTGACATGCGAAGGATTTAAATACCAAACCAATTCAACATCTTTATCCTCTAAATCGATGTCGACTCTATTCAAGGATGAAATATATGCATTCCATTCATCATCCTAAACACTTCCCAACCCCAAGTCTTAAATAGTGAACCAATAAGAGGTTAAGAATCTCATCCATTGTGATCTCTTTACATGGTCCATGAAAAAAAAATCAAATTCAGACAAATAGTCCAAGAGATAGGAAGAACAGTTATAATTTTCTTCATTTCCAACAACAGGTTTGATCCCAACAAGAAATTGTGAGCCATTACCAACCTTCCAGGAAATACCCTTATTAATCCAAGAAAATTCTATGCGAAAGCCCTTCCAAAAATTTGAAGCATCTCTGACCAATTGACCTGCTTTCCTAATCCATCCTACAAGGTTACCATTTAAGTACTTGGCATTTAGGACCTCACACCAAGGACCAAATCCAAATATTCCTCTCCACATACTTTTCATGCATATGGCAGTGCTAAACCATTGAATATTCTTTATATCCCACCCTCCTAAAGCTTTTGGTTTAGCAAGGGTATCCCACTTGACAAGATGCATTTTTCCACCCATAGAAGATACAGATCACAGATAATTGAACATTTTTTCCTTATCATATGAAGAATGGATTGAGGCACCTATTGAACTGAGAACCAATATACAAGTATGCCAACCAAATCCAAACTTAATAAAGCAAGTCTACCTCCCAAATATAAATACTTGTAAGTCCAATTATCTATTCTCTTTTCCACCTTTTTAATCGGCCACATCCAGTCTATAATTATGTAGTTATTGGGATTTGAAAAATAACCCAAGTACTTAAAGCCATCATTCAACTCTATTGCTTGGAATGATAAAAGGAGCTAATCTATTAAAAAATGCCAACATCAATACCATTCTTGATAAAAGCATATTTGGAATAGTTTACCTCCATGCTATATGTTGCACAAAAAATGGAAATGGTCTCAGCAAAAGAAGACCATTCCTCTATTGTGACTCTTCCAAACAAAACAACATCATCTACAAATAATAAGTGGGTGATAAACAAAGTAGATGCAACTTTAATACCCTTTAGTTTTCCTTCATATTTTACCATTGTAATTAGTCGCTAAGTCATTCAATAACCATAAGGAAAAGAAGAGGTGAAATGGAACATCCTTGTCTTAGACCCCTAGAGCTTGTAAATTTTTTGAAGGAGAACCATTGATAAGGACAACAAAGCAAGTTGAGGAAACATAAGCCATTATCCAATTTACCACCATGAGAGTGAGACCAATCTGCATCAATATCAATATGAGGAAAACACAGTTGACTTTATCACATGCTTTCACAAGATTCATTTTCAAGATTAAGGCTTCCAATTTTTTTGATTTTATGGTGTATAAGCAATTCTGACTGACACCCACTGCATCTAAAATTTGTTTATTGTCTAGAAAGTTAAATTGCTCTTTTCTAATTTTCAGCCAACTTTGGTCTCGGTCTATTGGATAAAAAAAATGTGATGATTTTATAAATGATATTACATAAGGAAATAGGTATGAAGTCAGAGAAGCTTAAAGGATTATTGCATTTAGGAATCAAGGTAATAATGGTAGAATTAAAGGCTCCAAACACATAACCTTTAACTCTATATTGCTCCACCATATCCAATAAATCCTTACCCATCACATCAAAGAAAGAAATGAAGAGATCAACATGCCAACCATCCATCCTTGGGCTCTTATGTTTGGCAAAATCTTTAAAACCCCTTCAATTTCCTTCATGGAAACTACTTCCCCAATTTTCAGACCGTTCTTAACTGAAAATAAATCCAGATTATTGTTGATCGCCTTAAGCTTAGATGCAATATCACTATTACCATAATCTCCAAAATTATTGTAAAATTAATTGTAAGCAAGTTTTTCAAAATCCTTTTGAGAGTGAACCAAATTACCATTTCCATCCTCCATATCTGAAAAATAATTTAGATTCCTTCTGAAATTTGCATATTTGTGAAAAAAATATGTATTGTTATCACCCTGAGAAATCCATATTGCCCGACTTTTTAACCACCAAATCATCTCTTCCTGGTTAAGCAGAAGAGATTTATGACTTTCCAGATCAGATAATTCCTTCTTCTCTTCTTCAGTAAGTAAACCAGAAGTACAAAGCCCACACAAGTGTGGCTCATTCGCGGTTCAGTTGTTATGAAGTCACTTGTTGTAAATTGGAGGTCACGAGTTCAAATCCCACCCATATTTACCTGTGTCCCATGTCTTGCGGTGGGTGTGGGGCACCTAGGGGTATAGTGGTAGCAGGAATGGATCCTTGGACCTCGTTTCATGCGTGTACCAGCCCAGCTCCAGTTGTCGATTCCCCTAGTTACAAAAAAAAAGTATACCAGAAATACAAGATTCAAATGCATGTTCCATTAACGATATAAAAATATTATGGATCTTTTTAACCATTAAAAATTACATGTGAACTTAATATATTAAATTTCCATAAATAGGCTTATAAAATGAATTCTAAATGCTTAAACATACACACATACACAAATAAACAGAAGGAAAACCATGAAAATGATAGACAAAAGCTGATAATGGAGTTCACCCCTCCTGGGCTACGTCTCTAGGTCACTTCCAATGGGAGGGCCGATCTTAACAAGTCTTCAAAACTTACAATAATGGGTTTCTAGAATCACTTATCTTTTCCAGTCAGTAACCAACTAACACAGACAACACCACTGCGATCCTCTCAAAATTTCAAGAAAAATGAGTATAAATTCTACCAGGTTTTCCTGAGGCCTCCTCTAACATGCAAATCGAGAAACTCTGCATGCATAAAAGTAAAAAAAGTATGGATTCCACCTCGGTATCTGTGCCCATTAATAAATGTACGGACCTCAGGAACTGTGTCGAAACACCTCGAAAACTATGCAAAACCACCTTGGAATATGTGTTGAAACCACCTTAGGAACTAGGCGAAACCGCCTCAGGATCTGTGCCAAAACCACCTTGGGAACTATGCAAAACCACCTTGAAATTTGTGCATAAGATGGCCATTCAACTTGTTGAAATGAGTTTCCAAAACTAGGTTTTTATAAGGGTTTTCTTTTGGCCCCTAAATGTTGGCCACACGCCCATTTTCGGTCTTTAAAATCCAAACAAACTATCATAGTAATAATACCACATTGCTAAATAAGCGGATGCTTTGGTGCCTTGGTTTAAAATGTTGGCATGTGGGGAGAAGGTCACGGGTTCAAAGACATGGACCTCTCTCTCCGTATCATGGTTTTGGTTGCAATATATATTACATAATTCGTGGCATATGTATTAAGGTTTCGTTGGCATATAGCTTGGATTTGGTTCCGCCGGAATATATGGTATAGTTTATGGTTGCACCATCTTATCCACAATAGAGAAATAATCAGGTACACGAAAGGAGTTCCAACTATTCCTCACTAAGGAGCATAAATCCTCACCATCTAATCGAATATGATTGAATTTAAAAGGGTAGTTGTTTGACCTTTTCACACCATCTAGGTGTGAAAAAGTGTCATTAATGGTTTTAAGTATTCACAGTCACATTCCAAATTAAATTATTTCAAAAACTAAAGTTAAACATTACACGGTGACTTTAAATCACAAATTTGTTGACATATTCATATAAATCACAAAGTTGATGACATATTGTTAGATATGTCGTTAATGGTCATAAGTATTCATTATCGCAATCCAAATTAATTTGTTTCATAAAACTAAAGTTAAACATTACATGGCAACTTTAAATCACAAAGTTGATGACATTTTTTTTTCAATGTGGTTCACAACCTCAGAGAGGGGGGCTTGCTACGTCCATGGAAAGAATTCCCAGAGGCTTCACCCTATCGTCTCCGATTACAGAGCCTAACCCAATGGGGACATCAAGTGAGGCCCTTTTATATCTATGCATAGATTGGCATCAATGTCACTTTGGTTTAATGTTTTATTTTTTTTAATATGTTTTTATATTTCAATATACAATAATTTGTAATGATTATCAACAATTAACGTGACAATATTTATTAATTAAAAAATATTTACGAATAAGTTTATGAAATATCATTTAATAGAAGAATATGATTTAAGATAATAATCAATTTGCGGAATCATTCATAAAATCATCAATCATGTTTGTAAATATGTTTAATCAACATATTGTATCTCGTTGGACAATAAACAGATCACCTTGAAGAAGAATTAAACATATGCCATTAATGGTTATAAGTATCCACAATCACAATCCAAATTTAATTATTCCATAAAACTAAAGTTGAACATTATATGGCAACTCTAAATTTAAATTAGTGATACATATCAACTTTAATTTAAAAACAAAAAATCAACTTACAACAATAACATCAACATGATATGAAAAAACATAATTTACATTAGAAATATACATGTCAAATTTACGTCTCATCAAAACCATTATGCATGTGATATATAAATCTCAACTCAAATATACAACAATCAATATACATGTCAACTACCACTACTAACTAGGTTTGACACTAGAGGTAGAGGGTCTATCAAAACCCATGTCAAATAACAATGATGAAAGTAGAGTATGATATATCTCTTTACCAGGAAGCATATCACCTTATTTGACCATATCATCTACAATGTTGGTAGCTAGTGCAGTAGGTGTAGCAGATGTTGTAGTTGCAACTGGTGGCACAAATGGATCAACAACTAGTGGCATAAGTGGATCAACATTTGGTGACATGTGTGGAGGAGGAAGACAATGACGATGATGGTTGGTGGATGGTGTACTTGATGATGCATGTGGAGGAGGAGGAGGACGACGATTATTGGATGGTGTACCATCTAGTGCTGCATGTGGAGGAGGAGGACGATGATGATTGGTGGATGGTTTACTTGATGATGCATGTGGAGGAGAAGGAGGAGGTGGATCAATATATGGTGAAGTTTCAATCACATGCAAAGGAGGAGGTGGATTAGCGGATGGTGAATCTCTAACACATGTGGAGGAGGAGGTAAAGGAATAAGAATAAGAAGATAAGGAAGTGAATGACTAGGTGGTGGACTAGGTAGTTGAGGACTAGGACAAAGTAGAGGATGACTATGTCCAGGTCTAGGTGATGGATCATCATGAAATGGAGGACTAGGTGGTGGAGTGCCAGGTCTAGGTGGTGGAGGACCAGGTCTAGGTGATGGAGGACTAGGTGGTGGAGGTGGAGATGGAAGTGGAGGAGGTGGAGCATCATCATCGGAAGATGATATACATGAGGACGAATGATCACTAACACTCAAACTATGGATGGGGATGAGGGCACTAATAACATAATGCAACAATAATTTCATGTCATGAGGAAGGGTAGTCCATAAATCATATTATTGTGGAAGTTATAAAATATGTGTGGCATGGACGGGCTCCACTATGCAACTAGCTATCAAGCAAAAAATGTGATCTTCCATCTTGACCCAGTTTTTCCTATGAGGCAAACGAGGTCTACGTATATTTGGTTGATCCTGTGGTGCATCCTCCATCTCCTCATCCTAATAGGGAAGCACGTTCCTAACATATATCTCGACATCTACAGAATAGCAAACAATGATAATTAGATAATCAAAACAAAATGATACAATGAAATACATGTGTGATAAATAAAACAAAAACATATGTGATTAGATTTATAAAAAACATAACGATAAAATTGCCTCTATCATTTGGTGACTTGTTTGTAGTAAAGAGGATGTTAAGGAATCCTCACCAATCCATCCTCTCATATGGGAACTCTACAAGGTCAACAACATGATCATTTTCTCTGTCCAAGAAATGACATATTTCTATACTAATTGGAGTATATGGCCACTCCAACTAGCCCTTCTTAAGCATCAACTACCCCCACATGCACATATGTGCATCAGTCATAGGCCTAGGAGGTGGATGGGGTATTGTTGGTCGAGTGGCATGAAACCTCTCAAAAACTAATGTAAAAAGATTTGATGCAAAACAAAAATATAACCACCCATCAAAAATAGCTTGACAATGATCAAAAGCATACATTACAAAAGAATCAGTGACCACCTAATCAATTGGAGCCTTTGAACTAACTCATCTACATAAAACATAAGAGTGAAACTAATGCAATGTTCGTCCAAGGTATAACGTGTTGGTAATGTCACAATAAGGGACAGGCACCTAACCTCCAATGCACCAAATGCTTGAATCCTTAATTAGCCACCATCAACCTTGAACTTTGGGGCTTAAAGAATATCTTAACTGACATATCTATGAACATATGTCAGTTGGGTCCCTCCTGCAATGTTGATTTGTAGTTCAAGGAAGTGGAGCCAAACCTCCCCCCTCCTTGAAAACCTAGTGATAAAATATACTTCCTATTATGTGGGTAGATACCACATATTAAGACTGACCCTGAATGCCTGCCTACCATGATCCCACAATTGTTGTAGAAATGTATAGTTTCCCTCTGAGGGATGTAGCTCCTTGTAAAACTTGAGTAGGTCAGTATTCCTTAGAAGGGAACGAGTCTTAGCTATAATAGGGCAAGGGAGAATCTCTATCTCCCTATCCCTATCCTCTCACCCATGTACAAAGTTGTTGTTGTTGTTGCACTTGTCATCATTATCTCTGATTCACATATGGATCTTTTTAGACACATGTATGCTGAAACAAATTCAAATTATAAAACATACACATATATAAACATTTTATATTTATAAAAAAATTAATGTAATTTCTGAGTGCAAAAACAAATTGATTAATTAAACAATGTGCCTTTAAGGAGCTATGTGCACTGAGAATGATGCTCAATATCAGTAAAAATGCACTGATACAACAACGGTGTTGTATATATTTGAGTCTGTATTGAAGGAATTGCATCATCCGAAGTTTGTTGTTCGCGTGTTTCGGTCTTGGCGTCTCTCTTTGGTATCAGAGCCAGGTTGCTATTTGTATCATCTCTTACTACTTGTAAGTTTCAGAAGCTCTTTTAATCAAATTCCAGTCTTTTAAAATATTTATGTGTAAAACCAATATGGGAACATAGTTTATTTTTGTGAAGTATCTGTGTGGAATAGTTGTGATATTTGAGTCCGATTCGGAATTTTGTGGTTTCAACCGTTGGTTTCAAGCATCGTAAATCCACTTCTGTTGTCTTTTAAAAGACCTGTAGGATATCCTAAATACCAATATTATTCCTTTACTGCCTGATTCCAGTAAGTGTTCCATAGATCCTTCAATGGACTATGTAGGGCTTACTTCACTAGTTTGCCAATCTACAGATCAGACCACTGTTTCTTTGACTCAAAGAAGAACTTCCTTTTAGAATCCTGGAGCTTCGTCATCCATAATCACCATTGATGATACAATACCTTCTCCCGACTGGAAGCTACTTGAAATTTTACTCTCTCAGGTTTATAAAATGAAGTGGTGGCAGTATAAATACAACACGCAAATTAAAATCAGTTCCCCAGACCTCACCTTCATTGACCAGGAAGAGCCCATTAGCATCAATCTAATTGATAAAGAACAAATTGACTGGGAAAAAACAAAAGGTTACAGATATGGGCATCTAGGCGCTGTCAAATTAGGACTCGGTCCGTTAGTACGACCCTATATGAATGTTTCTTCTTTATGTTGTGCTTTGGATACCCGTCACTCAGATTTTGTTAATGCTTTAATTGGAGGTTTTGAAGGTACCTTGCACAATGGCCTGTTTTTTGGTACTATCTTTCCTAAATATTCTATCAGCCTTGATGACCCCTACATCTATGATTTACTACAAGCTTATATTCGTCCTCTAGGTTTTAAAATGGATACTGGATCCAAAATCATTCAGCTTAAATCTCTAGTTGTCATCCGCTTTGGAAATGATTCCCTTCCACCTCTTACTCCTAAAGTCCATGAAAGTTCACGCTTGCTCGGCATGGTGGAAAATGATAAGTATAAAAATTCCACCCCTGTCACATTTGACTGGATTGGCATCAGTTACCCAAAGCAATGGGAGGTAAGATACAGAGAGTTAAGAGACTATGACAAAAATAACAACCAATAAATCTCTATCCCTAAACCCCTTTGTCTTTGATAGATTTTCAAACTCTTTTAAATTGCCTTACGGGTTTCCCTCTGCTCAATTTGCCCCCACCTCTTGTCCTCTGTAAATACTACTTTTGAAATATCAACCATGTCTGAACCATGTTCTTCTTCTCGTCTTTCATTCTCAGGCATTCATAAAAATGAGTATAAAGGTCAGCATGCAGACTGCCCTGCCTGCCGAAAAGTTCTTAAGAGACTTAAACTCAGAAACAAAGGAGTCAGTTTGTACATGATGTCTCTCCCTAGAAGTGGCCCTGGTTTCACCTCCACAAACCCACAAGGTGACACTTCTTTCCACCCAGGCATAAATCTTCTTGATAATCCATTTCAACAGTTTTCTCATGATGGTCTTTCTAAAAGAGATTTCATGCCACATAGATCATCAATTCCACACAAAACTATCTCTGATGAAATAAAGCTACTTAATTACAACAATTATTAGCAACAAGTGACTGGCCAAAACATAGATGACATAGCCTCTGATATTTTACTTCTTAGACAAAAAGCTCAAACAGAAAAAGAGCATATTGCCTTGCTCGAAGCTAAAATTGATCACTTGCTTGCAGGACAAGAAGAAGTAAAAGATGCTATTATATTAGCAAGCGAAAAGTTAGAAAAAAGGCTAGATGTCCTAGGAAAAATGATGGCCAGAACACAAAATGTAAATAGTAAAAAGAGCCCTGTAAGCCAAACTGCATTAGAGCTTGGAGCTAAAGGTCATAAAGTCAAACATGAAAGAAGATACTCTTTTGGAATGATGAGTATCCAAGAAGATGACCAAAGACCATAATTCCTTTTTGGTCAAGAAATAGAAGATCAAGCAGAGCTTCGTGAGTTAAAAAGTATGGTCTCCCAGTTCAAACAAATGCCAAATTCCCTCCCAGATAAATATTTATCGGCATTTAGAATCCCAAAAAGAGAAAATATTGGATCTTCAAATCCAAACAACCAAAGTCATATTAATCCTCAGATAGCAGGTCCTCCCCTTTTATTTGATACTGAAATGTCATATCTTCCTGACACTTCTCCTTCGTCAGTACCTCGTTCCCTTAGTTTCGGAATAAATGGGATGAATAATTTAATCTCCCAAATGCCTGATCAACCTGTGTTGAATATACAATGTCAATCCTGCGCCCAAATTAGATCTGCCATCCAACTTCTATCAAATTGGGTCTTGTACAAAAGAACACATGACAATACAATAACTGGCCAACAACTAGCACTCCAGCTGGTTGCAAGATTTTCAGCGCTACCCTCATAATGGTGGCGCTGGATTCCCCAAGAATCTAGAGAAGAAATGTTGAATGCAGAAGATGCGGACCAACAAATTCTTACTTCCCTTGGCAAAGAATTCTATGGTCCTGATGAAAATGAAGATTATGAACATCTTGCATCTTTATTTATGTCAGCCAGAATCTGTGACCTAAATAAGAGTGAAGAATATTTTTGTTATATGCAAAAATTGTTGATTTCTTCGAGCAATGCTGATAAGCCTGCATATATGAAACATTACTTGAGAAGTTTCTTTGGCCATGTTCCTGATGTTGTTGAGCAACATCTTAAAGATAAAAACATCCCTCTGTCAGGTCTTTCTCTTTCCCAATTGCATGGATTCATCATGGAAACTTGGAAAGAACATTGTCTGGAGAAAAGAGTGGCTAAAGATTTCAAGCGACACTCTTCAATGTTTTCCCCTGGTTTTTGTAAAGGTATTGCAAAAATGCCAAATTGGGGGTGTGGCTCCCACAATCAAGGACACTTTGGGTGTGATTCATGTAGTTGTAAGAAGAAAAAGCAGCCCAAAAATACTAGTGCACCTAGATTTCATCCAGATAAAGGCTATAAGCATAAAAAAGGCAAAAGATTTCAAAAGAAATCCTACTTTAAGAAAAGATTTGAACCTGCACATAAAGAAAAATGTTTCATTTGCCGTAAAAAGGGTCACTGGACTAACAAATGCCCAAATAAAAAGAAAAATCCCAGACTTGCTGCCATGTTTTCAAAAGACCTGGATCCAGCCTGGTGGGATCTGTGTAGCAGGAGACTACCTTGAAGGTGAAATCATCTTCTTACCAGAAGAAGGAGATTCCGCTGATTCCGACCTTGCCCTGGATAAATTTTCTCTAGACTTATCTGACTCCTCTTCTTCCGATTCTGATGAAGAAACAAATTTAGGAGGTTTCTCTGGCCCTCCTAATTTTAGTTTTTATATGTTCTCTTCTAACCCGCCTAAGGTCTCCTCAGAAATTAGGATTGCTAAAATTGACAAAGAATTGTCTGAGACCCCAGACTATCAATATATGAAAAGCCATGATCTGAAAGATGAAAATAGAAAGCTTTTAACAAGAAGAAAAGCAAAAGAAAAAGAGAAATATGTCTCTCCAGAAATCAACAAGAATCCATCATTCTACTAGCCTGCAGATTTATACAAAGGCTATCTTGATCATCATGAGGATAGACAAAATTTCAAAAAAGAAAAAGAAAATCTGCTAAGACTACATATCAAAGATAAGTAGAATTCCCTAAAGACTCTGGTAAAAGAAATAGAGGAATTGAAAACAATGCTTGATATAACAATGAGAGAAAGAGACCAATCCTATAATGAAGAAATGTGTGGAGCCTATGTCGAAGCATTACAGTCACCAAAAACTGTTGAAAATCCAAAACATTCTCAGCACACTAGTGATTCAGGAACAGAAGACTGCCATAATGATGAACCATCACTAGGCTCTCTAGGACTATTCACTCGTCCTAAATATTTCATTAAAATAAAAAATTTCTCATTTGAATTCAAATCTTATGAGCTTGATTGTATGATAGATTCAGGTTGCCAAATGAATTTGGAAAAAGGAAATGATATACCATCTTTTTACTGGGAAAAAACAAACGAACATGGTGTATCCATTAAAGGAAATCATGTACAGCTCAAAGGACGAGTTCTAGATTTTCCAATAACCATCAGTGGAAGGATCACCCTTCTTGCATAAATTCATCCCCATTACAGTTGATGAGACCAATATGATTTTCTCTTGTATAATAAATGGCAGAAGAGTTTCCACCCCTCTATACTATTCTACTTCTTTCAAATGTAAGAATCGTGTTCCCCAACCTAACCCCACTCTTAGTCTTGCAGAACTATTCAAAATGGAAAGATGCATCGCCTATGCAGAAATACATAAAGAGTCTGCCCTGTCCTAGATTTCCTCTAAACTAGAGAAGGATTGCACCTCAGAGTCACCTAATGCATTTTAGACCAGGGAAAAATACTTTGTCTCCTTACCTTTTAACCCCCCAGAAAAACCAAAAGCTCAAAAATCCTCTGTTTCCCTTATGTCTCCCTCAGAAAGAGAATTATGTGCAAATGAAATCAAATAAATCTTAGACAAATACCTTATAGAACCCTCTAAGAGCCCTTTGGCATGTCGAGCATTTGTTGTCAATAAACACTCTGAGATAAAAAGAGGAAAACCCATACTGGTTGTGAATTTTAAACCCTTGAACCAGTCTGTTACCCTCTGCCTGATAAATTTAGTATGCTGCAAAGAATAGCAGGATGCGCAATTTTTAGCAAGTTTGACCTAAAGTCTGGTTTTTACCATATTGGAATTGAAGCAAAAAGATAGGTACAAAACTGTCTTTATTGTTCCTCATGGGCAGTATCAGTAGAAGGTCCTTTCATTTGCCATTAATAATGCACAATCAAAATTCCAGAAATGAATGGAAGATATCTTCAGAGAAAAGAAATGGGCATTAGTGTACATAGATGATATTCTTATTTGTTCCAACAATTTGCAGGAACATTTGAAACATCTTCAAGAATTTTATTCTTTGGTTTTCAAACATGGATTGGTTTTGTCAAAATCCAAAATGGATATTTGCAAAAAGGACATTGAATTTTTAGGATATAAAATAAGTAAAGGACAGGTGATCCTTCAAGAACATGTCCTGAAGGTTTTTTCTCACTTTCCTGATCAGATCTTGGAAGAAGTTCAATTGCAGATATTTTTGGAAAGCGTAAATTATATTAGGCCATTCTACAAAGGACAGGTAGATGACATTCATCTGATGCAGCAACGACTGAAGAAAAATCCCCCAAGATGGAATAAAGATATGACGGATGCAGTAAAGCAAATCAAAGAAAAAGTAAAATAGCTTCCTCCACTCTCACTACCACAAGGTTCAGGTCAAATGGTGACTAAAACAGATTCCTCCAATAAAGCTTGGGGAGGTATTCTCATAGAAAAACATGGAGGTCAAGAAGAAATCTACGGCTATGCTTCAGGAGCATTCAAAAATGCAAAAATCAATTATCCGTAAAGTCACAAGGAAATCCTCACAGTCAAAAAGACTATAAACCATTTCAAGCTTTATCTAAAACCTATCAAGTTCATTGTTAGAATAGATCTAAAAATAATGCCTCGTATATTCAAGAATGAAAATCTTATGGCAAAAAATAGTTCTAGGATTCTAAAATGGTTTCTTTGGTTGCAAAACTTTGATTTTGAAATTGTATATAAACCAGGATATTTAAATTGTGTTGTTGATATGCTAACCAGAGAATAATTACGGGAGAAACCTAGCCTCGACATGTTTAGCTATGGAGCATCCAGCTTGTCAAACAAAAACTCTAAGCTCTAGATCTTCAATGATCCCTTGTCACAAGAAGAAAGAGAAGATTTTTTTAATTGCGCAAGCAAAAAAGGAAGCAGATAAGTATCTGGCACTCTCTTTGATCCAAAAAGTAAATGCCTCTCCTCTGAAAATACAAATATTGGAGAGATGGGAAAAACAAGCCTTTAAAGGCTTAGAAAATGCCATGCACCAGCTTCAACAGCTTAATCACATTTGGGTTGACACGGCTTATACAAATGAGCGATAATTGTATTATGTGGATATCAGTCCAGGATTTTTAACATGGAATAGTTATAACCTCATATTTCAGTTCTGCAGAGAACAGGGAGAAATAATAATTTACGGAAATCCTTCTACATTGGTGCAATAGCAATGGTCCGGATGGACATGAGTTTTCCTTGATAAATTATGTCCAAGAAAATATTGGGTTCAACGACGTGGAAATTTCATCCCACACCTTCGAGCAGACATGATAGTAGCACACCACAATCATATGTGGTTTAAATTTAAATTGCGACATCTTGGAGGAGCTTACTCTCCTCTTGAACACCCTGTTTTCACTTGGCAAAAATTCAGAAGAATGGACAAAAATGGCCGCCTCTTAGATCATAAAATTTATACAAGAAGAATTCCTTTAAACCTTAAAGTTGAATCCATTTTTCAAGGAGAATTCTGTTGCATTCCTAATGAAGTCATGATCGGATCCGATGTGGAACAGTGTTTCTCAAATTGCTTATTTCTGGATACTGAATTTGGTTTAGATAACGACTCTGACTCTGATAGATTCATTGGTTGTACATGTGGAGAAAACGCATGTGTTTGTAATCATGACAATGAATAATGGAAAGCGTTGTGGGCGACTAACAGTAGCTCCATTGTGGAAAAAATCTAGTCTGTTGTCAGTTTGTAGATTCTTTCACATGGTTTGGGTGACTCACCCAACAAAAGGTGTAATTCGATCCACTACCATGACATCTAAATCAAGTCTTTTTATCGTTAGGTGTAAGTTTTGGGGCACCGGTTTACTAGCTAAAATTGTATAAATAAGGTGTTCCTCCTCTCATTTGGGCATCGCGTGCTTTTGAATCTAGTAAGCTTTCTACATTTCGTTAGTGTGTCGAGCACTGTGTATGCTCTCCCTCTATGCCTCGAGCGATCAGCTGGGATCAAAAGCAGTGATCTAAATTGTAATGAGTCTATAAAACCAGTAGCATATGCTCTCCCTCTGCACTTAGTGTGATCAGCTGGGATCAGATCCAATGCGCTATTTGTATCATCTCTTACTACTTGTAAGTTTCAGAAGCTCTTTTAATCAAATTCCAGTCTTTTAAAATCTTTCTGTGTAAAAGCAATCTAGGAACGGTGTTTATTTTTGTAAAGTATCCATGTGGAATAGTTGTGATATCTGAGTCCGATTCAAAATTTTGTGGTTTCAGCCATTAGTTTCAGGTGCCATAAATCCACTTCTGTTGTCTTTTAAAAGACATGTAGGATATCCTAAAGCCCAATACTATTCCTTTACTGCTCGATTCATGTAAGTGTTCCATGGATCCTTCAATGGACTCTGTAGGGCTTACTTCACTAGATTTCCAATCTACAAATCACACCACCATTTCTTTTGACTGAAAGAAGATCTTCCTTTCAGAATCCTGGAGCTTCGTTATCCATAATCACCATTGATGATACAATACCTTCCCCTAACTGGAAACTACCTGAAATTTTACCCTTTGAGGTTTATAAAATGAAGTGGTGGTAGTATAAATCCAACACGCAAATTAAAATCAGTTCCCTAGACATCACCTTCACTAACTAGGAAGAGCCCATTCACATCAATCTAATTGATAAAGAAAAAATTGACTGGGCAAAAACAAAAGGTTACAGATATGCGCATCTGGGCATTGTCAAATTAGGACTCGGTCCGTTAGTACGACCCTATATGGATGTTTCTTCTTTATGTTGTATTTTGGATAACCGTCACTTAGATTTTGTTGATGCTTTAATTGGAGGTTTCGAAGGTCCCTTGCACAATGGCCCATTTTTTGGTACTATCTTTCCTAAATATTCTGCCATCCTGGATTACCCCTACATCTATGATTTACTAAAATATTATATTCTTCCTCTAGGTTTTAAAATGGATACTGGCTCCAAAATCATTCAGCTTAAATCTCTAGTTGTCAACCGCTTTGGAAATGATTCCCTTCCATCTCTTACTCCTAAAGTCCATGAAAGTTCGCACTTACTCAGCATGGTGGAAACTGATAAGTCTAAAAATTCCACCCCTATCACATTTGACTAGACTGGCATCAGTTACACAAAGCAATGGGAGGTAAGATACAAAGAGTTAAGATACTATGACAAAAATAAGAACCAAGAACTCTCTATCCTAAACCCCTTATCTTTGACAGATTTTCAAACTCTTTTAAATTGCCTGAAGGATTTCCCTCTCCTCAATTTGCCCCACCTCTTGTAAAATCCTCCTCTGTAAATAATACTTCTGAAAGATCAACCATGTTTGAACCCTGTTCTTCTTCTTGTCTTTCATTCTCAGGAATTCATAACAATGAGCATAAAGGTCAACATGCAGACTACCCTGCCTGCTGCAAATCTCTTGAGAGACTTAAACTTAGAAACAATGGAGTCAATGTGTACATGATGTCTCTCCCTAGAAGTGGACCTAGTTTCACCTCCATAAACCCACAAGGTGACACCTCGTTCCACCCAGGAAGAAATCTTCCTGATACTCCATTTCGACAGTTTTCTCATGATGGTTTTTCTAAAAGAGAGTTCATGCCACATAGATCATCAACTCCACACGTAACCGTCTCTGATGAAATAAAGCTGCTTAATTACAACAATTATTAGCAACAAGTGACTGGCCAAAACATAGATGACATAGCCTCTGATATTTTACTTCTCAAACAAAAAGCTCAGACACAAAAAGAGCATATTGCCTTGCTCGAAGCTAAAATTGATCACTTGCTTACAGGACAAGAAGAATTAAAAGTTGCTATTATCTCAGCAAGTGAAAAATTAGAAAAAGGGCTAGATGTCCTAGGAAAAATGATGGCCATAACACAAAATGTAAATAGTAAAAAGATCCCTGTAAGCCAAACTACATTAGAGCTTGCAGCTAAAGGTCATAAAGTCAAACATGAAAGAAGATACTCTTTTGGAATGATGAGTATCCAAGAAGATGACCAAAGACCAGAATTCCTTTTTGGTCAAGAAATAGAAGATCAAACAGAGCTTCATGAGTTAAAAAAATATGGTCTCCCAGTTCAAACAAATGCCAAATTCCCTCCCAGATAAATATTTATCGGCATTTAGAATCCCAAAAAGAGAAAATATTGGATATTCAAATCCAAACAACCAAAGTCATACTAATCCTTAGATAACGGGTCCTTCCCCTCCTTTTGATACTGAAATGTCAGATCTTCCTAACACTTCTCCTTAGTCAGTACCCCGTTCCCTTAGTTTCAGAATAAATGGGATGAATAATTTCATCTCCCAAATGCTTGATCAACCTGTATTGAACATATAATGTCAATCCTGTGCCCAAATTAGATCTGCCATCCAACTTCTATCAAATTGGGTCTTGTACAAAAGAACACATGACAATACAATAACTCGCCAACAACTAGCACTCTAGCTGGTTGCAGGATTTTTAGGGCTGGCCTCATAATGGTGGCATTGGATTCCCCAAGAATCTAGAGAAGAAATGTTGAATGCAGAAGATGTGGACCAACAAATTCTTACTACCCTTGGTAACGAATTCTATGGTTCTGATGAAAATGAAGATTATGAACATCTTGCATCTTTATTTATGTCAGCCAGAATTTGTGACCTAAATAACGATGAAGAATATTTTTGCTATATGCAAAAATTGTTGATTTCATCTGGCAATGTTGATAAGCCTGCATATCTGAAACATTACTTGAGAAGTTTTCCTGTCCATGTTCCTGATGCTGTTGAAAAACATCTTAAAGATAAAATCATCCCTCTATCAAGTCTTTCCCTTTCCCAATTGCATGCATTCATCATGGAAACTTGGCAAGAACATTGCCTGGAGAAAAGAGTGGCTAAAGATTTCAAGCAACAATCTTCAATGTTTTCCCCGGGTTTTTGTAAAGATATTGCAAAAATTCTAGATTGGGGGTGTGGCGCCCACAATCGAGGACACTGCGGGCATGATTCATCATGTAGTTGTAAGTAGAAAAAGCAGCCCGAATATACTAGTGCACCTAGATTTCATCCAGATAAAGGCTATAAGCATAAAAAGGAAAAAGATTTCAAAAGAAATCCTACTTTAAGAAAAGATCTAAACCTGCAGATAAAGAAAAATGTTTCATTTGCGGTAAAAAGGGTCATTGGGCTAACAAATGCCCAAATAAAAAGAAAAATCCTAGACTTGCTGCCATGTTTTCAGAAGACCTGGATCCAGCCTGGTAGGATCTAGCTTGGTGTGCAGTAGGAGACCACCCTGAAGGTGAAATCGTCTTCTTACCAGCAAAAGGAGATTCCTCTTATTCTGACCATGCCCTATATAAATTTGTTCCAGACTCATCTGACTCCTCTTTTTCTGATTCTAATGAAGAAACAAATTTAGGAGTTTGCTCTGGTCCTCCTAATTTCATTTTTTATATCTTCTCTTCTAACCCGCCTAAGGTATCCTTAGAATTTAGGATTGTTGAAATTGACACAGAATTTTCTGAGACCCCAGTCTATCAATATATGAAAAGGCAAGATCTGAAAGGTGAAAAAAGAAATCTTTAACAAGAAGAAAAGCAAAAGAAAAAGTTTCACAAGAAAAAGAGAAATATGTCTCTCCAGAAATCAACAAGAATCCAGCATTCTACGAGCCTACAGATTTATACAAAGGCTATCCTGATCATCATGAGGATAGAAAAAAGTTCAGAAAAGATAAAAAAATCTGCTAAGACTATCTATCAAAGATAAGCAGAATTCCCTAAAGAAGCTGGTAAAAGAAATAGAGGAATTGAAAAGAATGCTTGAAATAACAATAAGAGAAAGAGACCAGTCCTCTGATGAAGAAATGTGTAGAGCCTATGCCAAAGCATTATAGTCACCAAAAACTGCTGAAAGTCCAAAACATTCTCAGCACACTAGTGATTCAGGAACAAAAGACTGCCATAATGATGAACCAACACTAGGCTCTCTAGGACTATTCATTGGTCCTAAATATTTCATTAAAATAAAAAATTTCGCATCTGAATTCAAATCTTATGAGCTTGATTGTATGATAGATTCAGGTTGCCAAATGAATTTGGAAAAAGGAAATGCTATACCATCTTTTTACTAGGAAAACACAAACGAACATGGTGTAGCCATTGAAGGAACTCCTATACAACTCAAAGGATGAGTTCCAGATTTTCCAATAAGCATCAGTGGAATAAAAGAAGTCCTGCATCTCAATAGGCTAGACGAATCTCACGTCCCCTCCCCTCTGACTGCGGACAGGACGCAACCAACATTGCGGAACCAGACAATCTATCCCCATGAACATGATAATTTACAAATGCATTGAATAATGAAGCAGACACAGATGGAAATGCTTAATCATTAATAAGTAAACAACAGAAGCAATCACATACATTCAACACATTTCAACATTGTTCATATTGTCATCCGTAAAAAGATTACAGTTGCAGGAGTTAGAAAACACAAGAATACTTATCTTGAACTGACGCTTGATGCCTCCCGCAACCAGCTATGTCGCTGCGTCGTTCCACCCAACCATAGGCCAGCGTGCTCATCAATTTCTCAGCAACGCTGCCACCCTTGAGCTGGGAATGATTCCATAAGGATATGGGGGGGGGAGATTTAAACCTTTGGGCCTATGGAGAAAATCCAAATGTCAAAGGAAAAAACCATAAAGCTGTCAACTACCCTTTTTGTCTTTTGTGCCCAGTCATTTAGGAAGTGGTTGAGAAATTAATGCATGGGGATGGGAAGAGTATGGGAGTCAAATTCGAATTTGTGGAGCCACCCATTTTGGAAAAGTGTGTATTTGACTTGTTGGGAAAGTAAATGCTTGGAAAAGCATGCCCAATCTATTATTCACCCACACCCTTTCATTTTTCACCATTCCCATGGAGGTTGGGCACTCACACGTAGGTGAAGCTTGCTGAGCTCCTTCCCTCACAATTTATGTTGTTAATCTCATTGCCATGGCTAGGAAACTGGATTTTGTTGTGTTCAATGGATGGGAGAAGAGACCCACAATTTTGGGGGTTAAGGGAACGTTTTTCCCTCTAATCACACGGCTGAGTTTGTTGGGCGTTTTTCCTCCACGATTTTGTGGTTTTCCTCACTAACCCATGCCCATAAATCGTCCATTTGGGTTGCTTAGTGGTTACGGAACCAAGTCTTCCCGATTTGGGAGTTTGGAGGTTGTTTTTGCCCCCATGTTTCCCATAGACATTTTCTAAGTTCATATCTGCGATTTGGGGATTTATGGTGGTCGTTTTTGCCCTTGAAATGCCTGTGGGTGATTTGTGAAACCGTGTTTGCTTTCAGAGGGTTGTTTTCCCTTTCGCCGAATTGTTTTTGGTTGAAAAACATTTCCTTTCATTCCCAGCATGTGCATTTTGTCGTTATGTGCATCCCTATGTTGGATTGGCTGAGTAAGTCCAAGAAACCCATCTTTTAATTGGGATGCTTGGTTGAGTATGTCTAAGGAACCTAGCTGTTAGATGGGTGACTGAGTTGGGATGTGATTGGTTGGCTTGGATGACCTGTTGTTCCCTTGTTCCTTGTGGAATCGTTCCTGGCTCGGGGGTGGCAGTGTTGCTGAGAAATTGATGAGCACGTTGGCCTATGGTTGGGTGGAAGGACGCAGTGACATAACTGGTTGCGGGAGGCATCAAGCTTCAGTTCAAGATAAGTATTCTTGTGTTTTCTAACTACTGCAACTGTAATTGTTTTACGGATGACAATATGAACAATGTTGAAATGTGTTGAATGTATGTGATTGCTTCCGTTGTTTACTTATTAATGATTAAGCATTTGCATCTGTGTATGCTTCATTATTCAATGCATTTGTAAATTATCATGTTCATGGGGCTAGATTTCTCAGTTCCACAATGTTGGTCGCATCCTCTCCGCAGTCAGAGGGGAGGGGACATGACAGATTGGTATCAGAGCCCAAGGTTGCAGCAGTGGGCCTCAATTAGCTGAGTCGAGCAGCTGTCAAAGGCTGGAATCAACCCATGTGAGTATTCATCTAACAGCGGTAGACAGAGGAAATTTTCTTTGAAAATTTTCTAATTATCGAAAAACCTCCTTAGCGACTAAGAAAGCCCCAAGTCGAGCTGTTATAGCGGCTGAGGAGGCAGAAGTAGAGCCGCAACAACGGTTGTGTTGTTCCCTCTTACCGACACGGTGGGTGGCTATTGTCGATTGAGCCGCAGCGGCGGCAGAAAGTTGAAGTCCGAGTCGCAACGACAGTAGATAGGAAATGAAATTCGAGCCACTACGCGGTGGGTGTAAGTTTGACTCAGAGCCGATGTGCGGTGGGCGAAAGATGGTTTTAGAGCCGCAACGATGACCTGATTTCCTAGATATGAGTTGTTACGACGACAGATGAGGAATGAAATGTGAGCCGACGTGTGTGTGGCGGAAGGAAGTTGAAGTTTGGGCCGCAAAAGAAAATTTTGCAAATTTTTCTAAGTAAGAAAAGTTCTCCTCAGCGGTGGCAGGAAAACAAAGACCGAGCTGCAATGGCGGCTAAAGATCAGAAATCCTTTCAATGCGGCCGTTGGTTCAGCAAGTTAGAGCCGCTACAATGGCGGAAGAGAGAAGAAAATGGAGCCGCAACGTGGCATAAGGAAAGTGAAAGAAAGAGTCATCATAGCAACAGCTCGAAAAAGAAGAAAGAGCCGCAACGACGGCTGGAATCCGAAAGTCGAGCCACAACGATGGTAGAAAGAAAAAGAAGATTGAGCCTACGGCAATGGTGGTTGTCTTGGCTGGAGGTGAACTGCTATAGTGGGCGGAAACCAAGGAGTGAGCTGCTGTAGTGGCGGGTGGTAAAATAAGCTGAAGCACTACGACGATGGGTGGAAATTGAATTTTTTTTCGCTACACCAGAAGAAAACCTAAGAATTAGCCAAAACAGAGTTTTAATCAAAGTTTTAACAGGGTCTTTCAGTGGGATTTCAAATGCCACAAGGGGGCAAGCCCCCTTGACCCCCGTCGTCTCCCTCAGACAGTTGTTGAAAGTGGGAAAGGTCTATGTTTTGACAAATTCCAATGTGGGATTTTTCCAAATGCAGGTAAGTGAATTATAAATTTCTAAGGTTGATTATGCAACTAACAATGATGTTAATTAACACATTTGCAGAGTCATAGTGCAATTTGGAAGGTTGGTCGTGAATAGTTCCAAGCAGAGAAATTCCAAGAAGATCAGCATCATGAGTGATGCCCAGGATCCCTATGAGCTCGAGACAGATGCCGTGGAGGAAAGTATTCAGGGTATGAATGATGGGACATAATTTAACAGGGAAATAAATCAAAAGACTTCCCCAAATCTTGAAACCACTATAAGAGGCCTAAAGGTGGATTTGCAAAATTGTAGAGAAAACAATGAAAGAATGGCTAAAGCTCAGGAGGAGCAAAATCAGTTCACTACAGCCATACTACAAAGTTTGACAGACCTCCGAGGGTAGGTAAACTCTCGGCATCAGGGGGATGTGAAGCTTGGTCGAAGGAGGAAAGGGTTCAAACCTTCTCACTTCCAACATCAGCAAAAGAATCCATCACAAGCTATGACTAAGCTAGCCAGAATGATGGGAGACAAGTCGAGGAAACCATTTCGATGTTGGGAATGTGGAGAATACCACATGATTAAGTATTGTCCGCATCAGAATGGGAATGAAAGTCCAGTCCATTTGCATCGGAATGGGAATGTGGAGGAAAACATTTTCATAGGAACTGTCCGCATCGGGATGGAAGTGTGAGGCAAGATCACAACATCCAAGGAGCTGAAACTGAAATTGGGACAGCTGACCATGAAGGATTATGCAAACAAGTTCTTGGAATTGTTGGGGTATGCAATGAAAATCCAATATCTTCCGAGTAGGATACCTCAAGCTTACAAAGACATGATTGAGGTTGATGATCCTAGAAGTCTAGAGGAGGTTATCAGGAAGGCTAAGTAGTGTTGTGATAAGAACCCAGGTTCTAAGACCAAAATTGTATGTACAGTTTCATTATGTGAATGAAGAAATCCTATTTTGGCATGATATTTATGTGAACTCAATCATGTAAGAATATGTGGTTTGCATGAATTAAATCCTCTGTTAATGGTTGATAAGAATGTGTGTGTGAATCAAGGTCTCCGAGAGGAAGAGAAACAGAGATTGATTGATCGATTCTCTGATCAATCGAATGTGAGTTAGATTAATACTCCATTGAGGATTTCATGAATGAATTATGTTCAGAATAACTTGGTTGCAGGTTTTTTGAATAAAAAATCGATCACTGCAAGGATCGATGGTAAACAAGGTATGAGTTTTACCTATGTGAATGGTTAAAGATTGAGGGTAAGATTGCTAAGTAATCAGTTTATGTTTTGATTAACCCTGGATTTACTTACAGGTATATCACTCCTAGATTTGTTGAGTTTTGTGCTTTAAGAATTCAAATCATAACAACTCATGGCTAATCCAACTAGCCTCTGGAACCAGGAAGAAAGTTGGAGAAGTGGTAGATGGACATCCATTGGATATGGATTGGCTAGTCACTTAAGCAGATCAGGAATGTTTTTCCTCATAAGGTTCCGAGACTTCCTCCAGAGAGGAACATTGATTTTACAATAGACTTGGTACCTGGAACAACACCAAGTTATAAGACACCCCACGGGATGAGCATACCAGAATTGTTAGAGCTAAGGAAGCAACTGCAAGAATTATTGGGAAAGAAAGATGGTATAATCAGGTTGTGTATTGATTACATACAATGGAGTAAGGTCACTATGAAGAATAAAATACCCTTTTCCTAGGAATGATGACCTCTTTGATCAAATGAGAAGAGAAAAGGTGTTCCCGAGGATTGAATTCAGGTCTGGTTACCATCAGGAAAGAATCAGGGACAAAGATGTTTATAAGACGACATTCAAAACAATTGTTATCAACGAGTATCTGGAGAAGATTGTTCTTTCCTTCCTAGGCGACATTCTTATTGTTCTAAGAATGAGGAAGTGCATGAGGGACATTGAGAATGGTAGTGAAAGTGCTCAAGGAGCATGAACTATATGCACATTGAGGAATGTGACAGATGTGAGGTCTTTTATGAGACTTACAGGTTACCTACATGAGACTCATTGAAGGGTGCTCTACAGGTAGAATGACTTGGACAAGGCCAGTCTAAGTGGTACTTGGCGAATTTGAGGCAGGAATCTGCCATGGGCGAAGGCCAGCCATCATGAGGGAAAACCCATGACCAAATAGATTTCAAAACTCCAGATTGCAAGATTTTCTATTGATTATGGGAGACTATGATCTCCTGTGATGGTTTTGAATCATGCTAAGAATGGATATAATTGTCTTGTATTGTTTGATGTTTGAAGTTCATGTTTCTAACCGTGATTGTATGGCTAATCTAAGATAGTGTCTAGATGACATGTGGTATTTGAATGTCTAGGTTTTGGGAAGCATGTGTGAGTAAGGGATAAGTACTCCCACTTGCAAAGGCCAAACAATATGAGGATGGCCTCATGATTGAAAAAGGTTTGAATTCTGTAGGAGACAAAATTGTAGACTCAAATTTGATTTGACTGTCAATGTATTGATCAATTGATAATTGGGAATTCATTGTATGCATGAAATAGATTTGAAAATCTATGACTGAAATTTGTATGACGACATCTCATGTAAACTGCATGCTTGTGTGTGACGCAGGTGAGATGATAGCTCTCGGGAGGATGTACTTGGGTACATAGCTCCTCAGAAAAATGTACTTGGGTACATGGTTCTCGGAAAAGATGTACTAGGTGTACATGGCTCATCGGAAGGATGTACTTAGATACATAGCTCCTCAAAGGGATGTGTTTGGAATAGGTTTGAAAACCTATAATTGAAATTCTTTTTATGATGACATCTCATATGAATTACATGCTTGTATGTAACGTAGGTGAGATGATGAAAATATGTACTGGGTGTACATGGCTTCTCGGAAGGATATGTTTGGGATACATGGCTCCTCTGGAAGGATGTACTTGGGTACGTTGCTTCTCCCCCTGCCAGCTAGGCACCGGTATGCATCATTGGGGATTCCCAGAGTGTAAGACATCCAGTTAGACTTCTTTCCACACACATTCATGCCGTAAGGGGACTGTCACGAGAGTGGGGGCTCCGTGAAGAGAATAACCCCTAAGTATTATGTTGTCTGGAAAGGGAGCGCCTGAGCTTGGTAAGCACTTGTAGGAGGTGCTAGGATTTCAAGTCAGAGCTTCCATTGAACACCCAAGGAGGTGCTAGGCTCTGGGGAAAAGCCTCCATTGAAAACTTAAAGAAGATGCTTGTGCAGATAAGTATCTGGTCACTTATCAACTTCTGGATGATTATTATGTGTATACACATGTGTATTTGATTCGGTTAAGATTTGGAAAATCTTGTTAAGGAATTAATCCTAAGTAAATGAATCTAACATGTGAATTAATATGTTTGGTGTCTGGAAAGGAAGCGCCTGAGCTTGGTAAGCACAAATAGGAGGTGTAGGCTCTTGAGCAGAGCTCCCATTGAGCACCCAAAGAAGTGTTAGGCTCTGGAGCTGGACTACAAAATCTATATTGAGTAATGTTTTCACAGGTGATCCGACGCTTGCAAACACTTGGCTACCTATTGATGCACACCTTAGAGAGCAGAGGGAGGGTGGGTACGCTCGAAGGACTGTATAATAGAGAAAAGGTACCATCCTAGTGCGAGGTGGGGTAGGTCTTGTTAGTGCCATAGTTGTGTAAAGACAAAGTCGGATACCTATGGATCCAAAGGACATACTTCTGTAGATAAGTATTTGGCTCATTTGGCAACTTCTTGTTGATTATATATGTGTGTGTGTGTGTGTGATTCAACTGTGATTTTAGAATCTTGAATGAATCTGACATGAGAATTGATTCATTGATTGGATATTGAACATAGGTATTGCTGGCTACCAAAGGCATTAGATATGATCCAAGCTGAGGAGAGGGATTCTCCATAGTCGCACATTCGATCACTTCTTGCAAAACAAGGGAATAAAGTCTGAATGGACACCAAAGTTCAAAGAAATATTCCAGCAGTGAAGAACCTTCTTACAAGTGCACCTAGTGGTGCGTATCAATGCAGGAAATCGAGGACTTGGAAGAGCTCCAGATAATGCCATTGGACAGGTGAAGGTGCGGTAGAACCACTATAGTCCTGATGAGGCTATGTGGGAGTTGGAGAATGCCATGTGATTGGCGCATCCATTGTTGTTCAAGTGGTAAAACACTGAGGACAATGCTAATGAAGGGGGACGGGAATGTAACACCCTGGTTTTGACCCCGTTTGCATTTAATGTGTATGATGTAAATATTGTATTTAATCGTGGTGTGGATCTCAAGGCAAAATCCCCACCATGGATTTAACATGTTGTATTTTGGCAAGTAAATTAGATGCCGATGGTGTTTTGTGCTAGCTAGGCACATTATAATTTTACATCATGTAACTATGCAATTAATAAAATATACCACAACCGGCTATGTCAATGCGACCGTTGAAGAGAAGGGGCATGATCTCACAAGGATAAGGGTGGGGGCATTTAAACCTTTGGGCAAATGGAGAAAAGCCAAATGTCAAAGGGAAAAACCATAAAGTTGTCAACTACCCTTTTTGTCTTTTGTGCCCAGTCATTTAGGCAGTGGTTGAGAAATTAATGAATGGGGATGGGAAGAGTATGGGAGTTAAATTCGAATTTGGGGAGCCACCCAATTTGGAAAAGTGTGTATTTGACTTGTTGGGCAAGTAGAAGCTTGGAAAATCATGCCCAAGCTATTACTCAGCCACACCCTTTCATTTTTCACCATTCCCATGGAGGTTGGGCACTCTCTCGTAGGTGAAGCTTGCTAAGCTCCTTCCCTCATGATTTATGTAGTTAATCGCATTGCCATGGCTGGGAAACCAGATTTTGTTGTGTTCAATGGATGGGAGAAGAGACCCGGGATTTTGGGGGTTTAAGGGGACGTTTTTCCCTCTACTCACACGCCTGAGTTTTCTGGGCATTTTTCCTCAACGATTTTGTGGTTTTCCTCATTGACCCATCCCCATAAATCGCCCATTTTGGTTGCTCTCTGGTTACGGAGCCAAGTATTCCCGATTTGGGAGTTTGGGGAGGTTGGTTTTGGCCCCATGTTGCCCATAAACGTTTTCTGAGTTCAGATTTGTGATTTGGGTATTTATGGTGGTCATTTTTTCCCTTGAAATTCCCGTGGGTGATTTGTGAAACCGTGTTTTCTTTCAGAGGGTTGTTTCCCTTTCACCGAATTGTTTTTGGTTGAAAAACATTTCCTTTCATGCCCAGCACGTGCATTTTTCCGTTATGTGCATCCCTGTGTTGGATTGGTTGAGTAAGTCCAAGAAACCCATCTGTTAATTGGGATGCTTGGTTGAGTAAGTCCAAGGAACCTAGCTATTAGATGGGTGACTGAGTTGGGATGTGATTGGTTGGCTTGGATGACCTATTGTTCCCTTGTTCCTTGTGGAATCATGCCCGGCTCGAGGGTGGCAGCGTTGCTGATAAATTGATGAGCATGATGACCTATGGTTGGGTGGAACAACGTAGTGAAATAGCTGGTTGCGGGAGGCATCAAGCTTCGGTTCAAGATAAGTATTCTTGTGTTTTCTAACTCCTGCAGCTGTAATTGTTTTACGGATGATGATATGAACAATGTTGAAATGTGTTGAATGTATGTGATTGCTTCCGCTGTTTTATTAATGATTAAGCATTTGCATCTATGTATGCTTCATTATTCAATGCATTTGTAAATTATCATGTTCATGGGGCTAGATTGCCCGGTTCCACAATGTTGGTCGTGTCCTCTCCGCAGTTAGAGGGGAGGGGATGTGACAACGACCTAAAAGAACATTGCATCATAGGATCACCCTTCTTGCATAAATTCAGCCCCATTACATTTGATGAGCCCAATATGATTTTTTTCTTGTACAATAAATGGCAGAAGAGTTTCCACCCCTCTATACTATTTTGCTTCTTTCAAATGTAAGAATCATGTTCCCCAATCTAACCCCACTCTTAGTCTTGCAAAACTGTTCAAAATGGAAAGATGCATCGCCTGTGCAGAAATGCATAAAGAGTCTGCCCTCTCCAAAATTTCCTCTAAACTAGAGAAGGATTGCATCTCAGAGTCACCTAATGCATTTTGGACCAGGGAAAAATTCTTTGTCTCCTTACCTTTTAACCCCCTAGAAAAACCAAAAGCTCAAAAAGCCTCTACTACCCTTATGTATCCCTCAGAAAGAGAATTTTGTGCAAATGAAATCAAAGAACTCTTAGACAAATACCTTATAGAACCCTCTAAGATCCCTTGGGCATGTCGAGCATTTGTTGTCAATAAACACTTTGAAATAAAAAAAGAGGAAAACCCAGACTGGTTGTGAATTTTAAACCCTTGAACAAAATCCCTGAACCAGTCCATTGCGCTCTACCTGATAAATCTAGTCCGCTGCAAAGAATAGTAGGATGCACAATTTTTAACAAGTTTGACATGAAGTGTGGTTTTTACCAGATTGGAATTGAAGCAAAAGACAGGTACAAAACTGCCTTTGTTGTTCATTATGGACAGTATTAGTGGAAGGTCCTTCCATTTGGAATTAATAATGCACCATCAAAATTCCATAAAAGAATGGAAGATATCTTTAGAGAAAAGAATTGAGCATTAGTGTACATAGATGATATTCTTATTTATTCCAAAAATTTGCGGGAACATTTGAAACATCTTCAAGAATTTTATTCTTTGGTTTTCAAAGCTGGATTGGTTTTTCAAAATCCAAAATGGAAATTGGAAAAAAGGACATTGAATTTTTAGGATATAAAATAAGTAAAGGACAAGTGATCCTTCAAGAACATGTCCTGAAGGTTTTTTCTCACTTTCCTGATCATATCTTGGAAAAAGTTCAATTGCATAGATTTTTGGGAAGCCTAAATTATATTAGGCCAATCTACAAAGGAAGGCTAGATGACATTCATCTGCTGCAGCAACGACTGAAGAAAAATCCCCCAAGATGGAATAAAGATATGACAGATGCAGTAAAGCAAATCAAAGAAAAAGTAAAACAACTTCCTCCACTCTCACTACCACAAGGTTCGGGTCAAATGGTGATTGAAACAGACGCCTCCAATAAATCTTGGGGAGGTATTCTCATAGAAAAATGTGGAGATCAAGAAGAAATCTGTGGCTATGCTTCAGGAGCATTCAAAAATGCAGAAATCAATTATCCGTCAAGTCACAAGGAAATCCTCGCAGTCAAAAAGACTGTAAACCATTTCAATCTTTATCTAAAACCTGTCAAGTTCATTGTTAGAACAAATCTGAAAATAATGCTTGGTATATTCAAGAATGAAAGTATTATGGAATAAAATAGTTCTAGGATTCTAAAATGGTTTCTTTGGTTCAAAACTTTGATTTTGAAATTGTATATAAACGAGGATATTTAAATTGTGTTGCTGATATGTTAACCGGAGAAGAATTATAGGAGAAACCTAGCCTCAACATGTTTGGCTATGGAGCATCCAGCTCGTCAAACAAAAAATCTAAGCTTCGGATCTTCAATGATCCCTTATTAGAAGAAGAAAGAGAAGATTTTTTGAATTGTGCCACCAAAAAGGAAGCAAATAAGTATCTAGCACTCTCTTTGATCGAACAAGTAAATGCCTCCTCTAAAAATACAAATATTGGAGAGATGGGAAAAACAAGCCTTTAAAGGCTTAGAAAATGCCATGCACCAGCTTCAACAACTTAATCATGTTTGGGTTGACACAATTCATACAGATGGACGAGAATTGTATTATGTGGATATCGGTCCAGGATTTTTAACATGGAATAGTTATAACCTCATATTGCAGTTCTGCAGAGAATAGGGAGAAATAATAATTTGTGGAGATCCTTCTACATTGGTGCAACAACGATGGTTCGGATGGACAGAAGTTTTCCTTGATAAATTCTGTTTAAGAAAAGATTGGGTTCAATGACGTGCAAATTTCATCCTACACCTTCAAGCAGACATGATCGTAGCACACCACAATCATATGTGGTTTAAATTTAAATTGCGACATCTTGGAGGAGCTTACTCTCCTCTTGAAAGCCCCGTTTTCACTCAACAAAAATTCAAAAGAATGAACAAAAATGGACGCCTCTTAGATCATAAAATTCATACAAGAAGAATTCCTTTAAACCTTAAAGTTGAATCCATTTTTCAAGGAGTATTATGCTGCATTCCTAATGAAGTCATGATCGGATCTGATGTGGAACAATGTTTCTCAAATTGCTTATTTCTGGATACCGAATTTGGTTTAGATAGTGACTTTGAATCTGATAGATTCATTGGTTGTACATGTGGATAAAACCCATGTATTTGTAATCATGGCAATGAATAATGGAAAGCATCATGGGCTGCTAACAGTAGCTCCACTGTGGAAAAAATCCAGTATGCTGTGAATCGGTAGATTCTTTCACATGGTTTGGGTGACTTACCCAACAAAAGGTGTGATTTAATCCACTACAATGAGATCTGGATCAAGTATTTTTACCATTAGGTGTAAGTTTCGGGTCACTGGTTTACTGGCTAAAATTGTATAAATAATTTGTTCCTCCTCTCATTTGGGCACCGTGTGCTTCTGCGTCTAGTAAGATTTCTACATTTTGTTAGTGTGTCGAGCATTGTGTATGCTCTCCCTCTGCGCCTCAAGCGATCAGGTGGGATCAAAAGCAGTGATCTCAATTGTAATGAGTCTGTAAAACGAGTAGCGTATGCTCTCCCTCTGCACTTAGTGTGATCAGCTGGGATCATAAACTCTGATTAATTCTAGTATGCTTTTGTGATGATCTTCGCCCTTCGAAGACCAATAAGCGATATTTGAGTCTGCATTGAAGGAATTGCATCATCCGAAGTTTGGTGTTCACGTGTTTCGGTCTATTTTTTAAACAATTCAGTGCATAATTTTAGTGTGCACAAAGCATGGTGCATACCTGTCTAGGTGGAGTGGTGGAGTTCTGCTGTGATAGTCACACTAGCACTCTGGTTCTAATGCATGGATAACACACCAGAGTGCTATTTTTTAAATTTTGTTATGTACATTGCGGTGTGTCTTATGTGTGCCCACCGTGGACGTTGTGTTATGGTTTCTTTGAAGCATCGACGTGCAAATGGGATCATCACACTAGCACTTCGGTGCTAATGTGTGAAGCACACACCAAAGTGGTTAAAAAAAATAAAACAATGCAATGCATCATTTTCATGTGCATCATAAAATGGTGTGTCTAAGTTTAGCTGGCACACCATGCTAATGTGTGGAGCATGCACCTGATTGTAGTTTTTTTTAAATATCAAGCACTATGATGCTCTATTTTTGTGTGCATCATGCATGGTGCATTATATTTTTTGTGAATCGTCGACCTAAAGATATGATTGTCACATTATTACTCCAATGCTAATGTGTTGACCACACACCGTAGTGTTATTTAAAAAAAATTAAAATAATGTAGTGCATCGTTTTAATAGTGTGTCTTATTTTTTGGGGAGTACCTGAGTGCTATGTGATGGCCATATTAGCACTTTGGTGCTCATATGTGGGTTAACGCAATAGAGTGCAACTTTTTAATCTTTTTTAAAACAAAGCGATGTTTCCTTTATGTGGGCACTGCACATGGTCTGTTGTAATTTACTTGGAGCATCCTTGTGCTAATGAGATTTCCAAATTAGCTAATGTGTGAATCACACATCGAAGTGCTACTTTTATTTTTCTAACGATCCATTGTGTGTATTCTATGAGTATCGAGGGTGATGCCTCATAGTTTACATGGTGCACCATTACACTCTCGTGATCGTCACATTAATAGTCTAGTGGTAATGTGTGAATCACGCACTAGAGTGCTATGTATTAAATAATTTTAAACAAAGCAGTGCATCATAGTTTATGTGATGCACCGTCGTGCATATATGAGTGTCATATTAGCACTCTAGTGCTAGTGCGTGGAACATGCACTGAAGTGCTATTTAAAAAAAAATGGTGCACCATTAATAGTGCATCTTGTTTTTCGTGGAGCGCCCAATTGTCAATGCAATAGCCATATTAGCATCACAGTGCTAATATGTGTATCGACGCATCAAAGTGCAACTTTTTAATCTTTTTTAAAACAAAGCAGTGTGTCCTTTATGTGTGCATTGCAAATAATGTGTTATACTTCATTGGAACACTTGTGTGCTAATGTGTGGATCACACACATGAGTGTTAATTTTTATTTATTTTTATCATTTCAGTGTATGTATTCTATAACCACCATGGACAATGCAGAGTATTTTACATGGCACATTGTCATGATATCATGATCTATACATTAGCACTCTGGTGCTAATGTGTGTATCACGCACATAAGTCCTATTTGTTAAATATTTTTAAATGACACCATGCATTGTTTATGAGGGCATAGAGTGCTAATGTGTGTATCACGCACATAAGTCCTATTTGTTAAATATTTCTAGATGATACCATGCATTGTTTATGAGGGCAGCGTTAATAATGCGACTTGTTTTATGTTCAACACCAAAGTTTCAATGTGATTGCCAACTTAGTTCTCTCGTGCTAGTATGTTGTTCGATGCACCATAGTGGGAGTTTTCAATTTTTTTAAATAAGACGATGTGTTTTTCATGGGCACACCACAAATGGTGCTTTGTTGTTATGAAAGAGCATTGACATGCTAATGTGATCATCACATTAGCACTCCAATGCTAATATGTGGATCAGGCACCAAAGTTCCATTTTTAAAATTTTGTAAATGATCTAGTGCATCTACTATGTGCACACCATCTACAATACACCACAGTTAAATGGCGCATCGACGCGCTATTATGATTGTCACATTAGAACTCTAGTGTTAATGTGTTTATCCCGCTCCTGAATCTATTTAAAACAAAATTAAATGACAAAGTGTTGCTTTTGACTGCGCACCATTCACGACACATCATTGTATATGCACCTCCAAGGGTGCATTATGCATACAAATAGAGCACATCATCGATGAACTTCCAAGTGATTCGAAGCAAATAAGCACACTGCATGGAAATTTTAAAAAAATGAAAATTCTAACAAACTAAAGGTGAATTTTGAATTTTAATTTGGTAAAATGAAAAATAAGGAGGTAATAAAGAATTTACTTGGTCTCTTGTCGGTCGAGGATGTATGGTTTCCCCGTATAGAAAAAATGCGTTTTACCCAAAATGTCAAATTGAATAGAATTGATCAACAAAGATGTCCAACAAGGAGCTATAGAGAACTAAAGTGGGGGTGGTCGTACAAGGTCTATGAGCACCAATGCTTGGGTGAGTGGCTGGACACACATAGGAAATGTAAAAATGAATTTTTGGTTTGGCATTTTTTTTTAATTTTAACTTTCCATGGCGCGCACCATGATAGGGAAACACACCAAGGTGGGTTAAAAGTGGAGCACTGAAAGTCATTTTATTGATTTAAATAATTTAATATTTAGGGTTGTTAACAATAGCAGTTTATTGTGCTCCTTAATAGATACACATCAGTGTGTCTCTATGGTTTCTAAGCACCAGAGACTTTAGTGGGCCAAAACAATACTATTTTTTTATTTAACAATAAACTTTTTTGACTTGTTATAGTGCGCCATGGAATACCACACCAATACGTCTTTTTCCCATGGAGTATCGATGTGTCAATATGCATTTACTTAAAAAAAACTATTTTTTTTTAATAATAAGGGTTAGCGATGCTTGTATTTTTTAGCACCGAAGCATTGTTTTCTTGTGGAGCATCGATGTTTCGATGTGTGTGTGTGTGTGTGTGTGTGTGTGTGTGTGTGTGTGTGTGTGTGTGTGTGTGTGTGTGTGTGTGAATTCCTGCTAGGTCATTCGATTAAGGTGTGGGTTTCATTTACAAGACAACTTGTGTTTAATTCCCCTTAGTACTGACATAGTTGGGAGGAGATACCAAAAAACCCAACTATGTTAAGGGTTAGTGTGGCCCAGGTCGAGTGTGATCCATGGGTGACTTTGATGATTTAGATGCCCCTAGGTTTGTGTGTGTGTGTGTTAGCGATGCTTGCATTTTTTATTATTGATGCATCATATTTTATATCACATAGATGTAGTTCTTTTAAACTCGATTGTGGTGTATTTGGCACACGCACAGGTTCAACTTATTGTTATAGAGCACTAGAACACATTTTTTTTTAAATATTAAAATGTATAATTCGAGGTTTTAGAACCATAAATGAGTTCGGTGTGTTTTAGAACATACATACTGGTGCATTTGGTATATAGGCACATTGATGTATTTTATTTAAGCGCATTGTTGTGAAAACCTCTCAGTGCCCTACTCCGCTACCAACCTCCACTATAATCGGAGAAGGAAAAAAATTTGGGGAGAAGTTCCACAAAAAACCACTATAAGGTGTTATCCTTGTAGTGAGACCATGTGTTCTAATCAATTTGTGAATAATGCTTCAACAACGAGATCAATGTCCTGAAACTTGTGTTGTAATTTTTTATTTTTTCAAATGACCATACAAAATCAAAGTTCGCGACTAGGAATGCAAAAGAAAGAAAAGAAAACTAAGCAATAAACATTTTATTTTCTTGTAGGTGAATGCAATTACACTACTAATGTACTAAACCAGTTAATTCTTAACTAAGTGCATATCCTAACCTTCTAGCATTTTCAAAAGATGGAGACTGAAAATTAGAAAATACTTAAAAGGGATTTACAAGACATAGATGCTTATTTGCATTGCAGAAGGCACATGCAATGCTCCTTTCCTTTAGGAAAAGCACATTTAAGATGCTCCTTTTTCCAAGGAAAAGTGAGTGGGATGCTTTTGTGTTGACAAAAAAGGTGCATCTATGTTTTAAAATGATTTTAAAGATATTCAAAAGTTCTAAATTATTTTCTTTTGGGGTGATCTACAGAAAGTAAAGCAAAACTTGAACAATATAAACCATTAGGTACCCTAAATAAGTTTGGAATCAACAAGAATAAACCTAAATGAGAATAAATCAAAGGGATAAGGTTACATGATAGAACGAACACCATTTGATTGCTATCATTTACTCAGTGCAATTACTACAACTCATAGTCAACATCAAAATAACGACTTACAAGAAGCTAAGTAAAAAGAAAAGAGTACAAATGATGATAAATGGAAAGACCATATCCTTCCTCTATACTCTGGACTTTTCACACACCTATGTAGAATTATATGAAATCCATGGAAACTATATAAACCAAAACGACAATATAAACCATTAGGTACCCTAAATAAGTTTGGAATCAACAACAATAAACCTAAATGAGAATAAATCAAAGAGTTATCCCTAGTGGAGTTTCTTGGTATATTGTCGATAAACATCCTAAAAGATAGGGTTGAAATTATAATAAATCGAATTCAAAGAATAACAATCTATTTCATAAATGTAATGTCCCGGTTTTGACCCCGTTGCATTAGATGTATATGATGTATAAATTGTAAATGATCATGGTGTGGAGTTAAAGGCCAAGGCCCCACCATTGATCGGTTATGCTATGTTTTGGGATTTAAATTTGTCGCCGATTGTATATCGGGGCATGCGGCATATATTATGTTTTCCATCATGTAAATATGCATCATAATTAATTAAATGAATCTGACCAGCTACGCTCGCGTCAACTAAATCGAAAGGAGCATGATTTTCTCAAGGATAAGGTGTGGGGGGGAAATTGTTAAACCTTGGGCCATTTAGGGAAAAACCCATGTGTCTTATTCCCTTGTTTTTATTTCCAACCACTCTCATTGAAGAATTACTGCTAGTGGTTGAAGCAGTTAATGATTTTGGGGGGCTGGGGTGGCAGGACTGTCAGTCCTAGCCTATGCCCTTCATTCAATTCGTCCTCATCCTTGAGGCAGACTCTTCCTCCTCCCACGAGTTGCAAAAACGCTCAGGACTTGCAATTCGCGTCCTCCCCATTGCCGTTCATCCTCACGCACAGGTTCTTGGCATTTTTGGTCTCACGCAGACATTCATCTTCACTCCACGAGTTGCTGAACACCCACGAACTGCAAAATCGCGTCCTTCTTGTTGGGTGTGCATCCACGGACAAAAATGGAGCTGTTTTTCCTCACGCAGGGCCTCCATTGTCTGTTCTTTTCCTTGCTGGGTCGAATTGTTTACCCACGCACAGGTATTCTTCTGTTTGGGGCGCACATAGTGAGCTGAGAGCCGTGCTCTTGTGTCCACGACTAACTGTGAAGGGCCATTCACGTTTTTGGTTGTCTCACCGATTCATTGGGTCGTTTTTCCCTGCTGTAAGTTGTGCTCACTGATAGATTTCGGGGCTGTAGTTTTCCCCATGTTGTGAATGTAATTACTGTTACGTTTGGGGGCTGTTGTAAATTCGAGTGAGAGTCATTTTGGCCACGATAGGGCCAAGAATGACTCAGAATTCGTTCTCCCTGTTTAAGCTGGGACAACGGACTTAATTGCCTGAGGGCAATTGTTGGTCTTCGACCTGTGAGAGGAGCATGGATGTTGGATTAGTTTTGCTTGATAAACCTGGTGGCTGGAACCACACAGACAGAGCTAGAGGGCTGGCCTTCTTCTCCATCACCCCTGAATAACACTGGAAGGGAATGCAGGGCCTGAGGGACTGTGTAGCAGAGAAGGGACTGATTCCTTGTGTTGGGTGTGGATGGGTGTCTTAGAGGTTAGGCTAGCTCTGGTGTAGGTGTCCTTGGCTTTGTAATGAGCTCACCAGCTTAGCAATTTGCCTTCTCCAACTCCTTAATGGCCTGATAAACCCAACTCTGTTGGATTGGCTGTGTGTTTTGTGCATCCCTGGCTATGTGTAAGCCTGCTAGTTCCCTTATTCCTTGGAGAATCATGCCCAGCTCGGGGGTGGCAGCGCTGCTGAGAGATTAAGGAGCACGTTGGCCTATGGTTGGGTGGAACGTTGCAGCGACGTAGCTGGTTGCGGACCGAGTTCATCATAAGATAAGTGATCTTGTGCATTTTACCTCTGCAGTCCTATATTTACTGTTAATTAAAATGAAATGAACATGTTGAATGAATGCATGTATGAATGCTTGTTGGAATGTATGATGTTTTCCGCTGTGTCTAATAGGTAATTGCTTCTATGCATGATAATTTCTCATATGTGCATAATTAAGTTCAATGCATACGTTTAAGCATTCTGTTTCCAGCAATTTTTAAGCCTGTACATGTTCATGGGCGGTTAGCCCGGTCTGATAAAGCTAGTAGTCGCGTCCTCTTTGCCGGTCGGAGGCATGGGGACGTGATAGTAAAAGTTAGGTGTTCATTATTTGTAAAGTACTTGATTCAAAAGGTTCTCATATGGGATCCTTTGTAGGACGATCTAGATCTACCTTGCCTCCAATCAGATATGAACTTTGAAACCTGTAAACAAAGCATAGAAAAATACCTTACTTAAACACAAATAGTTACATAAGAGAAAATATAAACAAATTACTAACTTTTAACCAATTCAACAAGCAAATTGATTCACGTATCTAAATACTTGTTGAAACAATAATTAATGAAGAAAAACAATATTTAGGGTGGGAGGAGAAGAGACATCTCTATTTTAACGAAATAAACAACAAATATAATGCATGATGTTGCTTTTGGCACTTCTTTTCGTTGTTGTCTGGTTCCTCCAATTCTGGGTCACTTTATACACCTTCAAGACTCCACCTCCACATGTATTTAAGCATGCAAAATTTTTGAGATATTTAGATCTTCAGTCCCGCATAGAAGCTGTATGGAAGAAATAATAATTTTTGAAGATTTGGTGGTCATAAGAACTTTTAAATTAACCATTGTGATTGATCCATCACAAGGGTACTCTAATGATAAATCCATCCTCCTCTTTATCTCTTAGTCTCAATTTATGCTCTTAGAAAGTGATTGAGACGATTGGTAATGGGTTTCTGCAGAATATATGTGTACATATCTCATGAATCCAACTCAAGATGACAACATGAATTTTCATGCATTTTATTTTTTGCATGATTTCCAAAGGATATGCACCTTTCGCACTAGAAATAATCATTTAAGACACACCTTTCCTTAAGGATAAAGGGCGTCTATGTGGAAAAAATGGTTTTTAAGCATAATTATGAGCTAATAATCATTATTACTAGTTGATATGAAGACCATATGAGCATTAATGATTCAATAGTATTAAATGATGCTACAACACCTTCCTATAACATAATTTGGGTTTTTCTAATCACAAACATGCACTTTGGGATACCAACCTAGATTTCATACATATCAAGAACCTCTTCTTTCCAACACATCCTTATGGAGACACCTCCCTTCTTTGCTAACAATTCCTTACGAAGTCCAATTTTCCACATGAAGAGTCCATTTTCGATACATCTTGTTGGATGTCCCAATAAGGGTTGTCATCAAGGATAACATTGTCCTCCACTCCATGGCTCACAACCATGCTATAAATATCCCATTTAATAGGGAATTTACTCATGCGTTACATATCAATAACATACTAGCTCAACATCTTTAAGTATATCACTAGCTAACCCACCTTTTGCTCACACAAGCTCTCCTTAAACCTACATGTATATCTCAAGTATCTTTGAAGGACTGTGAGTAGAGAAAAGGGCATATTTCAATGGTATTGTGTTGAGTTGAAGGGGAAGGTGTACAAATGATAAATTAAGTGTTAAGAAGATTGTTGGATGATATGATGATATGGTGTTGTGATACACATGAACACCCACATTTTTTGTTTTGGAGGAAAACTATCAAGAAGGACAAGGAGCGTTTAGAATTGTTCCCAAATTAATACAACACCTATCACCTTATACAAGTCAAAGCAAAATATTTTGTGAAATTCTTATGTTATTAGAATATGATTGTTGTAATGAATCCATTTAAATTCTGACAGAAATCCATGAAGTTGGCTAACCATAGTTATATGTCTATGACCCAAGTGGGATGGTGAATCTATCTAGTAAGTCCATATGATGATTGGCTTGAGCTACCAATGAAACTGGCAAGAAATACCAGATGAGAGGGGTTAGATTCCCTAAATGAGTAAATTGCAAAGAAAGTAATTGCCCAAGTGTTGTGGATGGTTATGAACAATTGTAATGTGATTGATACTATCATAAAATAAGTACATAAGGACAATGTTCTTCTAAAGAAAAGAGGAATGTAACACCCCCACGTGAACACTAAACAATTTGTATATATGAATGCTTTAAATACACAAGGAAGGCCAAAGCTTGGTGAGCTAAGAATGGTAAGCATGTGGTACATATGGTTAGTGTGCTACCACTTTGATGTTTTATTTTAATATAATAACTATATAAATATTATAATCAACACTTCGGGTTAATACTTCCTAGGAGCATTGTGGGTGATGAATTGAAGAGAGTAAAGTAGGGGGTGTTGCCATTATCCCCCAATCATTTGCATTCCTCTTTTCTTATGTGTTCTTTGATTGTGTTTCCAAGATTCTTGGAGGGTATGCACTCTACATGCACGTGTTGAGTGCATGCAAACCTTTGGGAAGAACAAATTCACATCATCCTTGGAAGAGTAATTGACTCTTCCATGCATAGAGGGAGGTATTCCAAGGAGCCAAGAGGTTTGGTATGAGAAACCATAGAGACATGTAGATGAATAGAGCTTGTGTGAGAAAGAAGCAAAGGTTAGTTGTAGATGTGCTTATAAATGTTGAGATGGAATGTTGTTGATATGTAATGCATGAGTAAATTTCCTGTTGCTCGGGAGAGTTATGGAATGCTTGTGAGCCATGGAGTGGACGACAAATTTGTCCTTGTTGCCAACCCTTACCAAAACTTCCAATAAGATGTATTGAAATTGGAGCTCTTCATGTGGTAGACTAGACTTTTTAAGGAACTGTTTAGTAAAGAAGGGAGGTTTTACATAAGGACATGTTGGAAGGAAGAGGTTCTTGATATGTTTGAAAACTAGATTGGGATCCTAGAATGCATGACTATGAGTAGGAAGACCTAAATTATGTCTCATGAAGGATTAGGATTGTGTCTAAGGGTTATAACTAGTAAATTTTCCCTTGTTGTTTCATTAAACAACATCGGGTGTCACCTATAGGAGTTGGTTCCCATGGTTGGTCCATAAAATGTTCATATGAAGTTATTTTCCCCAATGCATTCATTGAACACATGAATTTTTATGTCATTATTATTTTTGTTGAGGACTAATGCATGTGGTTGTTGTGGTGTTGAATTATTTTATGCTTGAGTTGGGGAAATGCAAGTTAGGAATGACCTTGTCACATAGATATATTATCTATTGTCCACATAATGTTTAGATGGAGATGCATGGCCTATAAGAACCATCATCTCATGTTGCATAGGGCATAAGTACATCTTTGTTATGTAATCTATGCTTCTTCTAGGCCAAGTATATAGATTTGGCATTGTGGGTATCACAGATGATGCTTGAACCAAAGATAAATTGCAAATGATTTTACGAGAAAAGGTTTATATGTATATTGCTATGTTTCCCATGTACCAACCTATTATTATTAGAGTTATGTGTGTGGATGTTCTTTTATGTATAATGTAAAGAATTCCTTTGTAATTCATGAATAAGACCAAACATTGGTTATTGAAATTTGGGTAATTATTATAGTTAGATGTTGTTTTTCAATGATTATTTTAAACACGTGTAATAATAATCCAAGGAGTTGTTTAGGTTATAAACATAACTCACAATTGAGTTATTGAAATTAGTGAACGGAGGATCAATTTTGAGGCCTCGTTGACCAAGGAAAGTGGTCCAAGTACGTTACCGATGAACCAATAAGAAAGGAAGTAGGGGGATGTTAGTTTCTATCTCCCAAGTCTTCCCATCCTTCTTGCCTTATGTGCCTATTGATTTTGTTTCCAAGCGTCTTAGAGGGCACATGCTCTCCATGCAGGTGTTGAGTGCATGCAAGCCTTGGGAAGGGGAAGTTTGCTCAACATTTGAAAAAATCACACCATTAAATGATTCATTCCATGCATGTGTTGTGGCCCGTATGCTAGGAGGCCAAGAGAGGTCCATTGTAAGAACCATTAGATGAATGCAAATGTAACATACCTTGTGTGAGCAGGAGCCCAAGGTGAGCCATGGATGTGCTTAGATGAGTTGGATGTTTGTTATGTTGCTTGAGAGATTGCATAAGCATTTCCATGCTAATTAGGAAAATATATGGCATGGTTGTGATCCATGGAGTGTAGGCAATGATGTCCTTGTTGATAGTCTTTATCAGGAATCCAAACACGAAATACTAAAATTGGAGCTCTTTACATGGTAGAGTGGACTTTTTGAGGGATTGTTTAACATAGAAGGGAAGCGCATGATCGAGGATGTGTTGAAAGGAAGAGGTTTCTAAAACTTTTCAGCATTGGGTTGGGTTCATGGAGTGCATATCTATGAATAGGTAAGCCGATAAAATTTCCCTAATTGTTTCATCACTCGACACGAGGATGGTACCTACATGAGTTGGTGCTTATGGATGCAAGGAAAAAATGCTCGTACAAAACTATTTTTCCAAGTGTAACCACTAACAAATAAGTAATTATATTGTTATTTCTATGTTGAAGACTAATGTGTGTGATTGCCACTGTGTTGAATGATACATGCATGAATTAGGGAAGAATGCAACTCTTCAACAATCACCTATTGATGCATTCTAACATGGAAACAATACATACATAGGCAACTATTCGAACCATGAACACATAAAAATGATTGCAAAGATTATCATAGGCACATAGATTTAGAATTAACATGTGCTGCATTCCACAGTGAAATATAAGCATGCCGATATTCCTAATTACTCACTACCATTGAACATTTAATGACAAATACAAATGATAGAAAGAGAGAACAATAATAACATGAATTTCACATATGCATAAACAACAAAGAAGTACTTATATTTGCTAGAAATTCTCCACTCGCTAGTTGCATATGATGATTGTTCCAACTATAGGCTCTTTATCACAAAGGCCACATTCAAGCAGGGGCTACGAGATCACATGGGAAAATTGCCTAATGGATAGTTCTAATCATTGCCACACAACCCAATTCCTAGATAACATAAACAAGGTAAAATAATTGTAATCCTTCTTAGCCATATTAATCTCAATCAACCAACATCTCTTTCTCCCCACATGCAAATTACAAGGGAAGGGATTCCCTTTTTTGCAATGCAGTCTCTTGGGATATCTCCTCCCACCCCCCACAAATGCGTTAGCTTAGGCCAAGGGAATATATATCGTTGAGAACCAAGGATTTACAATTGTGCCTAAGGTTTCCTTTTCTTTCAACAATTACTAATAAATCCAATCGTAGTTTTTGTATACTTTCATGACCTCAACGACAAGGTACGGGTGAAAAAATTTGATAAAATAAACACCCCTAATTTCAGTGTCTTAAATAGTATATCTCACTATCTCATTATTTCTAATTATTATTTATTCTACTTATCTAAAAGAAAGTAGAATAAACTAATAGAAAAAGAAAATTAATAAAATAAAATCACACTTCCCACAATTCAAGCCAACAACTTCAACTTTTAAGCATATACCAATTGCACGAGTATGCTTAATTGTAATGGTTTCAATGTCTCTATTCATTTTATTTAAAATATGTGGGAAAACCCAATGACTGATTTTCCACATATATGAATTAAATTTTTAGTAAATTCATTGGTGTATGCTAATGCACCTCATCTGAGAGATTTGACCCTTAATGACAATCGATTAAACTAACCTATCATACTATCTCCTCTCTCTCTCTCTCTCTCTCTCTCTCTTTGACTCATGTGATAAAATTTGCATGCACTGGACACACAACAAAATAACCTTCATTGTTGCTAGCATAATTGTGTATCATATGTTTACCTTACCTTCCTAGGTGGTAAACTTATGAAAATGAAGTTATAATGAAACCTAACTAGTGCCTAGTAATGATATCCAAGAAAACTTCCATTAGGAATACCTAAGAAGGCTTCCAATCCTATGAGATGGTTGGTGGCCCACATTTGCTTTCAAATGGTCCAAATGGTCCCAATAGACCAAGTTGTCATAAATTAACCAAAATCAATTTGTTTGTTTTTCCTTGAGAAATAAGTTTAATTGCATATTGGACCTCAAAGGACACTTCACCCTCAACTTTACCTAGCAACCATGTACGTCTTATGCTACCATGTAGGCCTTATGCTAGACGCTTCCTTAGGGTCCACTTAACTTTCCAGATTATAGATTGCCCTAAATACTATGGTACATGGCCTTAGTTGCGGCATAATTAGACCCATTAATGATTGGGTCTTTTGCATCACAACATATGTCTTACATTGATTAGTAGTGCACCAAGTAGAAGTAATGCTATCTCTATTTGTTTGTTTTTATCCCAAGAAAAATCTCGTAGAGAAACCCAATGGATACTTCCCCACTTTTGTACATGACATCCTTAGTTAATTCGTCGAGGTATATTCCTGTGTCCTAGCTAGGGGGATTCATGTTGAGCACTTATGGACACATAACTAACCAAATGCCCAGCAACATTAATGACAACCTATTAACCTAACGCGATGGACTACCTTTCAATTTTTCTTCCTTACAATACAATAAAAACCCTACAAAACAAAATTAACGACTTAGCCTATATTAATGCAATCTCAAAACCTCCACATGCAACAACATCGTGACAAAACCCAACCCCACTAAATATGGTGTTCTATTAAAAAAAAAACCTTTACTCCACTCAAATGCCTTTGGATCCCATAAAGATTACTTTCAAAGAAGCTAATATCCCATAAAGATCATCGTTAAAACGATATAAAAAGGAACCATATGATTTCACATAACATCTAAACTTAGTCCTATGCTAAACTCAATTATAATTTAATCTCGTAACATAAAAAACTATGTTTTCATTTACCTGTAAAAAGAGTTGCCATTTAAATTTGTAGTCTTTTTTAGCACGAGAAAAACTAATATAAATATTTTAAAAATAATTTGAAAATAAACTGCTATTGTATGAAGGACGCAAAAAACCACTGTTTTTATGTACGTACTTACTTTTGCTAACTCAGTCCTCCATGAATATTTTTACAAGCTATTTTGAACTTCTTTCATTCACTGCTTCCTACATTCGATGAGCCAACGAAAATGCACCCGCAAACTTGTCCCTTCACTTCAAAATTTTCTGCATTTTCTCTGCAATTTATAGCTACCCCACCAGCCCATGGAAGTCTAAGCATAAACTTTGATCCCAACTCTGGTAGTGGAAGTGGGTACACCCCATACAGAATCCTTGGTCCAGTGTCTCTGCAAAAAAGATGGCTCATGAAGACACAGAAAACCACAGAAAAATTCATGGATAAATTCAGCGAGAGTACCTTTCGTCATTTTATCCCTCTGCCTGCCTCAAAACATGGTGCGTGGACACCTCAGAAGAAGAATCCAGAGCGAATAAGCCCATTCATTGATGAATTCAACAATGGAGAGGAAGGGTTATGGAGTGTTATAATCCCCACATATAACCGCCTGCCCATTTTAACAAAGTGTCTCAAGGCATTAGAGGAGCAAAGGGATTACCAGGCCTCTGGTATTAGGGAATATGAAATCATTGTAGCAGATGACGGGTCCACAGATGGTACAGTCCAGTTTCTATTGGATTCTGAAGGAGGTCCATATGAAAATTCTAGTTATCGGTGGAATTATGGACGGCATCCCCATGGGCCTGGTATTCTGTCTAGTAAACGTTTCCCCCATGTTAAAGTTCTTCAACAAGCACATGGAGGTGCAGCCAGGGCCAGGAATATGGGCTTCTCATATTCCAGAGGCTCTGTTATTGTGTTCATTGATTCAGATTTGGTTGTGGTCAACGAGTTTCTTAAAGAACATGGAAGGATATTGTATAATTGTTTTCAGAGGCATGGCGATGGGAGAACTTTTACTTATGGGCGTGTTATAAACACCAACAATTTCGATAATCCGCAGTCAGAGCCCTTTAAATTGACAGTAATGCGCCTATCCTTTGATGGTAGTCTGGTTTTTAAATTTTACCTTGCTGTGATACTTCATGTAATATGACACCCATCTGCATTGATCGCAAGGCCTGATATGCATGATAGTTAGATTCTCACGAACAATGCAGGCCCGACTATGGTTTTATACTCAATCCAGCATATCAGTCTTAGGTTTTTAATTGATTTTGATTTTTGAGCTGGCGAGGCTCAGCGCTTAAACATAACTCCATGCTTTTTACACACCTACTTTCTCACTGAGGTTTAGGAGGTATGCACAGTGCACTCGTTTATGAATTATTCTTGTTTAATCCCTCATATTTAACCAATATTCGAAATCAGGTTATTTTGTTGTTCTTGAGTATACTGCTCACATATTTGCTTTCTCTCTGAATTTAGAATGGATGAGCTGCCATTCCTTAAAAAAGTGGCTTGGAATTTATTGTTTTGGGTTTCATCTGAAAAAGTTATCTACCTGGGGCTAACTGTCTCTGATATTCCTAGATGCAATGACTATTGTTTAGGCATTTTGGATCCAAGAGAATGATAGAGATGCTTCTTGCCTTTGCTCAACCATTAGTTGTAAAATATCGTTTCACATTCTTACTCATGGGCTCTTGTCTCGACTGCTTTGAAGAACTCTGCTTGTAGGGTTATTTTTTTAGACCAAAGAAAATTTACATTGCTGTTCTTTCAGCCCCATAATTTGTTACGCACATAGTTTGGAATCGGGATTGGGTACAAATTATTATTTTCTTGCTACTTTCTCTTTATAAGAAGATTTGAACTGAATAAACAGATTTTCTTTGTGTAGAAATGCAGTGAAACTTTGGTTATGTTTCAATACTTGAAGGCTAGAAACTGCTATTTAATATTATGATGATGACTATTAATAAATACAATATAAGCATTTAATTCTACTTATTGTCTGAAATTCATAATTAATGCATGCATTTTGATCTTTTATGCATTTTATGTGGGTAGAGACATGTCATATCTTAATCCAATACTGTTGCACTTTACTTTTGTTCACTGGACAGGCTACTCCAGTTTGTTGAATGATGAAAAACAAACTCTGTACGCCATCTTCTGGGCAATTCCATAAGCTGTTCATTACTATATTCTACTACAACAAAGCTGTTCTTTCAAAAGTAGTCACAATATGCTCTGCAGTGATGCTCAAACAATTGAACTGCTGTAAAATGCTACTTGAGCGGATATATTATAAGTTGGACATGGGATTTATCTCTTACCCGACCAGAGAGAAAATGACAGTTACCTGGCTTAAAATGAATAATTCATGAAAATGCTAATGTGATAGAATCATTAAAGAAACAAAATCATACATGTTTTATGCTTGGCTGGTATATGCATTGGCTTGACAACCTTATAAATTTATGATTCGTGTCTCTTTGAAATGCCATGTGTCATACACAGGACAACTCTGCAGCCTTTTTTGCAACTGGAAATGTTGCAATAACTCGCAGGTGTTTGATAGAGGCAGCAATTATATTGGGAGAACCGTCAGAGGGGCCGTTTGATTCAAGCTTTAGTGAGTATGGATGGGAAGATCTGGAACTTGGAGGTGAGCTTCATTTATTTTTCTCAGGACAACCTAAACTAGTACAACTTATTGTATTCAGTATATAGCTAACAATAGCCTCTGACACACAATAGTATATGGCATATGCACTTGAAAGTTGATAGCCTATTTTGTGTATATAAAAAGTTACGGAAGCAAAACTCAAACTACTTCCCACCCATCACTTAATGGCTACAGTTCTCCTTAGAGATTGAGCCTATGATTGACCCTTCTTCCAGCAAACTTAGATCAATTGCTTATCCTTGTAGAGCAATTGTTTTCAGTTTCATCAATATAGCCAAGGCTAGCTCACAAGCTTTACCCACAGATTTGATTAATCTTTAAGTTGCATGAAAACCTCTATAGCTAGTTCATAGCAAGCATGCATCCACAACGAAAGAGCCACTAAACATTACAAATTAAGCATTGTATAATGTTACCAGAAGTATAATGGTTCCTTTTTGTTTGTTGGAAAAATGGCCCAAAAATTGCAATAGACAAAAGGGTGTCCCATTTTGAAATGGTAAGAAATGAGTTGCAATTTCCATTTTTGGCTGTTTTTCATTGCACTTGGCAATTTCTCTTTCTCAAGGTCATTTCTCTTTTTTCAAGACCATATGTTCTTTCTAGGGGCCATTGGTCATTTTGTGGAGACATCTTTTTGTTTGGAAATGCTGTTTAGAGTCTTTTGTGGCTTCCCTCCCACTAAGCTGCCATGATACGAGGGGTGTTTCTATGCCATCAAAATTACCCAGGGCTTGCAGCCTTGCACCTAGTCTCATCCACACATACTTAAGGGGTTTTGAACTCAGGTCTCTGTATTAATACAAGCTTGATCAACTCACTGCTTGCTGTTAGACCACTTAACCATGGGCATACTTGGAGACATTTTTTGTAAAATTATCTCTAATTTTGTGTGGATTTACCATGAATTAATTAATTTAATTGTTCTTGCACATGCTCCTCGACTTAGGGGAGGCTAGGGCCCTAGTTTTTGCACAAAATTGTTTCTTATACCTGGAACCCTCTGACCCTCATTTCTGGTATAGTTGGCATTTCTTGTTTAGTTTCTCAATTCCTACTTCTGATAGCATAGCGCTATTTTACGTTACAAGAAATGGGATGATCCCCTCCTATTTATGGGATAAATGGTCCAAAACAAGGTTGCGGGGAAGTGCCCCCCCCCCTCGCCCCCGCTTCGGAAGGAAGCGCTGTGGGAGCGCGCTTCCTGGATATATCCCGATCCGGAGCGATTTCGCAAGCGCAATTCCTCCTTCAAAAATTCGCTTCCTGCTCTGTCCGGAAGCGCACGCTTCCTTCGCGCTTCGTCGACGCTTCCATCGCTTCCTCCCGCGCTTTCGGCTTCGCTCCCGACGCTTCCATCGCTTCCTCCTGCGCTTCCGGCTTCGCTCTCGACGCTTCCATCAGTGCTTCCGACAGCGCTTCCCGTCGCTTCCTATAGCGCTTCCCCCATTAAACGATGCACACGGCCCGCGGAAGAGAGGAAAGGGACGCGATTTGGTTTTTGGACTCTTGGAGAATTTGTCTGATTCAAGAGATTTGGATGTAACAGATTGTAGTTTGAATAATGATGAACTATTCACAGAGTCCTCTATTCCCCAAGACAATGATACTGACTTAGTGTCCATGATGTTGCTTGAAGATGGTGTATCTTGGGAACTTGGATCAGAAGAATCTGATATGAACTCTTCAATATATAAGCTTGAGATTCTTAGCATTCAACTAGTTTCTGTTTATGGTAACCAGGCATGTTACAAACATCTAAATTACTATTCACCATTTTTTTTGTTTCAATAAATTGAAGATGTACATTGGACCAAAATGTAAGCACCATAGAAGAGATGAATTGTATAAGATCATGCCTAAAGTTATCTGAAATTGTAAATTAGACAGCATTATTATCAAACCATAAAATATTCTATATTATGCTAAATCTCTTAGATAGCAGATAGACACAGTTGGACTCTATGGTCTTTGGAGACAAAAAATAGTTGGTTCAAAGTAATACCCACAAAATGCTTTTTGAATTTATTTTTAACTGGAATGAGGGTAAAAGAAATGTCTCTTAATCATCTCAGACCAGGATGTAAATCTTACAATGTTTTGTAAGTATTCTAGAAATCATTGTATTCTTAATAGGACAAGGGTCAAATGGGGGCCTAGTGTCATAAACATGCATGAGAAATGATTGAGAAAGGAAGGTTACAAGTTCTCAATATTTTTCATCATGGAAACATTTCAGGAACCTTATCATATGTTGAAATTCTTTAAAATTGCTTAGATGATATCTTAAAACAATTAGTCACTAGAAGATCACTGAAAGAACAACATGCACAGAAACATAAGAACACATAGATTTTCCTTAGGGAAACCACAAGGGAGAAAACCCCGCAAAACTTCCTCAGTATAGAACTCAACCAATGCAATGTAAAATCCACACTACAACTGCTTCCTTCTTCCAGGTGCACTACTACTTCTCTCTCTTGCTAAAACCAACTTTAGTGAGTGAGTACAAATGAGAGGAGGCGCCCCCTATTTATATTCTTTTGTTGACTTGACTTCTAACTTGGTGGGGCCGACTTCACTAGCTGTTAGGGCTGACTTGTCCAACTGGACACTACAAATAGCATTTATTATAATGACTCTTGGGTACTAATGACCCGACTTACATTCGGAGATTTACATTGCTTCTTTCAATGACACTGACAAGACCAAACTCATCTCCCAAAGGACGAATACAATACTACTGGGAATATCTTCTGAAGTTACAATAAATTAACACTCCCTCTTAACTAGGAAGGTATTCAACATCTGCTATTACAACTTGTACAACTGTCCGATGAGACTCTATATGCCATAGGAAGTTTTGGAACATTGTCTAACATCTTCATCATCGATCTCAGCAAGAACATCTTCTGTAATCTTCATCTTGTAGTCTTTGTCTTTCGCTCATTCTCGAGCATCTTCTATTTGTCTTCTACTTAACCATCTTCTGGATCTTCTTCTTATGGTCTTCGTCTTTTGTACATCCTTGAACATCTTCTATTTGTCTTCTACTTAATCATCTTATGGATCTTCTTCTTGTAGTCTTCGTCTTTCGTACATTCTTGAACATCTTCTATTTGTCTTCTACTTGAGTCATCTTCTGGACCTTCTTCAATATGTGAATACTGAATCATCGTCTGTCTGTATCGTCATTGTGAGCACTGGATATCAGTATGAGAATACTGAGACATCATCTTTATCTTCTGCAATATCTATGTAAGGATATTGATAACATCAACAATTTTTATCTGCTTGTTAGTGCTAAAAACTCAACAACAACTAATGCTAGATCATTATCTGCATAATCAACATAGAGATGCTGAACCATCGATATCATCATCAGTATAGAAATACTGAAGTGACATGTAACTACAATCATCAGTGTATCATTACTGATACGAACTCAATCAATCATTGATCAAGAAGCAAACAGACATTACCACAACAACATACTAATAATCATCAAGCATGATATCAATCATCAACAACAAGCAACATAGCAATACTGCATCAATCATCAAGCCTCTCAGTAATCAACAATCATCAACTACTAACAGTATAGTAGTACTGTAACAATCATCAAGCAACTCATCAGCTATCAACAATCAATCCATCAAACATCTCATCAGTCAGCAACCATCAGTATAGCAATACTGTAACAACCATCTAGCTTTTCAACAATCATCAACAATCAACAGTATAGCAATACTGTAGCAACCATCAAGCATTTCAACAGTCATCAACAAACAGTATAACAATACTGTAACAACCATTAAGCTTTTCAGCAGTCATCAACAATCAACAATATAGCAATATTGAGGATACATCTTGCCCTTCATCTTCTTCGAAGCAGCATCGCGGTGAGTTATCTAGTAGATCCATCCGGGCATTTTGTCTAACTTACTAACTCTTTCGAGCCAAACAAGCCTAGTTAGATAGATGGATCTCCCTGGGGACCAAACAAGCCTTGTTTGGCTTACTAACCCTTTCGGGCCAAACAAGCCTAGCCAGACATACTAATCTCCCTAGGATCGACAGGTCTTTAGTATGGCTTACTAACCCTTTCGGGCCAAACAAGCCTAGCCAGATGTCCCTCCCCTAGAATGACCTACTCACCACTGCATCCAACATCTACTGTCACTCTCTCTTTCGAGAGAGGTCCCTTTCGGACTACACCAAGCTTGTCTCGACAGTATGCAAACTTTACACGAGACAGAGGCTTAGTTAATACATCTGCTAATTGTTCCTCAGTGGGAACATACTTGAGCTTTACAGCTCCCTCCTGCACCATATCCCGAATGAAATGATATTTGATCTCTATGTGTTTCGACTTATCATGAAATACGGGATTCTCTGTCATCTTGATACAACTCTGATTATCACAAAGGATATCAGTGACATTTATCTCTGCATCGAATAATCCTGACAACATCTTTCGAAGCCATACTGCTTCGCTGCAATGTATTCTGCCTCTGTTGTACTCAGTGCAATGCTGGTCTGCTTTCTACTGAACCAAGAGATCATGCCAGATCCCAAACTGAAACAACATCCTGATGTACTTTTCATATCTTTGGCACTTCCGCCCCAATCTGAGTCTGCATATCCATGCAACTTAATCTCTCTACTGGATGTATATCTGAGCCCATAATCTAAAGTTCCCTTTAGATACCTCATCACATGTTTTGCACCAATTAGGTAAATGTGTTTAGGATTCACCATGTATTGACTTAAGGTATTTACTACAAAACATATATCTGGTCTGGTATTTGTGAGGTACATCAATGAACCAATGATCTGTCTATATAGCGTGGCATCAATAGCTTCTGAGGTGTCATCATTCAATAACTTCAAACTAGTAGTCATCAGAGTAGTCATTGCTTTACAATCTAGCATTCCAAATCTTTTCAAGATTTCAATAGTATACTTTCCTTGATTTAGAAAAATCTCATCTGAAAGTTGCCATACTTCAAGACCTAGAATCCATCGATTCTTCCATACCATGCTCTGGGTGCTTGCTTTAATCCATACAATGCTTTCTTTAGTCGACATACATGAGTCTTTTGATCATTGATCTCGAATCCTTGCGGTTGTTCGATATAAACTTCTTCTTCAATCACTCCGTTTAGGAATGTCGTCTTTACGTCCATTTGATGTACCTTCCATTTCATGTTGGAGGCCAAGGCAAGAATAGTTCTTATAGAGGTGTATCTAGCTACTGGTGCAAAAGTCTCTTCATAATCAATTCCCTCTTTCTAAGAGAATCCTCGGGCTACAAATCTAGCCTTATATTTTTCTATACTTCCATCTGCTAAGTGTTTGGTTTTGAATATCCATTTAGAGGATACCACTAACTTGTCTTTTGGTCTGGGTACTATTTCCCACACGTCATTTTTTCTAATGGATTGGTATTCTTCGACCATTGCATCAGCCCACTCCTTTTGTTTTATTGCTTCTTCAAAACAAGTTGGTTCTTTATCAACCAAATCACACATCAAGGCCATGTAACTGGGGTACGACTTTGGCTTCTTTCTCTCTCGGATGGCTTCTTCGGGAGCACCAAGTCTTTTTGCTTCTTCAATTGCTTCACGAGCCCAGGCAGGTTTTCTCTTTCGGGAAATCAGTTCACTTGGTAAATCTTCAGGTAGCTGGGGTTCTGTTATATCATGTTCTTCAGGTATCGGGTCTTCTTCTTCAACTCTGACTTCCTTAGGACTTTCAATAGTTTTGGGAGTTTCATGCTCCTCTTCATCTTCCTTGTCTTTTCTTGACTTTCTGAAGGTTGAATCTTCATCAAATGTAACATCTCTGCTAAGTTCAATTTGACGGTACCCAGGGATATATATTCGATAGGCTTTTTGATTGTTCACTATATCCTACGAATAATCCTTTCTTTCCTGAAGGATCTAGTTTTGATCTTTTCTCCTTGGGAATATGGATGTATATAGGACAACCAAAAATCTTTAAATGACTTACCTCTGGTCTTTCACCGAAAAACATTTCTTCTGGAGTTTTGTTCCCAAGAGCACTGTGAGAGATTCGATTCTGAATATATACTGTTGTTCTTGCTGCCTCTGCCCATAGGTACATTGGAAGATCTTGATCATGTATCATAGCTTTCACAACTTCCATGATGGATATGTTCCTTCTTTCCGCCACACCATTTTGTTGTGGATTGTAGGGAATGTTGAGCTCCATCTTAATCCCGACCTCTTTACAGAAATTATTGAATTCATTTGAAGTAAACTCTCCTCCATTATCTGATCTTAGAATCTTGATTTTCTTTTCAGAAAGGTTTTCTACTAGGGCTTTAAACTCTTTGAATCTTTCAAACATTTCATCTTTTTTTTCTTCAAGAAGTATATCCAAGTCTTTCTGGAGTAGTCATCAATGAAGGAGGCATAGTAAGAGTACCCACTTAATGAAGTGGTTTGCATTGGCCCACAGATATCTGAGTGAATGATATCTAGGATCCCTTTTGCCTTACTATTACATTTTGGAAAGGGATTCTTAGTATTCTTCCCTTGTGCACATCCCTTGCACACTCCTTCATGTTTTATATGAATTTCTGGTAAGCCAGTTACCACCTTGCTTACAATTGGAAGAGCTTTGTAGTGAGCAGGAACAAGCTTTCTGTGCCATAGCTCACTTGGATTGATGGTACTGGTTGTTAGTGCAGAATTTGTATGTCCCTTTAGTTTGTAGAGACCTCCTTCTTCAACTCCAATTTCTACTGCATCATCGATAGTTTTGCCTTTGGTCCACATGAGGACTTTTCCATCTACAAAGGCAACTCTGAAGCCTTTCTTATCAAGCTGAAATAGAGAGAAGATTTTTCTTTAGTCCCAGGACATATAGGACATCCTTCATCTTCATAGGCTTTCTGGAATCCAATTTATAAGATGCTTCTCCTAACCCTTTAATGGGATATTGAGAATCATCCCCAAGCATTACTTTGTGAGGAGATTCCTTTTGTTCAAGGCAAGAAAGTGACTCCTTGAAAGTAGTCATGTGCTTGGAGGCACCACTATCAATTAGCCAGGTATCATTTCCTGGTGAGATTGATCCAGTTAGGGCAGAGATCAAAACATACTCTTCACTGGAGTCTTCATCCTTTCTTGTTTCCTCTTCTTCTTCTCTATCACTGTCTTCAGCAACATGTGCTTGAAACCTTCTCATCTTCTTAAGTCTTTTTGCTTTCATGGGATAGTTAATTGCAATGTGTCCAAACTTTTGACAATTGAAGCATTCAAAGCTTGAGAAATCTCTCTTGGGTCTTTTAAACCCTCGAGTCTTAGGAGGATGGTCATGACTCTTTCTTTTGCCTTTGGTATGGGCAATTAAGGCTTGATCCTCATTGTCATTTAGTTTTTCTTCTCTGGCTGCTATCCTCTCTTCTTCTTGGACACATTCTTCCCATAACTTTTGGAATTTGGTTAGTTTCCTCCTTGAACAGATTCCTCGAATAAAAGCTTCCCAATCTCTTGGAAGGCCATTCAAAGTTGTCATTACAACTTCTGCTTCTTCAACCATGTCACCGATGGCTTCTAATTGATCCTTGATTTGAGCTACTCTTGTAAAGTAAGATTGCATAGTCTCTGACTTCTGAGCTCTTACACTTTTGAGTTGATTTCTCAGGGTCATCTTCCTATTGATGTTCCTTCCTGCAAATAGCCTTGATAGGGCATCAAACATTTCTTTTGGAGTCTCCATGGATGATACTTGAGGAATCAAGTTATCTTTGATTGAATCAGCTATGATTCTTTTAGCTATGATCATATCCTTCTTGTGCTTGGTTTTAGCTTCAGCCTCTTTTGGTTCTTTTACTTCCTCTTTCACAAATTTGTCTAGATCATTCTCTTGGAGGATGAGCATGATTCTGTACTTCCATGCTCTGAAGTTTTCAGCCCCTTCAAGCTTCTCATCTAGCTTGGTATTCTTTGTCATCTTTAGAAAACTAAGAACCTCAAATGGAAATAGATAGAAGGATACTTACTTGCAGAAAGTAGCTCCTGATTCACCTTCTTCTTGAGGTCCTAGGGTTTGGAATAGAAACCCTAATTTTGCAGCTGGGATCATAGGTGGAGCTGAGTGGAGGAGAAGATGCGCCCTATTGAGGCGAGGTAGACTGTATCTTTCCTTTTTCTGAGATTGATGATGAAACCCTGAAAAATTTGAAACCCTAGTTTGTCCCGACAACAGTAATAGGTCCAAACTTGAAAATTCTTGGAATTCAATTCTATCACCACAAAAAGATGCGCCCTTCAGAGGTGAGTTGGATGAGCCCTCTTTTCTGGTTAATCTGTCGAGGGATTTGTTAAAAACAACAAACCCTAGTTGTGCAGTGTCTCCTTTCAGGGTGGCTTTGATACCATGTTGAAATTCTTTAAAATTGCTTAGACGATATCTTAAAACAATTAGTCACTAGAAGATCACTGAAAGAACAACATGGACAAAAACATAAGAACACAAGAACATAGAGATTTTCCTCCGGGAAACCACAAGGGAGAAAACCCCACAAAACTTCCTCAATATAGAACTCAACCAGTGCAGTGTAAAATCTAGACTACAACTGCTTCCTTCTTCCATGTGCGCTACTTCTTCTCTCTCTTGCTAAAACCAGCTTTAGTGAGTGAGTACACATGAGAGGAGGCGCCCCCTATTTATATTCTTTTGTTGACTTGACTTCTAACTTGGTGGGGCCGACTTCACTAGCTGTCAGGGCCGACTTGTCCAACTAGACACTACAAATAACATTTATTATAATGACACTTGGGTAGTAATGACCCGACTTACATTTGGAGATTTACATTGCTTCTTTCAATGACACTGACAAGACCAAACTCATCTCCCAAAGGAGGAATACAATACTACTAGGAATATCTTCCGAAGTTACAATAAATTAACATCAGAGGTGGGCAACAAGTTGTTTAAACAACTATTTTTCAAAGCTCAAATATATTACCCTCTAGTTGGATATATTTCACTCGTATCCATTGCATATATTTCTTGCTTACATGTCCGCCTTGATGTTTTATTCCCTCGAGAATATACCCTTTATCTGTCTGTGGATGAGAGGCACTAGCAATGCATGTTGTTATTTCTAATTTGTGACCATCCAATTTCATATGGGTCCTATTTTCAAGGTAGGTCTTGGAGTGCTTTGTTTGTCAGCGAAGTGCTGGATGCGATGCATAAAAGAGACCAAATCGAATATCGTCTGAAGTCAAAATGGTCAAGTAATAGGCTCTGCAATGATGATGTGGTGAGGAACTGTTTTCTTGCACCTAACGATGCGTTGGAGGAGAAGAGTCTGGATTCTCTCGATTGGGGCCCAATCATACTCAAGTAAACAAGGCCTCCAAATCTCTGAGTTGTAGATAACAATGAGCTGGATAAGGGAGTCCATGAGGGACATCCTGGATGAGATGTCCTGAAGGCAATGTCTGAAGCATCGTCTCTTGAGGAGGGCTAAAGATCCATAGCCCTTGTTGACTTGGGGCTGAAGAGCATGTCACAAATTGAAGTGGGGCCTTGAGAATTACACCCCAAGTATGTGTAGGTCAAAGTGATTTCAATCTCCTTCCATTTGAATAAGAAATGAAGGTCTGATAAAGTCTTCTTTTCCATGTTGAAGATAATAACCTTGGTTTTACCCAACTTGACTATCAATCGTTGAAGATCGTACAAAAGAACGAAAGCATCCAACTGCCTGTTGAGTTTTATAGCTCAGATGGTCTTCTATAGGCTTGGTGTCTAAGCATGTAGAAGTGACCAAAAGTGACTTTCCTAGACATTAACTTTATTTTTATAGAGTTAAAGTAACTTTTGAGTTATGATGAGAGAAAATGACTGAAGTTGTGATAAAGTGCAAAAAATATCAAACCGTTGATCTTAAGACCCCAAGATTTAAACTTGGCCATTCATCTTGGAAAGCGAAGAGTTAGAGTCGTTTCTCATTTATAACAAGGCAGCAGGAGTTCTAGGGGAGAATTAAACACATATGAAGAGAGAGTGAAAGAGCTCAAGAGAAAAGGCACGAATTTCAAGGAAGGAGAATGGCCACGAATTCCAAGGAGGACAACTGTAATTAATGTAGGACTGTACAACTGAGATTTTGGGCACAAAATTGAAAAATCAAAGGCTGTACAACTGGAATAGTGACACAGAAATCGAGGTTTATACAACAGTAATTCAACATAGAATTTGAGGTCTGTATAGCAGGCACAATTAAGGCATGGATTTTGAGGTAGCTTGTTGATGCACAAATTTCGAGTTAGTCTTCTGGGACTGTTTTGCTAGTCCATACAGACTTGTACGAATGTCGTACAGGACATATATCCTCTGTTGGGCAGTTTTATGATTTTGGCACGATTTTCTGGGTGCATTTATTCCTGTATTAATTTTTGTAAATTTTCCTGAGAATTCTTTGTGGGCTGAAATAAAAATTTCTCTCTTGAACTAGTTTTCCCTTTGGGGTTTTTCCAGGGGTAATTTACCCAAAAATCTGTGTGTTAAATTTCATGGTTTGCCGTTGGTTGAATCCTATGTTGCACGGGGACCCGTCCCCCCCAAAATTTCACCCGTTCCCTACGTTCCGGGGTTCCGGGGACTTGGGAACTCCTCGGAAACGTCCCCAAATGGCCAGGGACTCCATTGGGGACTCGGGGACTTTTTTGCCGTCCCCTAAACGTACCCCAAAAAATCGGGGACTTTTCGGGGACTTCCCCGAAGTCCCTCGACCAATCGGGGACTCCCACGCGTCCACTTTTTGGCACATTAAAAAAAATTATAAAATTATAAAAAAATAAATTAAAATATTAAAATTTACAAATTAAAACCTAACATAAAATTTAAAAAAGTAAAACCTATAGGTGAAGGGGACCCACCAGTTAGGGAGATATTCCACAGCTTAGTCATTTCCAGATCTCTGTAACCAGGAGGGCGCATTCACACATACAGCAGTCACT
>LPNX010323731.1:158220-216932 GCA_001517045.1 Pseudotsuga menziesii | reverse complement strand
AAATTTTATATTATATAATTGCCGTCCCCAACCTGCCGTCCCCTGAAAAATTGGGGGTGCGCTCTAGCTGTCCCGGAAACTCGTCCCCGCGTCCCCTGCGTCCCCCCGTCCCCAAGACCAGTGCAACATAGGTTGAATCTCATGTGTTTCAGTTTACAAGTTTCCAATTAGAAGGCATTTAATATTTTCTGTGCATTAATTTGAGGATAGAATTTGTTGGCTACTGAAACCAAGTTTGAGATTAGTAAAACTTAACATGGTATCAGAGTTGCGAGTAGAGAAAACCAATAATTAACACGAGAGGGCAGCAAGGGTATTGCTGATTTATTTCACCTAGCAGATTAGGCTTGAGTTGTTGGTTGGTCAATGAAGTATGTCTTTGACTTTTGGCTTGTGGTTTGAGGATAGGTTGGACGGTGCATCAAATTTCATTCCATAGAAGGAGAGGATTACTTTGTTGTTGGAGGAATGTGACTTATGGGATATAGTTGAGAGAACTGTCCCCATTCCTACTGATCCTGATCCTTCGGCTGAATATAACAAAAAGAATGTGAAGGCAAAGCGGATCATTCTTGATGCAGTGAAAGACCATATTATGCCTCATGTGACTGGTAAAAAATAATGCCTTTGATATGTGGACAACTTTGACAAAGCTGTACCAAAGCAATAATCAAAACCTAAAAATGGTTTTGAGGGAGAAATTGAGATATTCTAAGATGACTCCAGTAGGTTGGAGCCTACATATTGTTGAGTTGGTGCTTAGTTGAGGATATTGGTGTCTCCAGTAGGTTGGTTCTGACATATTGTTGAGTTGGTGCTCATCTCCAGTAGTTTGGTGCCTACAAACTTTGTAACAGCAGGTAGGTGCTTACATGAATTTATAAAGATAAGCTTTTGTGATTTTCTCCTGAAAGGGTTTCCACGTTAAATTCTGTGTAATGTGATTTGAGTTTATGTGTATTTACTTTTTCAAATTAAATAATGATTGATGAATGTTTAAAGTAAAAAAACGTATCTTATATTGATTCACCCCCAACCCTCTCAGTATAAGCATAAGCTCAACACAGAAACATCGATCTAGACTTAGCAAGTTGAATTATAAAAGTAAAGAGACACATAGTAAAGCTCCTTAACTTAGTAGAATTGATTCTTCATATGTTTTTATTGTGAAACAAATTGAATTGTTATTATAATTCTAAAGTTTGTGTACATTTTAAATGACTAATCCTTTGTAGCATTACTTTAAGTTGCATGAAATAGCATGCAACTTGCATCCACCATCTGAATAGAAGCACAGTCGTATTATTGATTGAAAATAGGTAGCTTATTGGAATCAAGTACTCAAGAAATTTTAGTTAGTCTAAGCATGAATTGGTGAATTGTTGCAACTATTTATACGACATGTTTTTCCTTTATTATTGAATAGAAATTGCATATTTTTTGTTTGTTCATTGTCAATGTTCTTATAGGGAGTATCTGATATATTGCTCATCCAATTTTATTGATAGTACGACTAAGGCAAGGTGGTGCAAGAATTAAACATGCACCCACCGCAGTTGGGTACCATTGGCATCCTTCATTTAACTATGATCAACTACCTATGCGAATTGAGCAGGTTAGTGGATTCTTTTGAACATATTTTTATGTAAATTCTCTTTATTTGTACCCATTTAATTTTCATAAATGTCTGAGAAACCAACTTGGCTTTTTTTTATATCAAATTGGTAATGGGTCCCATTGTTGAAATTAGGGCTTTTTAACAAAAAATAAAAATTTGTACTTTTCATGCAAATTTAAATTAAAAATAGTACATACATAAAATCATAATAGGACATCAGTAGTAAATAGCAGCAGTAATAAACCTTAGAAATAAAATCAGATTTGATAAACTAGTTTAGGGTAGAGAACCTTCCTTATACTCAGAGTTAACTTTCAGATCAGATCTTGCCTCTAGGAGGCAAGTCAATAAATGGAACAAATAACTGACCCTTATCTGAGGGTATGCACATACCTGAGAGAGAGAGATAAATTACAGCAGAAGATACAATAGCTTAAAGAAGGTATGTCTCTGTCAAAACAGTCCCAAAACATCAAATGAGGCAGCCAAACAATGCTACAAGTCCAAGCAGCCTCTCTCCCAATCAATAGTAGACAGGGAGACACCACGTTGCCTCAAAACAGGTCTCAAACACCAAATGACAATCCTTAAGTAGCAGACGACAACCCTAGATCAGATCTCAATAATGGGCGACAACTTCAGAAAGATCTCAATAGTGGACGACAACCTCAACGGAGTCTTTAACAGTGGAGGACAACCACAAAGAAGGCTACAACAATGTATGGCAGCCACAAGGAGGGATAAAACAGTGGATGACAGCCAGAAGGAGGGCTACAACAATGGACGACAACCACTAGGAGGGATACAGTAGTGGATGAAAGCCATAAAGGAGCAAACGACACCCTCAAATTAGACCTCAACATCCCACAACACCCTCAGGACAGGCCTTAACAAGCAACGACAGTCTCAGATTAGATCTAAACAACAGATGGCAACCCCAAAGAGACAAAATACAACCTCAAAATAGCAAACGACTCACACATGTGGGAGGACAGAGAAGTGGACAGCTGAAAACATCACAGCGCTGAGTTAAGGAAAGCCAACGCCCATTCAAAGGAACCTTGAAACCCTTGACTTCACCCTTAACTAGTGCAACAAAATCCTAGAACAATCATAAGCAATCAGACCTCAAAATTTCTCTTTAAGATAATTTCATAATGAAGGCTAGGATTTATATTTATGGCCTTTCAACGACCCCTATAAGGTTCTACCTTCTATTTGGTCATTGACTTTAGGGTTACTCAAACAAGGTCAAGACGTCCTACCTTTTAGGAGGGTAAATATAAAAATATAAATTAAAGTTAAGACGTCTTAAGAGAGGGTTTCACAAGACATGACGAAGGGTTAATTTACCACACTCAAAGGGGTACGCTTTCACATAACCAAGGAGGGGTCAACACAAGACTAACCATAAGTCAACAAGAGGGCTAACTACAAGGTGGGGAAAGCAACCACAAATCAACAAAAGGTGTAACAAAGAGGGGAAACAACATTTTTTTTTATCTCTCTCTCAATGTGTGTGGTCCACAAGTGTCTCATACAATAACCGAAAATTTATCATCACCATATAAGGAAGGTTCACACTGGATGATGTGATCGTCTGGTCCTCTTGACTGCTCCTAAAGTCAAGTGCTAGTGACTCCATCAAGGGGTGGCTAGTCCCTTGAGGAAACAACTTAGCTCAACCATCTCGAATACCTACGAGAGAAGGACATCACACATCATCATCATCTTGGTCAAGGTTATAGAAACCGAACCGGTGGCCGAACCAATCGACCCTGAAAACCGGACCCGGACCAAAACCGGGAAAAAAACCGGATCACAAAATCGGTCCACCAAAAATACAAAAACTACTTAAATTTTGAAAAATTATATATANCCAAACCATTATACACAAATTTGCAAAAAGTGCTCTTGCTATGTGCCATACTGAGCATATTTCACTAGAACCTTCCCCACTCAACCAACTTTTAAATTTAATTTTTTTTAAAATACCCTCTTAAGTGTTGTTGTACAGTTATGTATGGAACCGGTCAAAACCGGACTAAAACCGGTTGAAACCGGTCGGTTCCGTACCAAACTGGTCATTTTCGGTTTGAGACACTGGTTTGACCTGGTGAGGCCTCGAAACCGGTCGGTTTTACCGGTTCCGGTCCGGTTTTTGTAACACTGATCTTGGTTATTTGACCAAGATACACCTGGTTAACTGAGCAAGTTCCCTAGGGATCAACTAGGGGCCCTAGATAATTGCTAGGGGCTTATCTGAGTTTGTCCTAGACCAATAATCTCTTTGGTGTAACTGACCAGGAGGCCCTAGCGATCAGCTAGGGCCTTTTTCCATGGCTCATACTGCTTGGTCCCAGACCAAGATCCTTAGATAACTACTAGGGGCCCTAGATACCTGCTAGGGACTTACATTGCCTGGTTAACTGACTAGGAACCTTAGTTAATTGACTAGGGTGCCATCCTCCCAGAGAATGGCTCTCACGACTGCATTATCTTTAATACCCATTACCTAAAAACTAGCACCTTTCCATAGTCGAAGGTAGGTGGACCCAATTGAGATGGGTAGACCTGGTGGACCCGGTGTTGTGATCAACAACTATTCAAGTAGGTACACACAATGTCACCTCAATGTAACCCCTTCCCCTTTTGGCCTTACTCCTTGGACCACAAGAGGCTCCCCGAATAAGGTAAGAATAGACCTGAAAGATATTTAATGAAAACAAGCTTATCCTTACGAGACCTTCCCATTGTTAGTAGACCGGTGCATAACAGAGTCCACAAAGGATATGTGAACAATTTTTTTTGACTTGGAAGGCTAGGAGCAACAATAAGTGTGTAATAAGACCAACTATTTTTTGCAGTAAAACCCAACAAGATAAACTGCGAGAAATATCCTAAACTAATTGTTGAAATCACCCAAACTTTACCTCTTGGTGACCAACCACAAGGGGTTAATCAATTCCCCCTAGGGCACCCTCCCTTTGATGGATGGAAAGCTGGCTTTGTAGTTGATTTAATCTTCAAACCTGCAATTTACTATAGTCAAGGTGAACCAGAAATAAGCTTTGCCTCAAATCCCCTAGGGTCACCTTGGGTGATCTAGGAATTTAGGGGAGCCTATTCAAACCCTAGGGTTTGATTTCTGTCAAAATGGACCTGCAATAACAATATACCACACCTGTAACAGACCCTAGAGGGCCAACGCCACCTATTTTAGGGCCCTTTTGAGCATAAAAATCAATCTTTTCAAGATTTTCAACATTTTTTGTATTTTTTCAATGTTTTGCCAAGTATAAAAAATTATTACCGCAATTAAAAACTTCAAAAAATAGCAATTTAAAGATAACTAGGGCACACAAATAAATAAATATTAATCTTTTAGTGTTTTTTCTATATTTTGTATATTTTGTATTTTTTTGCAATATATAGTACAAGAATTTGATAAAAAGAGAGATCGGGTGAATAAAATGGAAATAAGACCTAAGTCTTATTCCTCCGGGCATCAAGGAATCATGATCTACGTGCCTCTAAGAATTTAGCAAATCAATTGTCTATGATTTGGGGCAAAATCAAGAAACCCTAGGTTGTGTTGATCTTGACCTAACTATGACAAAATAAATAAGCCAAGGCCCAATACAAGAGAGGCTCTCCAAGGAGAGAAGTCTCACATACAAGACTATGTTATTGTGCATAAAAACCCTAGGTTAGGCTTACCTTGTATGCCTTCGACAATGCAAGACAAGAAATAAAGAGACCTTACCACAATTGAAGAGAAAAGAAAAGAGAGTAACCCTTCCAAGAATTGTTTCATCTTTAACATGCCTTGGAAATATAGTAAACAATCCTCCACATCACATCCAACCCTTGGAAACCGAATTTGCTTAATGAAAGAGGTGCACACCACTTAGCCAAGAATGCACGAGGAGAAATATGAATAAGACTTTATTTGATCCCATGATCTTGAGTTACAAATGAATGAGTGTTAGTTTTTCTTAAGATCTGATTAGATTATCTAGGATCTTTATCTGAAAGATTAACAAGTACAACAAGATGCATAAGATATACAAGATACATGAGACACAAAGATTTTCATCGGGGAAACCATACAGGAAAAAACCTCGCAAACTTCTTCAGAATAGTAAGATGATCAAAAGCAGTAATAAGAAGTATTCAACAACTATCTATCTCTCCTCCTCTAACTGTCTCTCTCTCTCATGTGAACTTGAGAGTGTGAGGTGTGTGTATAAATGAGGGAGAGCGCCTCCCTATTTATACCCTTTCAAGTCACTGACCAATCATAAGACTCTGTTAAAGTTAGTGCAGCTGCGAGACCCATTCTCAGAGAATGGTTTCCTAGTCAGTTGACTAGGACAGAGTAAGACCTAGAAGGTACCCTAGGGCCCTCAGTAGTCTCTTGGGGTTCTTGGTCTAGGACCAAGCAGGTTGATGCCATGGCAAAGCCCCTAGCATGTGGCTAGGGCCCCCTCTATGCCTCTAGGGTATTTTGGGCTAGGACCATGGATGTGATGCCTGTAGGTAGAGGCAGAGATATATTCTGGTATGGGACCAAGGACACGATGTCCAAGTAGGTCTTGCAGGTAGTTGATCAACTTTCAGTGTGAGACTGAAACTCAACTTAGTACTGAGAACAATTCTGCGAGAGAATGGAGGACCCTGTCAGGGTCTAGGGATTGATCAACATGATTCAGTGTGAGACTGAAACTTAGCCTAAGGTTGAAAGCCATTCATTAAGAATGGAAGATAATGATGTCCCCTCTCGTAATCGGTTATTGCTAGATTGCTTCTCAAGGGACTGGCCACCCCTTGACGATGTCCCTAGCACCTAACCCTTAGGAGTAGTGTTCAGGACAGAAGGATTGTACCATCCGTTTGGATCTTCCCCCTTATACAACGATGACAAAATATATTAAACTATGTGCCTTGAGAGAGAGAAAAGACTTTGGTCCTATTTGAATGCTTGTCCACTTTGACTCATGGTCCTATTCTTACTTGGTCCTAGCACTCTCACTTGTGTGCACCTTTGACTACGACGACTCTTACTTTATGGAGTGTATTTACCTAATGGTTTATTAAAGACCATTGGACCATATATTATTATGGTTACCTTATGTTTTGTTGAAGGACCCTTGCCCCACTTATGTTTTTGGACTATTTACTTTATGTTGGACTATTTACCTTATGTTGGACCTTTGGACTTTCACTTTATTATAAATTCATTAAATAATTATTTTATAGTCTTATTAATAGAATCTTATGATTTTATTAAGAGGCTTTTGGACCATTTAGTCTTATGTTTGAAACCTTTTACTTTATGATCTCATAAAGTACGTTTATGTTACTTTTGGACCAGATAGTTACTTTATGGTTTTATTATATTAAAACCTTTGGACTTTTGTTATTTCATTTTATGACCTTTTACTTTTGGACCACCTTTTTTTATTTTATCTTGTTCCTAACTATTTTGACTCATTTACCCTAACCTATATATACATGAAAGAAGCATACGTTTATTATCCATCTCCGTGATTTTTCCTCACGTGTTTGTCTACGGTGATCTCTGCGATTTTTTACGTGTTGTTTTTATCTCGGGTGACCTCCGCGATTATCCCTCACGGGCTTTGCAAGTTTTCTCTTTGCGTATTTATTCTTCATGGGCTGTTGCCGTCTTCCTCTGCTGGTTGCCTGCGGGTTCTTCACGGGCTGTCTATCGTCTTCCTCTGTCGGTTTCCTGCGGCTTCTTCACGGGTTGCCTACGTGTTTCTTAACGGGATGCCTACTCTACGAGCTGAGTTTGTTGCGTTCTCTGCCCAGGTTGATCCCGTCACCTTCCATGATCTGTGCTCACGTGATCTTCTTCACGTCTCTGCCTGTTGGATCTGTGCCTACCTAACCCAATGCTTGCGTGTGTTATCCTTGGTTGTCTACATCAGTTCTCCTCCATGAACTGTCTGTCGGTTGCTTCCTCTGTCAGCTGCCTGTTCTGCCAGCTGCCTCCTCTATGGCTATCTGCGTGTGACTCTACCTAACAGTTGCTCCATGGTTACCTGGGATTTTCTGCAGCTACCTGTGTAAATCCTTTTTAGCAGTAGGACTGTGGATCAGTGTGATTGAATTGCTATTTTCTTTTATTGGAGAACCGGAGGTCTGTGTACTTTTACTTAAACTTTATCTCTCTCAAGGCACGTATATGGTTTAACCAGTTTGACTTGTCCTTTCAGTGACAAAATCAAACTCAAAACTATCTGAGTATAAGGCAGATCCAAATAATGGTTGTAATTCGTTAATGCTGTTTCTCTTGTACATGGTTATTTTACTGTAAATGTTAGTTGAGATTTATTTTACTGAACTTAGCATTTGATGATTCTCGAGGACCAACATTAACGCAGTGACCAAATGGAGCGTTAAGTTGAAAGAGATGAAAGCTATGTTGTTAAATTTTATTCTAGTTTAAATTTTACTTAAGTTTTTATATGTTCATGTATTGAAGTTTATTAGTGGTATTAAAACTCATCTAACTCTTAAAATTCAATAGACTCGAGCCTACATGTCATCTCACATGGGGCCCACTTCTCTTAGAGAGACTACGTGTACATATTACATGATGTTACACTGGGGACTATTGCCCCGACTTACACTGGAGGTTGTACCTCCAGGTCTAGACATAATTTAGACATCCCGTAAAGGGGTAACACATAGCCCCAATGGGGGAACAACAACATACAATGATAATATACGTCAGAATATCTTTTGAAGTTACAAATACATCAACAATGAGTGTCTTATTTATATGTGACAAGACATGCCTTTTCAAAAAAGGCACATCTTTTCACTCGCCTAGGCCAACCTACCTAAACTGTTTTAAAATGACTTACAATGAATTTTTTTTAGGGTTTGTCACCCACAATCCAGGGACTAAACTCCATAAAACATAAAATAATGATAAAAATGATGAAGCATTGCAACATCATGAAACGTTGAGCGTGGAAGGAGTGTAGAATTTTCAGCACTCTCCTAACCTGGTTTGCAACTCTGTTTTAAACATTGTTTAATGCCCAACCCAATCTAACATTCTGCTGCAAATTAGATTTTTCTCATAAACAATATAGGACTGAAACACAAGAAGAATTTCTACAACTTTTTATGAGTAGCAAATAAAGCACATTTACACATAAATTTTCTAACACAGAAGTTTTGGTCCAATGACCCAGGAAAAACCCCAACCTCCGGGGAAAACCTGTAAGAGAGAAAATCTTTATTTATTTTAGAAAAATACAGCCGCAGACAAAAAATCAGTCCCAACTTATCTCAACCGGAAGAAAGAAATTCTGCCTCGATTTTTGTGCCAAAATAGAAACATCAAACTTAGAATTTTTTCTAGCTGCACCCTCCTCGTTTTTCGTGTTGTTGTGCAGACTGTATGACTACCGTATGGACAGACTGTACGGCCTGTTCTGTACGATCTTGTCTCAAAAAATGCGCCGGATGAATCTGCCTCGAGACTCGTGCCCATATTCATTGCCTCGAAATCTGTGCTTGTATTTCTCTGCCTCAAAACTTGTGCCTGAAGTTTTGCCTCGAAAAACGTGCCCATACTTTTGCCTCGGGATTTGTGCCCTGTACAGAATCCATACTGTACAGAACTGTATGGACAAGCTGCAATAAATGTTCTCTCTTGCTGCCTCGGTTTTCGTGCCAAGTTGCTGTTATCTTCTTCTTGATTTTCATGCCAAAAGGAAAAATGCTCAAGCTGCAATTTCCCCCTCTTTCTCAGAAAAATGGCTCTCTCTCTCTCTCAAAATGCAAAAGTGCCTCTTCATTTGGAAAACTTTCCTTTTAAGTGAAAATGTTAGGGTGAATGAAAATCCATCTAATCCAAGGGTCCAGATTAGATTAGATGAGTGGTGGTGATTAAATCACTTTTCTCCACAAAATAAAAATTAATTCACTCACTTTTTAAATTTTTACTTAAAGTGGACTTTATTCTCTAAAGTGCATTTAATGCTCGTCTCAAGTTGTTAATATAAAGTCCAAGTGACTTAACCCCTTTTCGTAGTGACTTAGGCAAATGTCACTTAGGGGAACAACTCCAAGGTATAAAATTCAACACTCCCTCTTACCAAGGAAGTTGTTCTTCACCACATCCAACTTGTCTCTAAAATGAATAAACTTGCCTCTTCCAAGAGACTTCGTCACGATATATGCAACCTGCTCATCAGTGGAAATGTACTGCAATGCCACAGCTCCTCTATGAACATAATCATGGATGAAATAGTATCTGATCTCAATATGCTTTGACTTTTCATGAAATAGAGGATTCTTAGAGAGCTAGATGCAACTCTGATTGTCATAGTAAATCACTATAGGCCTCAGCTCCTGATCAAATAAATCCACCAATAACTTGCGAAGCCACAGCGCCTCGCAACTGGCTTGACTTGCTACCATGTACTCAACCTCTGCAGAATTCAAAGCAACAAACTTTTGCTTCCAATTGAACCACGACACTGCTGCCGAGCCCAAACTGAAACAACATCCAGAAGTGCTCTTCTGGTTTGCCACACTGCCTTCCCAATCTGAATACGTGAAGCTAATCAATCTAATCCCTTTCGATCTCCTATAATCCAAATGATAAGCCACTATACCTGGAAGGTATCTCAACACATGTTTTGCGGAAACCCAGTGCATACTCCTAGGCTCCACCATGAACTAACTGAAAGTGTTCACCGCAAAACACAAATCTGGCCTAGAGTTGACCAGATACCTCAAAGAACCTATGAGTTGACGATATAATGTAGGATCCACCAACTCTCCCTTAGAAGCATGAAGCTTCTTCCAGTTGGTGATCATAGGAGTAGACATCGGCCTGCAATCCTCCATCCGAAATCTCCTCAGAATATCAACTGCATACTTTTCCTGCCCCAGGAAAATATGACTAGGCTCCTACCAAACCTCCAATCCTAAAAAATGGTGCATCAACCCAATGTCCGTCATCTCATACTCTGAAGCAAGATCTGTCTTGCAAACTGCAATAGGTCTCTCTTCCCCTGTGATAAACAAATCATCCACATACAACAGAAGAATGAGCGGATAATCTCCAACCATGATGAAATAGAGATTCGAATATGCCTCACTCTTCTGAAAACCCATCTGTAGTAAGTAAGAGTCTATCCTAGAATACCAAGCTTGAGGAGCTTGCTTTAGCCTATATAAGGCTTTCTTTAGCCTGCACACTTGAGACTCTCTCCCATGAATCTCAAAGCCCTGAGGCTGCTCCACATAAACCTCCTCATGTATGATTCCATTGAGAAATGTGGTTTTCACATCCATCTGATAGATTTTCCAACCCATTTCCGCAGCAATGGAAATCAATGATTTGATAGAAGTATAACAAGCAACCGGTGCAAAGGTCTCATCATAATTAGCACCCTCTATCTGTGAGAACCCCCGCGCCACAAATCGAGCCTTGTATTTCTCAACACTGCCATCTGCAACATGCTTTACCTTGTAAAGCCACCGAGAAGTCACCAATGACTTCCCCTCAGGTCTCGAAACAATCTCTGAAACATCATTCTTCATGATGGAATGGTACTCTTCCATCATGGCATCTCTCCAAACATGATGCTGAGAGGCCTCCTCAAACGTAGATGGCTCTGAATCACGAAGACTAGCAACCAATGCCATACCCAATCTGTCTGACATCACTATAGCCCTCATTGGCTCCTTGGGCGTTCCAAACTCCTTAGCTTCCTTCAGAGTCTCCCGAAGCCACTTAGGCTTCTTCTTCCTTGAAGGTTGCTCCCAAACTGGTCTGTCCTCATTTGATGAACTCCCAGAGGTAGAAGGCTCAGTAACCTGTGAACCAGGAGCTGGTGAACCAACAACTGGTGAACCCTGTGATCCTGTAGCTCTATATGGTGAACCTGTGACCCGAGAACCAAAACCCGTCCCTGAAGACCCTGCTGGCTGAACCATTGAAACTAGAGATCCTGTGCCTATACTCTGTGGTCCAGTAACCCCGAAAACCTGTGAACTTGTCATCTGCACTGAAGGTACCTGTGAAACTACCTGAGGTGTGGGAACCTGCTGCTCTCCCTGCTCTGACTCTCTAGACTTCTTGAAGGCCCGCTCCTCAAATCTCACTTCCCTCCTCAAAATAACCTTCCTCTCAGAAGGAAGATAAATGCGGAAGGCCTTCGAAGTCTCATCATACCCCACAAAGATGTCTCTCTTTGCTGTAGGCTCAAACTTTGTCCTCTTCTCAGAAGGGAGATGTGAACAAGTCAGGCAACCAAATATCTGAAAATGACTCACCTCAGGCTTCTTTCCTGTGAAACTCTCCTCAGGTGTCTTGTTCCCCACGGCACGATGGAGATTCCTGTTCTGAAGGTATACAACTATACTACATGCCTTCACCCAAAGGAAGAAAGGAAGTGATTGATCATGTAAAATGGCTCTCGCAACTCCAACAATAGATATGTTCTTCCTCTCCGCCACTCCATTCTGCTCAGGAGTGTATGGTATCCTTAATTGTCTCCGAATGCCCTCTTGTCTGCAATACTCATCGAACTCCTTGGAGGTATACTCACCCCAGTTATCTGATATGATTGTCTGAATCTTCCTCCTAGTCTGGTTCTCCACAAGAGCTTTGAACTATTGAAACCTCTGCAAGACCTCAGATTTCTTGCTCTTCAGGAAGTAGATCCAGGTCTTCCTGGAATGGTCATCGATGAATGTCACATAATACTCGAACCCTCTCAGAGAAACAACTGACATAGGACCACACACGTCAGAATGTATCAAATCAAGAACTCCTACTGATCTGCTATCACTGCTAGTAAAAACAATCTTGGTGTAGTTTCCCAGAGCACACTCCCTGCATACATCACTGTGCTAAACTCTGGAAAACCTGTAGCCATATACCTCAACATACGCAAAGCTGGATGATGTAGATGAACCATCCTCCTGTGCCACAACTCATAAAGCTCGCTGCTGTTGCTATATGCCAAAGCATGCTGGGGCTAAAACAAGAGCTTGTACAGTTTCCCACATTAGACTCCAATGGTGTAAGAAGCAGATGGTCCTGCAGTCTTGGGAAAAACACACACATGTCCATTTAGGAAGGACACCCCAAGACCCTTATCCTCGATCATGGAAACTGAGATCAAGTTCTTCTTCAACTCGGATACGAACAATACGCCCCTCAAAGTCATGGGACTCATGGACTCTCTCTGAAATGTAATGGTCCCACGCCCAACAACTCTGACAACTGTGTCATCCCTGAACACTACCTCCATGTCAACCCTTGCCTGTGAAAGCTCAGAGAACATCTCTCGAGAACCTGTCATGTGGCTCGAAGCTCCACTATCAATATACCATGTGCTGGTGGTGGATGCACTCAAAGAATGGCCAGTCAAGAAGGAATACTCCCTCTCAATATCAATGTCTGCACTGGTGATGATGGATGCTCTCTCTCTATCAACATGCCCAGTACAGAGAGAAAACTCTCTCGAATCTAGCTATAAACTCCTCCACCTTTGCCGAAGCTGCTGTTTGTTGTTGCTTCTTCTTCCTCTTCTTTGGACATTGCCCAACATAGTGCCCAAACTTCTGACAAGCAAAGCACTATATAGTGCTCAAGTCCTTCATCTGTCCCTCTTGCTGCATAGCCCCACCCTTCTTGGGGCCCTTCTTGAACTTCTTCTTCCCCTTTGCAGTCAACGCCACATTCTCCTCATCCTCCCTGCTAATAGAAGAGCTGCCTTGCACAAGACCTCTCTGGGTCTCCTCCTGAACAAAGTCATCCCAAGTCCTGTCCCATGTAGGTAAGTTCTCCTTGGCTACTATAGCCTCCACAAAAATAGCCCAAGGCTTTGAAACCCCATTCAAAGCTGTCCGCACTAGCTTCAAACCAGGAACAACCTCCCCCACTGCTGCAAGCTCATCTCTCACCTGAGAGATCCTAGTAAGGTAGGAAATCACACCCTCAGCTTTGGCCATCTTGATGCTTTTCAACTTCTCTCTCAAAACCATCTTCCTATTCTCGTTTGAGCTTTGAAACAAGTTGGTCAAAGCATCCCACATCTGATATGCACGAGTCTTGTTGGAAATGCGTGGGATCACATGGTCTTTAACTGCATCTAGGAAAATTCTTCTTGCCTTTTTGTCCTTCTTGTTGAAGGCAGAAAGTGTTGCTGCACCGGTGGAAGGGGGAACAACAATAGGATTTGCTGTAGTGTTGTGAACCACCTCATCCCATAACTCATTTTTCTCCAATATGAGCACTAGTATAGCTTTCCATGGGACAAAATTCCTAGCCCCATCAAGCCTATCCTCCAACCTAAGTCTTGTTGCCATTTTCTCTGCAAAGTTCAAGTTTCAACAAGGTGTTGCCCACTGACAAAAGAAATCACTGAAGTCTAAAATTTTTCACTGTGTAAAATTCTGCCCAATCTTTAACAAAGCTCTGATACCATGTAGAATTTTCAACACTCTTGCAAACCGGTTTCCAACTCCGTTTTAAACATTGTTTAATGCCCAACCCAATTTAACATTCTGCTAAAAATTAGATTTTTCTCATAAACAATATAGGACTGAAACACAAGAAGAATTTCTACAACTTTTTATGAGCAACAAATAAAACACATTCACACATAAATTTTGGTCCAATGATCCAGGAAAACCCCCAACCTTCGGGGAAAACCTGTGAGAGAAAATCTTTATTTATCTTAGAAAAATACAACAGTAGACAAAAAATCAGTCCCAACTTATCTCAACTAGAAGAAAAAAAATCTGCCTCGATTTTCGTGCGAAAACAGAAACATCAAACTCATAAATTTTTCTGCTGCACCCTCCTTGTTTTCCGTGTTGCTGTACGTCTGCCGTATGGACAGGTTGTACAACCTGCCTCGAAAAATGCGTCGACTGAAACTGCCTCGGGATTTGTGCCCAGATTCACGGCCTCGAAATCCATGCCCTTATTTCTTTGCCTCGAAACTCGTGCCTGAAGTTTGGCCTCAAAAAACATGCCCGTAGTTCTGCCTCGAGATTTGTGCCCTGTACAGAATCTGTACTGTATGGAACTGTACAAACAGGCTGCAATAAATGCTCTCTCTTGCTGCCTCGGTTTTCATGTCAAGTTGCTGTTATCTTCTCGATTTTCGTGCCAAAAGGAAAAATGCTCAAGCTGCAATTTCTCCCTCTTTCTCAAAAAAATGGCTTTCTCTCTCTCTTTCAAAATGCAAAAGTGCCTCTTCACTTGGAAAACTTTCTTTTAGGTAAAAATGTTAGGGTGAATGAAAAACCATCTAATCCAAGGGTCCATATTAGATTAGATGAGTGGTTGTGATTAGATCACTTTTCTCCACAAAATAAAAATTAATTCACTCACTTTTTAAATTTTTACTTAAAGTGCGCTTTATTCTCTAAAGTGCATTTAATGCTCATCTCAAGTCATTAATATAAAGTCCAAGTGACTTAACCCCTTTCCCTAATGACTTGGGCATATGTCACTTAGGGGAACAACTCCAAGATATAAAATTCAACAAGGAGGACGTCATGCCCCGTCTAACCCCAACATTGTGCTTTTGCCTTCATTGCCCTCCTTCTTTAGGTGGTATAGCCTCTTCAATCTTGCAAAGAAGGTGGACATTTTGTCTTTGATGAGTAGGATGACCAAGAGGAAAGGGTAGTACAAAGAAAAAGAGGTCCAAGGGGTATCCATGAGGTGTGCTAAGGCGGGTACGACAACGCTTACACACGTAATCACCCTCTACATAGCATAAACATAAGTGTGTCTGGGAGCCCCTATGCCATGTGCCCTAATGGAGTTATCCCAAGAAGCACCGACGCACCAACCCAGGGCATAAATGCCCATCAGGATGGGGGACTTCCACCTGTCAAGGGATAGTCAGCAAAGCCACTAAGCCAAAACTCCTTGAAATGAAAACCAAGAAGACCTATCATGACTAGACCAAAGGTTTTGAGCCCCACTTGACCAACACTTTTACAGAAAACAAGCCCCAACTTGGCCTTTACAATGAAAAATGGTCCCTCCTCTTTGGTACATCTGATATGGCATACTGCAGATGATCTAAAGGGTAACACGTCCTAAGCAAGGTATCTCTTAAGAACCTAAATTTTCAATTTTGGTATATGAACATCCGCTGCAATGATCTGATTTCATTTTCCTACCATATGCTACAACTCAAAATATCACATACTCAATAGACTGAAAATATCTCCATTCAAGAGTATCAATGATCAAATGTAAGATAATATGCATTTTCTCCAAGGAAGAAAAACAGTAGACTGAAGAGGATTTGCCTGAAAAGTATTGCTTTCTATAAACATTGTACCTTTGTAAATCTTTCTTCCTGATCAAAATAAATGAACTTGTAGAAATTACATGTACAAGGAATAAATAGCTATTTACATTTACCACTATTGTCTCTTGAATAATTTTTTGTCCAAAGCAGAGTTTTTGTAGGACCATGATTTTTGCATTGGTCAAAACTGAGATTCTTATGAACATTTAAAAGCCTTCCTCATAACTTCAACCTATGCCTGCACAACAATGTATGACAAACAGTGAAACGCATACTCGGGAAATTGGAAAATTTGGTAAAAAATCAACAAAAATTCAGCAGAACTCAGCAAACATAAACTTGGACCTGAAAAACTCAGAAACAATTCGAAATTTTGGGAGAGATCAGAGATTTTGCAACATTGGTTAGGGAAGCTAGGTCAATGACTTAGCTGGGATTCTTTTGTGTGGCAGCAAAAGAGGTTAATGATTTCTATTTTAGGCTTGTTAAATAATCTATAGCTTATAGGTATGGTTCATAGACAAACTACTGGTCCTACAAATCACTCGTGGTGAGTTGAGCTCCTGCTAAAAATTGTCTCTGTAACTATCCCTAGATAGTGACGGTAGTGCCCTTGCAGGAACAGGTGCACTAGAGTGCCTGATAGGCTGCACACATCCTTCTAATATGAAAATAATGTCCCCTAATATGGTATGCAATGTCACCACCCATTAATTATGGAAGGCTATTTCCAATTTGCATGACTGGTTTGATGGTTACAAATTAGCTTTGACATGAGCTCTCCTGATTCCTAACCCCATACAAAGGTTACTACAGAGATTATGTTCCAGGTGGCCATTATTTCCTTCAGTGACCTTTAATTGGCTATCCACAAAGTTTTATGATATGATTTCTATGCCAGGACATTGCTTTGCAGCAACCGATGGACTCCCTCCAAGGGTTGAGTAGACATAGAATAGAAAAAGAAAGAAAGGCATGGTTTATTTCATTGAAAAACATGCAGCACATTCTCAAAGGTCCCCTAATGAAAATATATCTCTTCCACATGACAAGCCTGCCCCTTAAAGCCAATCCCAGTGCTTGGATCGGAAGATTCCAGGTTAGAGTTCATCATGTGTACATTTAAATAGCCACCAAGTCAGTTCAAGAAAAAAACTTGATTTATTTCTAAATTAAAATGCTTATATAGCATATAGTATATACTATATAATCATATGGATGTTCTGAAACCACCCAACATCCCATGGACGCTTTGAAACCGCCCAAAATACATGGAAATCCAGTTAAGCTAGAATTCAAAACTGTATTCCAAAGATCACAGACCTATCAATGCTTTAAATTAGATGTTCTGAGCTGGCACAATGTTGTGTTCCTGCATCCCTCACTTGAAACATATGAAGACAAGCAACGTTGGATTAAAGGTTAGTGAGGATGTAGACCTACACAACTGTTATATCTGGGTGATGATCACGTCCAGTACTGTCTGCACAGTGAATGAGTCTGGACTCTGGCCTCAATGAAATATTATATAGCTAGCCAAATCTTAATGGAATCCCTCCTCAAATAGTTCGTGCCACAAGATCATAGCCTATCCCACAAGGAAGTTGCTTGCATGCGATTCCATCACTTCTCATTTTAACAGTGAACACAAGTTATCCACTTAATGACTTAAAGACTCTTACCACACAAGGATAGGAAAGTATGGTCATAGTCTCCAACCTTTTGCTTAATTAGTTTCCTTCTCTTATCAGCCATTTTGATATTTGTATAGGTAGAACGACAATGAAAATGAGCATACAAGAAGGAAAGTGTAAAAGAGAAACTGCCATAACTATGCACTCTATATTGTATTGGTCATAGGGGTACAAATTTGGCCGATAAAAATATTTTATGAGGTATTAATTAAGTGATCATCTTTGACCAAGTCACCTCTGAGATTTTTATAACAAGGTAGGTGAGATACAAAACATAGAATAGATAATAGAAAATTACGAGTCTTATGCATATTGGACCAAATCAACTACGATTAAGTCTCATCATTTCTTCCCTCCAGAGAGGAATTTGTACCCAATTTATTTTGATGGTTGTTAAGAAATAGAACAAGCAAGCACAAGACAAAAAAACTGGCAGAAATGGCTTAAGCTGTTTTCTTAAATTGATCTTCATACCAATGATGGGATAATATAGTACAAGGATTATAGTCAACTCTAGATCTAGATCTAGAAGTGATCTAATCTATGTACTATAAATTGATATCATCAGAAGAATACAAATATTGAATATGGATTTAAAGCCTTTTCCGCCAGTTTCTGTGTTTAGTCTATCTCTTAACCTGTTATTTGGTAGAATCTGGCACCCCTCCATCTTTTGAGTCCAAATTCCAATTGTTAAGTCTCTTATTGTAAAAAGGATGGATTTGCAAGAAGCCCTTCTTTTTGTCAAGTCATTTGTACAAAGAACCTACCTAAAATTGAATAAGGAGGTCATCTTCAATCTACTTATTGTAAAATCAAAGTTTGGGGTGCACGATTGGTAGTACCCGATACCCTAAAGTTAGCAGTAAGAGCAAATTGTTATCATCAGACGAATACAAATGTTGAATATGGCTTAAAGCCTTTTCTGCTTGTTTTTGTGTCTAGTTTATTTCTTAACATGGTATCGGAATCCCTTGAGTCTTAAGATCCTGGTAGCTACTCCATGGAAGGTGAGGTATTGTAGCTCTTCATTGCAGTGGTCCATGAGAGGTAGCCAATGATACAATGATGACATGGATGAAAATTACTTGACTTAGTTCACCAAGGTACAAATCAACCTTCGTACTGACACATTTATTAAGTTAGAAGAATAACACTACGGTTAGACTAAGAGATGGCTGACCAACAGTTTAAGTATACGAGTCATTATGGAAGCATACATGAATCTTCTCATGTTAACATGCCATCATACTAGAAAGCATGCTAAGAGTAAATGAAGGTTAGAAAATATCACATCACTAGAGGATCAAGCATTGTCTCCAATTAGGCACATAAGGCACGTGGACCATCTGACAAGGCTGAAGGAGCTCTGAGCAATGATTTATGGTGAAATTGTTGGAGTGTTGTCATTGATGTCAAGATCGTGTCATTGATGTCAAGATCAAGCTACAGGATTGGGCCCACAAACAAAATTGATTGAGATTATCATGGTTGGCTAGGTGAATTCACGATTGGATCCACATCAGTTTATTTTGAGAAGTCAGCTTATTCATATGCTCTGCCACGCAAATCAGGTCCACATAGGATCACCATGATGTATATATATATATGGGATCGATTTGTTGAGAAATTGGGTGGCATGGTATTGGCTTGGGGAAATCATTGATTGCAGGAATGCGTGGATAAAGTTTGAAAGATTGATGGAGTGCGTTATTTGTATGGGGTTAAGTTGATGTTAATTTCAAATTGCAAAGGTGCGATCTGACCATTGAAATGCAAAGTGCATTGATTATGTCTTAGTATGGGGCGAGAAATCTAACTTCCGGTATGTGTTGTATAAAGAGTTTGAAGCTCTGAGATTTACAATGAAAAAGCATGATTTTGCTATGATCTTTAGTTAGATGAAGCTCTGAGATTTACAATGAAGAAGCATGATTTTGCTATGATCTTTAGTTAGATGAAGCTCTGGGAAATTAAATTGCAGAGACTGCAAGATATCTTTTTGCTTGGATTCCTAGATCACAAGGAGATCACAGGGTTTTTCCAAATCGATGTGCTCATTCATAGTTAAAGTGTCTCACGATACATTAGGTGCTGTGTAGTGATCATTGAACACAAATGCCATTTGACTGAATGAATCTTTGTTCAAGTTTGCAAGCATATGTGGGGTTTTTCGTTTTGTGTTGCTGAAATGAAATGCAGTATGATCGTTATGGCTGGAAGAATGAAGTGAATAGGTGACAAATTCTGAGTATGGTCAATTGGCCAGTTGTTGAAATGCAATATCTGAGTAAATAAGATTCCTTCTTGTTGAAGCTGTCATATTTTTTTTTTCAAAGGTCGGAAATCTCAGTATTGAAAGAATGAGAATTGAGCTAAGCAAAAAGGGGAGTAGCTGTTTATGTAGAAGAAGAAAGTGATAGTGAGGACTGTGCAAAGTGAATATGTGAAGACTTCATTTGAGAAAAGAAAGGGACAAACAAAGAGAGCTTACAGAGAGACTGGCTTATGTAAAGTTTAGAGAAATTCTGCAGAAAAGATTGATCATGAGACAAAGGGATTGAGGGATGACCGAGAAGAAAGGAAGCTATTGGAAAGCTGGATATGTGGATTGTGTACATATATGTTTGAGCAAAGAAGGTTGCTGACAGAAAGAAAACTGTAGCAGAGGCTGAATTGAATGAGGAAACAGAGTTGCAGTGCAAGGATGGAGACTAGTGTCTCCTTCAGGTTGGAAACTGAGAATATTACAAGTTGGTGCTTGTGAAACAGGGTGGTAGGGTGGTGCAAAGGAAGCAAGACCTTTTCTAGTTGGTGCTTGACAGGGCTTGTTGTGAGGGTTGGTGTCATCCCTTTATTAAGAGGTTGGTGCTTGTTGTCCGCAAGTTGGTGTTGCTGGTTTGTAAGTTGGTGCTTACAGAGGATTGATGTCCTCACAGGTTGGTGTCTGGCAGGTTGGTTCCTGCAAATTCTAAGTTACAGCATGCAAAACATTGTAATAAATTGAAGTTTGTTAGTGAAGCATTTACAAGTGGTTTTCTCCCTATTTGGGTTTCACTATAAATCTTTGTCTCCTGTGCATTGTTTTATGTGTTGATGATGATAATTGATAATATGCTATGTTTGTTATGTGATGGTAGTTTAAAGTTGCTGCAGCTAAGTGTTTGAAGTAAAAATTGAGTATAATCTGGCCAACACTGATTCACCCCCACCTCTCAGTACTGCTAAATGTTTAAAGAATTGGTATCAGAGAGGGTTCCTTCAGGACATTCTAACCACTAGAAGAAAGATCTCTGCAACACACATGGATGGTTGTTTGAGTTTCTCTCCCAATGGAGCTCCATTGTTTGATGGTTCGAACTATGAGTTCTGGAACATAAGAATGAGTGCCTATTTAATGGAACACGGGTATGGCATTTGGGAATCTGTTTTGAATGGTTACATCGCTCCAAAATGACCACCAAAAACCGCAGATAAAAAGGAATTGAGAAAGAAGAATTCAATGGTAATGGATACCATTCTAGATGGATTATCTGATTCTGTGAAAGTCAAATAGGACAATATGCATCAACTAAAGAGATCTGGGACAAGCTACAAGATCTCTACGCAAAAGAATCTCTCCTCATGATCACTGAACCAAAGCCCGTGGATCAGGAACATGAAGACAATCAAAAGGAAAAGTCAGATACAGGAAATGAAGAACATCCTGAAACAGATGATGAAGTCATTGGGAGCGAAAGCAATGTCTCTGAAGATAAAGAAGACCCTGAAATTGAAGGAGATGTAGATCTTGAGGGATAACTTATTAGTACTCTTAGTGAACTAAGGAAAGTTGAATGAGAAAATCAGTCCATTACAGTTGCAGAAGTATCAAGAGGAAGATCAGATTTCAAAAGAAGGGACTGATAAGACTATTATTGGTCTAATTAGTAAAAGCACAAATTGAAAAGACACAACAAACATTGACAAGTCAACTAGAAGAGAAGGAACAATTTTGCAAGAAGCAAGAAGCTGGAATTATCTCCCTAAGAAAGGATCTAGAAGAAAAGGATACCCAACTAAGCACAAACTTGAAGAGTGCTATGATTCAAAAGGAAGATGCAAGAAAAGTTGTGAAGGTTTTTGCAAATTTTCCCAACCCGGTTTCAAGCCTTTAGGCTTCTCTGCATTGTTTAATGCCCAACCCTTTCAATGGATAATTTTTCACAAATTAACTAGACTGAAACACATGTGAAAACTTTTTCTCAATTTTAAACAAACTCAGAAATTTTCTTTTCAAACTGGAAAAGTAAAACTCAGAAATTTTCAGACATCAACACACATGAAAATTTAGACACTTGTTTTTGTCCAATGGACCAGGATAAAACCCCTAAGGGAAAACCTGTTTTCAGAGTGAGAGAGATTTTATTTTTCTTCAGGTAAAAATCAGAAATACATTCAACAATACGTATCAGAATTCTGCCTCGATTTCCGAACTCTTTATTGCTGATTTTTCCTTGATTTTTGTGCCACATTCACCTCGAAACACATGCCAGAAATTTCTGTACGGGCATAATTTAATGCAGCCGTACACCTCGATTTCTGTGCAAGCAGGCTGTACTGTACGGTACTGACAGATCCGTACACCTCGAAAATCGTGCTGCTGTATGGATCTTGGAATTTGTGCTGTTGTTTTGCCTCGATTTCTGTGCCTCGAAATCAGTGCAAACCTCCCTCTAATTCTGTGCAGACTTTCTCGATTTCTGTGCATAAAAATATTCCTCGAAATTTGTGCCTTGGCCTTGGAAAATGTGCCCTGCAAATTTTCTTCAATCTCTGAAATTTTTCTCTCTTTGGTTAGAAAACTCTTCAAACCCTCATCTCTTCCTCTCTCCAAAAATCTCTTCTGAAGATAAACACAATGAATGAACTTTTGCCTTGTCCTAGCCTTTTTGTTCATGGCAACTTTCCTTGTCCATCTATTGGTCAAGATTAGATTAGATCAAAGGTTGACATTAAATGCTCCATTAAAAAATAATTAAATGATATTTAGTGCACTCATATCATTTAATAAAGTTGAGTAACCCCTTTTTCTTTTTAATCACTCACTTAACTTTTAAATATGAAGTTAGGAAAAATACCCACTTTAACTTTTTAATAAAGTCACTTTAAAAACATAAAGTGCACCTCACTTCATTAAATGCACAAAATGACTAGGAGTCACATTTAAGTGTCCTTGTCCACCCCAAGGCAACTCTAGGTGGACAAACACTTCCTAGGTAACTTTTCAACACTCCGTCTTACCGATGAAGGTGTTTTTCACCACTCCCAACTTGTCTTTGAAGTAGACATGCTTACCTCTACCCAAAGCCTTCGTGAGAATGTCAGCCACCTGCTCATCTGTCGGATAATCCCTGATGAAGTGACATCTAATCTCAATGTGCTTCGACCTGTCATGAAATACCGGATTCTCAGAGAGCTTGATGCAACTCTGATTATCACACTGTATAACTGTAGGACTCAGCTCCATATCAAACAAATCCACCATCAACTTGTGATGCCACAAGGCTTCACAACTGGCCTAACTGATTGCCATATACTCAGCCTCAGCGGAACTCAATGCCACGGACTTTTGCTTCCTGCTGAACCATGACACAACCGCCGAACCCAAACTGAAGCAACAACCGGAAGTGCTCTTTCGGTCCGAAACACTACTTGCCCAATCTGAATTCGTATAGCCAATCAACCCCACTCCACCAGATCTTCTATAATCCAATCCATAGTTAGCTGTACCTACAAGATACCTCAAGATGTGTTTTGCAGCAGTCCAATGCACCATGAACTGACTGAGAGTGTTCACTGCAAAACTCATATTTGGTTTGGTGTTGACCAAATACATCAATGAACCAATCAACTTACGATATAAGGTAGGGTCCACCAACTCTCCCTTTGAAGCATGAAGCTTCGCCTAGTTGGTGATCATGGGTGTCGACATAGGTCTGCAATTTGTCATCTGAAATCTCTTCAGAACTTCTGCAGCATATTTTCCTTGTCCCTGGAAAACATGTCCATCCTCTTGCCAAACCTCCATCCCCAAATAATAATGCATCAGTCCAAGGTCTGTCATCTCGAACTCTGAAGCAAGATCCTTCTTGCACGCATCAATCAGGTGCTCTCCCCCAGTAATGAACAAGTCATCAACATACATCAGAAGAATAATTGGAACACCACCAACCACAATGTAGTATAGGTTGGGATTTGCTTCACTCTTATGAAACCCAATCGAAAGCAAGTAGGTGTCGATCCTGGATTACCAAGCCCGAGGGGCTTGCTTCAGTCCATACAAGGCCTTTTTCAGCCCGCAAACATGTGTGTCTCTCTCACATACCTGAAAGCCCTGTGGCTGCTCCAAATATACCTCCTCCTGTAGAAAGCCGTTTAGAAAAGCGGTTTTCACATCCATCTGATGGATCTTCCAACCCATCATCTGATAGCATTTTTATTTCAAGTATTTGCTTATTTCCTTTTGCCCGCACCTCACAATTGAGTAGGCTTTGCCTTCGTTGTGATACCGCGCTTGGCTTGTTTTGTTTAATTTTTTCTTGAAGGATAAAATTTACCACAAGCCCCGTTTTTTGCCCCGTATCCTCTTCCCCCGCTGGTTCGACTGATCTAGGGTGACGAGAAAGGGTAAAGATTTGTGTTGGCTAGTTTAATGGGCACTCAGATAAGTATCTTCATTAGAAAGGAGAAAAATAGGCTTGACATGTGGAGCTAGTGGGGTAGCGGTCGTAGGGGGTTTCGTGGCACTTTGTGTCCTCGAGTTGAAAACCCAACAAGTTTTGAGTTTGACCCTTGGAGCTAGGTGGGAACCTTGTGTTCCCATGTTGAGCACCTGACATTCTCTCTCTAATCGAAGGAGATAGTCTCTTGGGGTAGACATCTAGAATAGTTCATTTCTTTGCAACAAACACCTTAATTCCCTAAGTCAAAGAGACATAAAATTTACCAAAACTTACAAGACCACTTGCATAACATTTTTACAATCATTTACATTTCTCTACTTTGCAATCACTTTATTTTAACTTACTCATTTACTGGAAGTCATCATGTTCTTGTATATTTGTTAAAGTAAATGAGTTGATGCTTTAGGAAAATTATTTGAAGTTGATTATTGTGACTCCATAGCCCGAGTAGAGATGGCACTGGTCATTTTGATTATTTGATTGTTTCTCTCTTTCATACATTACTGGTTGATTGTTAAAGGGTTTGCTTGACATTGAAATATTTGCATCACTGCACATAAGATTGTCATTTTTGTAATTTACAACTCCCAGGAAACATTCTTCAAAAAGAACTTAGTAAGTAGGGACTACCCCCCTTGGCCTCTAAGAGTTGTGGTCTAAACGTAGGAGTTTAGAACCGAGGTGACATTGGGTTCTCAACTCATAAGTTGCTCTCAGGAGCTCACACAACGGTTGGGAGACTTACCCATGTCCAAGTGTGTTTTAGGCGACAACACATGTTATCCACTAAGTTGCACTTAAGTGAATTTCTAGTGAGCCGTTGAAGTTGTGAACAAGTACCTTGTTCATTATCAATGCTCAGAAGTTCCATGGTTCATTAGGGCCATTTTTTGGCCCCTTTTTAAATAATTACATGTTCATATTGTTGCCTCCTAATTTGCACCTTGGGTAACTTGGTAGAAATCTTCAAGGCACAGGGTGCGACCTTGGGGGCAAGCTCGAGCCAAGTGTTGTCATCCGATGCTGATACTCGGCTCCTCCGTCTAGGCCAACTCCTAGCGAAGCCAAGGGGGGTGGACCCTAATAAAATAAGTCTAAGGTTGTTTCAAACTATGAAAGCAGGAAACATAGTTTTTCTAGGAGTTTTCAAAAGGAATGAAATTATAGATTACCAATTACTGCAACTAAGATTTACTTTAGCAACCCCTATTTCAAATAGATACACAATATTCAAGACACATTGTGGAATTAACTTATACAAAAAATAACAGAATCGATCAGTGCTAAAATGAAAAGAGTGCTTTGCGAATGTGGGTTGCTAGTGTAGTAAGATAAGATAAGATAAGATAATTTTATTAATGTCCACTAATGACCACAAAGTAGGTAAACGAGACTGTCGGTTACAATGATAGTTATGCATGTGGGAGAATCAAACGATCTCCCTTAAAGGAAGTAAAGGACGTACAATGCGAGATAATCTGTAACATGGGAGAGCTCTTGCTCCAGTTCCCACCCTGTAACTCTGCCCAGGGGCGAAGGAACTCAGGTGGACAAGATCTGGGAGCCAACGTGACCAAGGAGGGTCTAATACTCCTAACATCCGAGACTAAACGAGGAAAACTAGGGGAAATGCAAGAGTGTTTGCTAACATGATTCGAAACTGGTAGGCGCGAGGCGCCCTCTAAAGTGACGTCGACGAGGTCTGGAGGGTCCTGAGCGCCTCTCGGAGGGAGGTCTGGTACAGAGCTGTCGTTGAGATCTCGTAGGTTGGGAACCCTCAGTCCTGATTGATTTGGGAGCAGGGTCGATGTCGAGGTCGGTAGATCTCTTGATGCCCCTGGAAGAAGGTAGCCTGCTGAAGAACGTAGTGATCCGTTGTGTGGTGTTTGTTCTAGTGGGAGGCTGGAGGATCTGTGCTCGAAACTTGAGGGCCTCCTGAATGTAAAACGCTAGACATCTCTGATCGGTATATCTGAAGAAGGCGGCTAGAGTTTGGGGTTCCTTGAACAAGCAATAGAAGCGTCCTCTGATCTCATAGTAGACAGGACACCTGAAGATAAAGTGTGTCTTGGTTTCCACTTCCTATAGATGACACAGTTGGCAGATCCTATCTGATCTATCAATCTGGTGGTCAGACTCTACCCGGAGTCTATGTGATCCTACTCTGAACTGTCCGAGAGGGATCCGAAGAGTGTGTAGCCAATGGCGAAACGTATACTGGGGCCAGACAATAAGCCCGTCTCTGATCTCCAGGAAGTGCTCAGCATAAAAGGCCATTTTTGGGCGCAATCCTCTTAAAGGATTAATCCAAGTAACCTGGATGAACTGCTTGTAGATGTCATCTCTGATAATCTTATTTAACTCTTGTCGGGTAGGCAGAAGGTGCCCGGGGGCATCCAGAGAGTACTGGAACGGGGGAAGATGATCTAGCTGGATTTAGAGAGTATATATGTATGCAAGACTTTGTTTTGAGTCATTATGAACATGCGCTAGGTCCCTCTTAATTTCTTTTTAATTCCGAAAAAATAATTTTTCCAGTAAACTTAGGCCATTTTTAATGGTTTAAATGGGAAACATCAAATTGTAATAGAAGTGTGGTCCAGAGGCCAATTTTGGCTTGGGGATGCTCGTTTTCACACTCAGAGCGTCCTCTTTATCCTAGGACCTACTTTTCCTATGTTTCGGGTGATTTAATTATCACTTGAAGCGCTTTTTCTCTGAAGGGGCTACAAAATGTCAAATTAATTCTAAAAATGACATAAAATGACAAAAATCCAAAGTCATGTGGGGACATGTCAAACTTGTTTTTGAAATTCAACTAATGTGGCAAGTTTGTCTCTTAGTGATGGGAAACTTAGTTTAAAGAATAAAGCATGTGTTTTAGAGATTTTCTTGAAGGTAGCGAATATATCTTAAAGTGAGAGATGCACCCACCTTCTCATGTAGCGCATGGGTATGTGGCAGATAAAGCTTGATGTGTTGGCAATGGAAACCAATGATAAAGGTGAGTTCATCAAAGCATGATGCGACTTGAGTGGTGGCAAAGTGGATATCTTGAGGAGGGATACACCCACCATCCCATGAAGTCGCATGAGCTATGTGGCACTTGAAGCATTTAGTATGTTGGCATTTAGGTGAGGGGCGCATCTCTCTTAGAGAGGTGGTGCCTTCTCCTCTCAATCAAACCCAATAAGATCCATGAATCACTCAAGCTTACTCGACTTCAACTCAAGTGATGGATGCGCTCCCCTCTCTCATTTTCCTATTTAAGTAGGAGCTTTTACTTATTGTGGCTCATGGTCAGAGGACCAAAGGTATGCTCTCGTTGTATTGTATTTTATTTTTTTTGGAATAATAAAAGGCTTTGGAGGTCTCATGTGCTGCATGGCTCAAGTGTTGGATGATCATTGTCTCATGTTTTTTGCTGAGGTAACTTGTAGAATTTCTTTTATGCATGTCATTTCTTGTCAAAGCTAGCCTCATTGAAGGATTAGTACTAATCAATAGGAGTGAGTGAAGTAGTTTCTTTGCTCTCTTAATTAATTTATGTTCAAGATTTAGAATTTGCATGCTTATTTGCTTATATTTATTCTCTTCTTACCTTTAGCATGAGTTTTTACTAGATTTGACAAGTTCCTTGGCAGGTGTGAAGGTGTTTTACAGGTACTTCTCTTGGATTTGTGGGAGATCTTACTTGCTTCTCTCACCCTCCAAGAACCCATTGTTAGAGAAGCATAGTCCCTACACTCTCCACCAACGGCTTCCATAGCCCAAGCATTCCCAAGCTTGAGCTCCTTCCTTCTCTCTCTCTCCTTCAATTTAAATCAAACTTTCACCTTTGGTTACGGTTACTCACATGCTTAAGTAGTTTAGTTTCTCTTTCAAAAGAATATCTAAAGGCTGATATTTTTAAGCATGTTTCTAGATCTAGAATTATAAAGCTTCATTCTTAGAACAGATCTAGTATCGTTAAGTACTTGTGCATATTTTTCGATCATTCAGTACTTAAATATTTTTACGCCGATAGGAATATATATCTTAGAATTTTGGGGTGGACTACCATCTATGCTTTTTCATTTGCGGATGAGAATGCGACAAGTGTACTGTCCAGATTGATTCTATGTGCGTCGTCCAAGATTAAACTAGAATGAGACAAGTGTACTATTCAGATTGATTCTATGGGTGTCTTCCAAAATTAATAATTAATAATTTCAAAAAAATAAAAAATGGCTTAATTAACATGTGATAAGTACAGTTAGCGATAGTTGTAAAAATTAAAATTAATTTTCAACTATTTGATTATTAAATACAACTATGAGCTTAACTCCATCGATTATTAGATACAACTATTAGCTTAACTCCAATGATTCTAGAACTATTAGCTTAACTTCAACTCTAATCACAGGGATATTTGATTATATTGGATAACTATTAGCTTAACTATTAGATACAACTATTAACTTAACTCCAATGATTCTACAACTATTAGCTTAACTACAACTCTAATCACTTAAGGCTTAGTCCAACTGCATTTGGCATCTAGGAGACTAGCTAATGTGCAGTGATGTAAGAGTCAGACTCCTAATAAAATAGTTCGAACTCCTCCAAACTCCTGATAAAATCCTCCTAATAAGTACAATTCGTGATAGAAAAAACAAACTTCGACTTCGACTATTCGATTATTAGATACAACTATTCAATTATTAGTTTAAATACATTGATGATACAACTATTAGCTTAACTTCAACTCAAATTATGACTTTTACTTGAATTGCAATTGCCAATATATTAACTTTTAAATTAACTATTAGATACAACTATTAGCTTAACTCCAATGATTCTATAATTATTATTTTAACTTCAACTCTAATCACGGTTATATTCGATAAATATTAGATTAGCTCCAATGATTCTACAACTATTAGCTTGACTTCAACTCTAATTCTGCTTATATTGGATAACTATTATATTATTCCAATAGCGATACAACTATTAAATTAAAATTAGATGAACTCCATCTTTTAGCATGAGAAGTTGAGCTTGATTGTAGTGAAACTATGCACCAAGAACAATCACTTAGGTAATGTGCAGCTTATGTGACAGTTGAACTCCATCTGGTAGTTGGGAGTCGAGTTAATGTGGATAAGGCTTAGTCTAGGCTTTATATTAACTTTTAAATTAACTATTAGATACAACTATTAGCTTAACTCTACAAGTAATTGACACATTCTTTACTAAAAAGAACATTATCAATATGTCAAATATATACCTCTAGGCTTATTTCAAACATATTAATTTTAGTAATATGGTTGTTGTTAGTATGTTTTTAATGTTGTATTTGGCACATTTGGTGCATAATAGGTGGTTGATTTTGTTGGACACACAGAGCACCTTGAGAGGGGGGAGGGTGAACAGTGTGTATAGCTTTTGTTACTTTTTCAACATTAACATTCATCGGCAGCGTATTCAATATTATGAAGAGTACGTTATTATCATTATATCAACAATTATAGCTCATCATCACATATAATGATATCAACATCACATAGGAAGCATAGCAAAACACAATACACAAGATTTTTATGTGGAAACCCAAGTTTTGGGGGAAAACCACGGAAGCCTTTATAATAATAGTTTTTCAGCAACAACTAGAAGGAGGCAATAACCCCCTGTTACAAAGACTTTAGTTGTCCAACTGCAACTGGAAGGAGGCTTCAACCCCCTAGTCTATAGGCTACAACCTAAAGCAAGCTACAACTCCCTAGTTCTCCAGCTACAACCAGAAGGAGGCTACGACCCCCTTTCCTTGCCTTGTCTCACCACCCTGATATGAAGATAAAAACTGCTGAACCACAAGTGCACTGATCCTGTGAACCTGTTAACCAACCCCTGTACCACACTGCACAACCACTGCCACTGCTCATCAACTAACCACTGCTCATCAACTGTCACTACTCATCAACTGTCCACTGCACGACAACTATGCCACAATGCTCATCAACCTGTACAATCAACCCGTCCAATCAAGCTGTACCAATCAATCTGCTGCTCACATCATTCGACTCAGTCAATCTGAGTTTAACCAACTGCACAAACTCAATCCACTTGGCTCAAACCAACCGCTCATACAACTTAGCCAATTTGAGTCAGACCAACTGCACATAAGGCAACCTGTGCCAATCCTTCTCAACTAAACCTGTGCCAAATCAAATATGTAGTTGTGTCAATCTGATCAAATACCCGACAATTAAAAAAAAACAGTCAATTCTCAGTCAATGAAAAAAACCAACCTGGCTTTATTAATGGTTATTTTAGTCAAATCTTAGTGTAGTATCCTACAATCAAACTTGTCACAACTTGATCAATTTACAGTACTGTTGCAAACCAAAATATTGTTGACTAGTTGCAGCCAAACTAGGTCAAGAGTATTATACAGTCAATACTGTCACAACTTGTTAGTCCTCTTACACAATTACCAAACCAGCTTATAATCAAATACTGTCAAATCAAGCTTAGAGCAGATATTTCAGTCCAGACCTGTCAACACAAATTTTGACAACTTGCAACACAGGGCTAAGATAACTTGCCAAACAAAGTACTTCAACTCAACCTTAGGTCAAACACAATCAACTTGTCAAGGTTGTCCAGCTAAAACAGTCAATGAATATACTGTCAAAAGTGTTCAAAAGGATGGTCAAAAGGTAGTGCTGTAGGTTAGACTGTAATTCACATCTCATTACAGTCTTACATGGATTGCATATAGATCAGACTTGACAGCTGCAAACAGCCAATAACTCAAGTAGATACAAGAAGTTGCAACCAAGACTTATAGACAAAAAGATACAAAGTCAACTTTGCATACTTGATTACTAACTTGTGAATAATGAGAACTTCCAGTCAACTTAAAATAGATATACAGTCAAACCAAGACTGATCAAAACAAGGTATAGTCAACATGGTATATTGACTCTTGAGATCTTAACTTATTGTTGTTTGCTTCTATTCTGTGCACACTGTGTTTCCTGTGCAGCCTTCAGACAGGTGCAAGACTAGTACTGAGGCAGACCCGAAAATCAGAGAGGTGACTCTACTGAACAGTTCGAATTATCAGAACAAGAAATGGTTCATGGAATGCTTCAGTAGCCCGAGTTTAAACCAAGAGATCAGACTTAAAACTTTGATGACTATCTACTTGACTGTTCTCCTATGCCCACCAAGTTTTCCTCAGAGATACTCGAATTCAGAGAAGAGGTCGAACTTACTTCCTGCCAAAATGAAAAGTGGAGAGTGCTATATATATATATATGTCTCATGTGGATAGGAGCCGACTTGCAAAATCCATTAATATTTTTTATTTAAAAAAATGAGAGCCGACCTACTTATGAAGAGGCAAATTACCACATTAACTTTAAAAATTATTATCTCTCCAACCGTGAGGAGTTAGGAGGCATTCCACATATCACCGGAAAGAGATTGACGAGGGCTATCACTTTGTGAGGGTTGTGTTGGCATTGGAAAGGTTCTTCACCCTTTTTTTTTTTCAATTTGTGCAGGACATCAGAAATTGACTGGAAAACTTTTGGATGGCTTTAACCACTTTTAGGGCTTCTTCACCAAGTCTTGTGGATCAAGGGATTTGATAATGGTTTTCAAAGGCTATCACAATACCAAGCTACCATATGTGAGTGGGTCATATGTCCAATCATGTCTTCTTCAATTAATAAGAGTGCAAAGTTCAAACCAAGTTTCATCATGTGCAAGAGGTCTTCATCAAGTCTTCAAGGTCAAGTTACCATATGCAAGAGTGTGAGGGCATCATGAGAAATATAAGAGCTCCAATGGCACAAGTCCATCATTTTGGTCAAAATGTTAAGTGCACTATCAATGTGACCACCAAGTGTATGACCATCCAAGCAATGAGCATGATATACTATGACCGTGGGCTCCACCATATGCTAGAGTTTCCATCATCAAAATAAGTGCTTTAAAAGCATCATCACGATTATTATGTCCAGTATAAAGGCTTAGGGACAAATCAAGCAAATCTTCATCAATATCAAGTGCAATGCTTAAACTTCTTCAACAAGGCATGGACATCATCAAGGACTATCAAACCACCATGTGTATGTGGCCTCCATAAGACACAGATATCATCATTGACAATATAAACCAAGTGCAAGAGTATGAGGGTACAAGTCAACTATGTATGGGCTTCAAGGACTAAACTACCACATCATCCAATCAAGAGACCATCAATCAAAATACTACCAGGAGCAAGGACAAAACAAGGGACTCAAATGGGACAAAGATATATCTTAAGGATACTTAACCAAATCAATGGGTAATCAGGGCTTTTTCCATCGTCCCAAGGACTCCAAGGGCTTCACACTTGGGCTTGGACAAGGTCAAAAGGTCTCCTTTGATACCAACAACCACAGACCAAACAATAACCCTCAAGGGCTCCACAAGGGACACCAAGACTCAACAGTTGACATCAATGACCAGACACCCTTGGCATCAATGACAACTTAATCAACATATTTCTGTCTTTTATTGACAGGACAAGGAGAAGTGTTGTCGAAAAATCAAAGATCTAAGCTATTCAAAGACCTTCCAGAGCACTTTTCTTGATCTTATCTTACTCATAAAACCTTGTAAGCCTTTGGATCCAAAAATATAAAGACCAAAGGTATCCACCTTGTTACCGGATGAACTAGCAGGGCTAGTCACCGACCAACATATGAGGGAGAGAGTGACCACTGTCACCTTAGCTACCTTAGCTACTCTTCCCTTCTTCATATATTGGAGTCAAATCAAGATATGAAGAAGGTATACTGTGTGTGCATTCAAGAAGATATAAGCAAATAGGAAACTTTCGTCTTATAGCACGCATAGGAAATCACTTCCAATGAGCAATAACTAGTGTTATAGACCATTTATTAGTATTACAAGTATTAGCCAATAGAAAGAAGATAGAAGCAATAGTTACAAGTACTCCTTCATATGTAAAAGTGTAAAACTTTCATTCAACCACACTTGTAACAGCAGTATGTACAGAGGTATATTAGTGGGAATCCAACAATATATCAGCCTTACCTATGCTTCTAACATCAGTGACTACATTAGTTATAAAGGCAGCACTAGTCATTCATATGTTCATCAGAAGTATAACATCTAAAAGTACAATAGCATGACATGAATTCAATGACGTATCAGTCTTGTATCAGTAGTTAAGACAACAGCGTGTATTCACCATCCCATAACATGTATTCATGTATCAATTCGAAACTTTGTGAAGGCAGCAGTATATGCAACAAACAGTAAGTATGCTTTCAAATAAGGTCTGAAACGAAGTGTTAGAGAAATCATTAACTACTACCACAATGTTTTAGAGTTCAAACAATGTCATCATTCAACACCAATTAACTTGCCAATTGCCTAACCTTTCAATCTCTGTTTGTGTACAAACTGCAGGTGTTTGAGCCTTGAGGATTGTCTGCTAGTGGAAAGTTTGCAATAAAGGTGTAGACTTGAGGAGTGGCCACATAGGGCTGTTACAACTTGCTGTTAGGGTAGTATAAGGGTAGCCAAACCCCACAGGGATAGACCGTGACACTTCTAAGGCAGACCAAGGGTGTTTGAAGGCTGCTAGGCCTTCAAAGGATGAGGCCGAGGCTTCGAGGAGGGCTGAAGGTGGAAGCGAAGGTGGAAAGAGGGTTAGAAGAGTAGGGAAAAGGCAGCTAGGGCTTTTAGGGCAGAATTAGGACTGTTTTAAGGCATTTTAGGGCAGATTTTGAGATTTTTGCAATTTTTGTAATTTTAGGGTTCCCTATAATTTTGCCTTAGGGTTCTTAGGGCTTTAGAGGCTAGCAAAAATTTGTAGGGAAGGTGGCCGAAATTTTAGGGAGGCCCAAAAGTGCAAAAAAATTAATTTTTTGATTTTTAGGGTTTTTAACATAAAATTGCAGACATACTTCTAACCCTAATTCTACCATGAAAATGCAAATTTACACATGCAAATGCAAGAGAAACTAACCCTAGATGCTAGGTTTTGCAAAGAAGAAAGGTTTTGGGACAAAGGGAGAAAACCCTACCCTAACCTAGGGCATCTAAGGAGTGTACCTACCTCTTGAGAAGCTTAGCCTAGGTTTTACAACTAACCCTAAAGTCCTAAGGTTCTAACTTTAGAAGGACTCTTAAAAGGACGTACTTCTACAACCAAGGTGACTAAAAGTTGACGAAAGATCTAGCCAAGACAAAATGCAACCCTAATGGCTACCATTAAATCCATAAACGTACATTATTCATCAGTAATTAACAAAGAGAGGTCAAGAAAAGCCCTGGATACCTCCTTGTGCACATGTTTAACCAACAAAACACAACATCACCTTTGCAAGAGCATTGAACCAAAGAAACTTCAAGAATTTGCCATCAAAACCAAGAAAATATATTCCTCAAGAGGAGGCCTCACTTTAAAGAGCCCTAGTTGGGTAGAATAAGTGCATAATGTTTTTCCTACTTGTCTTATGTTAAATTGAAGTGAGGAGAGGCTTATTTATAGCCTCTCACACTCACTTTTACAAAATATCCAGGCTTACATGCCTTAAAAAGTCAATTTGAAATTATAAAATATCAACTTAAACTTATAACATAAAATAATATAAAAATAGCCTAAAGTAGGCTTATAGTAGGTTACCTGGGGTATTTTCCCCCCTAGGTGCCAAAAACTGCTAAAATAAGTCAGTCACTCCAAACTAAAGGCTGGAGTAAGTTGGAAGGAGGGTGTTATACCCCATATAACCCTATAAGTGTTGTAAAATCCCTCAATGCCCTCCTCAAAGCAACAAGAAGTCCTGGCATGGAAGGTAGCGCCCTCTGAGGAAGGAGACCAGGGAGAGAAGGCGCCAACTAGCTGAAGAGCCAGGAGGGTGTCTGAGTTGCTGTGAAGGGAGACCGAGGTCTTTTAGCTGAAGTAAAGGCCACCAAAGAAAGAAAACAAGGTGTGGGGTCATGTGACCTAGTGATCAACCCCTAGGAGCCCCGAACGCCAACCCTAGGGTTAAAAACCCCAACAAAGGGCACTCAGCAGTGCCATTAAGCCATAGTACTCCTAAAGGAAGGACTAAAAGGCTCATCCACGACCACCACTGCTGAATAACACCTCTCCTAGTTGAAAAAATGGCCTCTCTCTCTCTGGGGCATATTAAAAGGTGCGTTGGGTACAGGTGTAGCGTAACACTGGCTCCAACTGCAGGATGAGTTCTTTTTTTGGGAGCGCTCGAGAACTTGTGAATCTTTTGGTACTTGTAGACCTACACAGATTAAATATCCAAAGGGATTAAAAGCATCTTGAGGCAGACACTTTCGTCCTGCCTTGTTCGCGAAATTAGGGAAACAAACTAAGAACGATAAAGACTACTCAGATGCAATGCAAAGTAACAACAATATGCCTAATTGAAAATACAACTAACCCTACCTACCCTAAACATGATAATAACAAAGGGTTAAATGTAATCATACCACCAATGTAGCCATCTGAGCAAACAATTCATACCTGTTATCTTACCTTTGTCTTTAGACGCAATCCATGATAATACCTCATCGATGATATGTTGAGTATGCACCAGGATCTCTATCTGAGTGAGGAAAGGAAACTAAACCATTCTAAGAACCTGGAAGACTTGAAATTGATGCCATGGAGAGGGATTACTTTGACAAGCTTCGTTGATCCATGCTTCTACTGGACTTATGTATGGGACACCTCCATCATATGTCGGTATCAAGAAATTCTTTTGCGTGAAACTTGTCATCAGATTATGAGCTTGAGAGGCAATTAGTAAAGCCAGACCTTCCAAATCTTCATATGTGAGCCGCAACCAGTCCCTGCATCTACTTTAGCATTTCTTTGGATATACAAGTACAACGCTTATCTTTATTTTGATCATGTTAGTATTCCAAATAATCCTTGAAATTTTGAAATTGTCAGCTAGATAATTCATATCTTCATGTTTCAAACGAAAATATAAACAATAAATACTACGAAATTGAGGAATGAAAATCACACCTGTCCACATACCTGTTTTGATCTTGTTGAAATGCATCATTAAGGACTTATCGATATAGGATAGAGCGGGCTGAACAACTTCTTCAACACTTTTTGAGGAACATAGCTGGCAATGCTAATCTGTTCTCATCATAGAGTGAATATTTGCAAAATAATTCCTTGTATAATCTGCTTCCTTGTCCATGGTGCTGGATAAGTGAGACTGAGTCAAATCCATGGAGATATCACCTGAGATATGGGGTCCCAAACTTTCCAACTCTTCATCATAGTAAATCATCTGCATATGGCAATCATTTATAAGAGGACCCGCATCCTGCGGTACTTCATCATCAAATGTAAGAGCAAAAGGATTGATCCATTCTTCATGACTAGCATCTTGAGGAGAGGGAACAATCTCATCCTGTTCAGCAGAGCTTCTGCTGATTATGTCTTCGATATCACTGCCCAAGGTAATCATAACTTCTTCGTTGCAAACATGGTCAAATTATGGCTCAAGCTGACCCATGTTAGTTTCATCAACTTCTTCTTCGTCACTGCAAAGGCTGGAAACAATACTACCAGGTTTCGAAGAATCATAGAGGTGGACCCATGAACATCCAATAATCATCGTTCTCGATAATTCTGTCATTCTGTCCCAAGAAATTTGAGATGTCCTAAGGAATTGCTATATGCTAGAAAGGAGAACTCACCCTTTCTTTCTGTTCTTCAATCTCTTCAACTAGGAATTCTGGATCTTCATATGTAGTACCACAATCATACTCGTCTACATGGGGAACCTTGTCTTCGGACAGTGTGCTTGAGATACCGTCAGTTAGATCTTGAACAATAACTTCTTCAACCTGTTCTTTGTTTTGGATTTCTTTACTGAACAAGACCCTTGCATGCTGTACATGGGGCATCCATTTGTCACGTCGCTCTGGATCCCAGTGGCTACAGAATGTTTCCACCAATTCTGTAAAGGATGATATTGTTCCTTTGTCTAGGCCCACAAACCAAGGAAGAGTCTTTCCTCCCAAGTGAAGAACGAATGATCTCATGTAAATGTCTTCTTCTTCTTTAACACCATATTCTGAAGCCAAAGTCATAAACCATTCAACGTGGTGTGTGTCATTATTATTGTCACCCTTGAAGGCATGCTAGAATATTTCTGGTAACTCACTTGAATGTCATGGAAATTTCGATAAATTAAGAGGAGCAAAACCTATTTCCATTTCTGCATCCGTCGGATTATCAGGTTCTTTAAATTTGAATGAAACATCCTCTTCAATTCCTTTGCTAGGACAATCATGTTTCTGGTTGTTTCCCAAAGTCTCTTCCCACATATGGTTGATCACTGCCTTTCTTACATTTTCTTTCATATCATAATCCCAATCCATACTGAATGCATTGAACAACTGCTTGAGTGAAGAAAAACTTTTGCGAGGAAAACCTTCATACCGATTCCTGACAGTAAAGTTGTCTTCTAAGTGGAGAGATAACAAGAAGAGCTTTATTTTGATGTCTTCATGTGCAATATTGCTTGCATGGAGGAATTGCATGAATGCCCACACATGTGTTGCTACATGATATTTATATTCCTGAAATAATGGAAAAAGTTCTTTCCCATCATCTTTAATGACATACTTGTGTGGACATCTCGGAATGCACGAAAAATCCAATATATCCATCCATAATTCATAAGCAGGTGCCATATCGTCAGGGTTCCTTGTCCTCTTAGAGCACATCTTTTATTTTTCTTCAGTTGGAGTCGTCGGGAAAGACTTGCCAAGTAAGCCCAACAAATCTCACCAAAGTACTAAACAAAACAAGGGCATACCTGAGCTGACGATGGTTGAGTTCTTGTGGAATGTTGAAATAAATTTGAGACAATGATGCTTGTCGAACGTATTCGGGTATCTTGGAATGTTTGAGAAGTCAAACAGATCGAACATCCCCATATCGTTTTCTCGAGAATGTTTGCTCTGATCTTCTTTATCTTTTCTTCAGTGGAGTCGCCAGGAGAGACCTAACAAGTTAGCTCAATAAATCTCACCAAAGTATCAAAAGCAAAGACGTACCTGAGATAATGGGGTGGGTTCTTTGTGGAGTTGCCAGATAAGCCTATAACATTAGTCCTTTCTAGAAAAATATATGTAATCATGTAAACAAGGACTTAAGACTTACCAACAACGTTGCTCTTGCCTGGATAAGTCACCTCAACAAAGTTGAGGTCCCAGACAACGATGCCAAAATGTTACCTGATGAACTAGCAGGGCTAGTCACCGACCAACATACGAGGGAGAGAGTGACCATTGTCAACTTAGCCACTCTTCCCAAACTACTTCGAAAGTCGTAACCTCCTAGGGGGGAGCCCTAATAGTAACTCTGTAAGGACACTAAACGCCATACAATGTCTTCTTTGAAGAGAATTAGTGACCAGTTCCTTATTGGAAGCAAATTAAGATATGAAGAAGGTATATTGTGTGTGTATTCAAGAAGATATAAGCAAATAGGAAACTTTCATCTTATAGCACGCATAGGCAATCACTTCCAATGAATAATAACTAATGTGATAGATCATTTATTACAAGTATTAGCCAAGAGAAAGAAGATAAAAGCATAGTTACAAGTACTCCTTCATATGTAAAAGTGTAAACCTTTCATTCTACCACACTTGTAACAACAGTATGTACAGAGGTATATTAGTGTGAATCCAACAATATATCAGCCTTACCTATGCTTCTAACATCAGTGACTACATTAGTTATAAAGCAACACTAGTCATTCATATGTTCATCAAAAGTATAACATCTCAAAGTACAGTAGCATGCCATGAATTCCATGACGTATCAGTCTTGTATCAGTAGTTAAGACAACAATGTTTATTCACCATCCCATAACATGTATTCATGTATCAATTCCAAACTTTGTGTAGGCAGCAATATATGCAACAAATAGTAAGTATGCTTTCAAATAAGGTCTAAAACGAAGTGTTAGAGTAATCTTTAGCAACTGTACCACAATGTTTCAGAGCAAGGAAAAGGTAACTAGGGCTTATAGGGCAGAACTAGGATTGTTTTAGTGTCTTCTAGGGTAGATTTTGAGATTTTTGCAATTTTTGTATTTTTAGGGTTTCCTATAATTCCACCTTAGTGTTTCTAGGGATTTAGAGGCTAGGGTGAATTTGTAGGGAAGGTGTCCGAAATTTTAGGGAGGCTCGAAAGTGCAAAAAAATTATTTTTTGATTTTTGGGGATTTTAACATAAAATTGCAGACCTACTTCTAACCCTAATTCTACCATGAAAATGCAAATTTACATAGCCAAATGCAAGAGAAACTAACCCTAGATGCTAGGTTCCCTAGATGCTAGGTTTTGCAAAGAAGAGAGGTTTTGGGACAAAGGGAGAAACCCCTACCCTAATCTAGGGCATTTAAGGAGTGACTAACCTACCTCTTAAGAAGCTTAGCTTAGGTTTAACAACTAATTCTAAAGTCCTAAGGTTCTAACCCTAGAAGGACTCCTAAAAGAACGTATTTCTACAACCAATGTGACTAAAAGTTGACGAAAGATCTAGCCAAGACGAAATGCAACCCTAATGGCTACCATTAAATCCATAAACATACATCATTCATCAACAATTAACAAAGAGAGATCAAGAAAAGCCCTGGATACCTCCTTGTGCACGTGTTTAATCAACAAATCACAGCATCACCTTTGTAAGAGCATTGAACCAAAGAAACTTCAAGAATTTGCCATCAAAACCTAGAAAATATCTTCCTCAATAGGAGGTGCCTCACTTCAAAGAGCCATGGTTGGGTAGAATAAGAGCATAATGTTTTTCCCACTTGTCTTATGTTAAAATGAAGTGAGGAGAGGTTTATTTATAGCCTCTCACACTCACTTTTACAAAATATCCAGGCCTACATGCCTTAAAAAGTCATTTTACATGCCTTAAAAAGTCATTTTGAGATTATAAAATGTCAATTTAAAATTATAACATAAAATAATATAAAAATAGCCTAAAGTAGGCTACCTGGGGTATTTTTCCCTCTAGGTGCCAAAAAATGCTAAAATAAGCGAATCACTCCAAACGAAAGGATGGAGTGAGTTGGAGGGAGGGCGTTATACCCCATCTAAACCTGTAAGTGTTGTAAAATCCCTCAATGTCGTCCTCAAAGCAGCAAGAAGGCCTGGCATGGAAGATAGTGTCCTCTGAGGAAGGAGATTAGGGAGAGAAGGTGCCAGCTAGCTGAAGGGCTAGGAGGGTGTTCGGGTGGCTGTGAAGGGAGACCGAGGTCTCGTAGCTAAACCAAAAGCCACTTGAGCAAGCAAACAAGGTGTAGGGTCATGTGACCCAGTGATCAACCCCTAGGAGCCCCAGACACCAACCCCAGGGTTAAAAACTTTAGCAAAGGGAAGTTAGCAGTGCCATTAAGCCATAGTACTCCTAAAGGAAGGACTAAGGGGTCCATGACCACCATTGTTGAATAACACCCCTCTTGGTAAAAAAAATGGCCTCTCTCCCTAGGGCATATCTGAAGGTGCGCTGGGTACAGGTGCAACTTAACACACCTCAAAAGCATTGCAAATACCATAATAAAAGAGATCAGGTTGGCAACCAATTGCCCACACCCCAACCCACTTCAGGGATTTTGCACAAGTCTTTGAATGGTGTGATTTTTTTCTAACCAGTTTTGCTTTACGTTTTGTAACAATATCAAACACTCGACCTTAACAGTATGTATAATTTTCTAAGTTTTTTCAATCTGGCTTCTTTGCTTTTGTTTCTACAATATCAAATTGGAACAAACACTTTGCCATTTTCGTATATGCTCTTGCTCATCGTAGGTTCCCGCTAAGCTTTGGGATAGTCAAAAGCAAAAGTCTGCACTCATTAATTTTTCACATCTAATAAAAAATTCATTTTAATAAAATCAACCGTTCAGGGCCCCATCAGGCTACACCCTTGTTTGGTGTAGTGTTGGACACACCACCGTGACCACATCTAGCCCACACGTCTGTTATCACCAACCTTGTAGTTGCCTATGTGAGGTGGATCCAGGATGGATGATAGAGGGACAGGCAATTAAGGAGGTGGAACCAAGACTGCTTAGACTCCCAAATGAATGGTTGTCACGCCAATCAAGGCAGTCTTCGCTTTATGTTATCCAAGTCCAAGACAACAAAGGGGGAGAACCAGATCTACTCCCGACAGGAGAGATCAGACCTAGACACCAAATCAGATCAAAGTAGGCTTTAGGTACGTAAGGTGTAAGGTAATTGAAGACCCTAGATCTATGGGAGATGTTACCAGGTGTGCCAAGGCTTTGGATTAGGGTTTTGGAAGTGTTAAGTTCGATCTAAAGTGGAAATAAGGTAACTTATGGGGTTGATACAAGATCTGGGGTTGAGGTACTAGCAACTGATGAAGATAACCGCTACCTTGGGAAACGTAACCAATGCAGGGTGAGTAAGGACAGAGATGGGACCCTCTAGTACCCAAGGGATAGACTCAATGAAAGATGTGACAATGTCAAAGTACTTGAGTCATTAAAGAAAAGTCAACTTTCAGGGAAAATAGGTCAAAAGAGGGCTAGCTCTAGGCTTGGAGATAAGTGCCTGTTGGGCCTTGGGAAATGGAGTCAATATATGCACAACGTTAGAGTGAAACCACTTGGGATATGCCCTAATCTATGGACCCAGAAAAGTGTTCGGCCCGAAAAATTTAGTTTGCAGGGGAAACTAGCAGAAGGAGAGCTAGTGCTAGGGTTTGGAGGGATAGATCCTCAGATCTCGGACAATCTGGGGGGCATCAGCTTAGCGTTGGAAGAGAAATGGGATGTGGATGACCCGATCTACAAACCCAAGTTGGAAAAATGCAAAAAAAATCAGATCCAGGAAAGTCAGAAAATGACTAGGAGTGCTAGGGTGCTGCAAGTCAGTTTCTCAGATCTAGGACCACCTGGCAGCAACTAGCTCAGCGTTGGAGGTGTTTTGGAATGAGGAGGACCTGATCAACGAACCCAAGTGATTATTTTTTGGAAAAAAGTCAGATCTGGAAAAGTCAAAATTTCAGTGGGGGGGATGGGGTTTAAACAGTGAGTTTTTCAGATCTAGGGAAAACCAGCCACTTTTTGGACAACGTTGAAGATGAATTGGTGAGAGGGATGCCCGATCTACAAAACCCAACAGTGGTTTGTCCAAAGATCGAATGGTTCCCCGATTAAGTATTTTTTGGATTTTTTAAATATTTTGGAATTTTCAGTAAATTGAAGAAAAGCAGGTACAATGGATTGAGATCATGGAAGAAAAGAACCAATCTGTAGATCTTACCTGGAAAACCTTGTAGATGCCTTGATGATGATCCCTGCCATCCCGATCAATTTGAGAAGCTTGAAGTGAGTTCTATGTCCAGTGTTTGCCCGAGGAAGTCAATTCGCCCTCTCTCCTGCACAACAAACGTCAACCATATCAGATTTGTTGTGACATGAGAAAGAAGCTATATGCTGCAGAAAAATAACAAGAAGAAATCATAGGTCACCACAACACTAATGAAAACTCCCTGATAAAAAACGAAGACAATCCAAGCGAGTTGAGGTCCCCCTACAAAAACGCCCAAGCTGAAGTCATCCTCCTGTAGACAAGACAATGATCCCCAAAAAATATAGATCTCATAATAATTTCCTGAATGCTAGGAAGCAAAAGACTTTCCAATCACCATCTAAGAACATCAGATGTAAAGGAGATCCAAGAAAATATCCACAAGAAAAGTTTTCTATTATCCAGATCCAAGAGCCAAAGACCCCTTACAAATGAGAAGCTCTCTCCTTTAAATAGAAATGAGAGAACCAAAATCCTAACCAATTTCAAAACGAGTGGCTAAGATTAAAAGATATAAGTGTTCTAATCAATGGTTGAGATGAGCTCAACATACAATACATGGATCAATATAACCATAAAGTACCAAAGTGGACTAGATCACGCATAAAGAGGGTACCCCACTCAACAAGAAATAAATGAAGCACATGGTGGGTCCATGGATTGTTAAACAACTCCCTCTGGGTGCCCCATGGCACAATAAAATAATATAATGTTTTAATTTTTTGACTTTGTGCCTCCTTGAGGAAATCGTGAGCCTCCCAAAAGCTCCAGAAAATAATACAAAAATGCTCAAAAAGTGGGTGGAGGCTCAATCGGGTGCTGCAACTGCTGGAGAAGGTGTGGAGGACATCACACTCATCATCATGACTCATCCCATGCCATTTCCTTACCTCAGTAGCCCAAATCGATTTCTTCAATAGCCATTTAATCATTTTTTAATCTGCCTCGGGAAACGTGAACCTGCCAAAACAACCTCCTAGGGTGCCTGCGTTGTCAAACTGAGTCCACCAGGCTCCCTAGGATTGGGGTACTATGGTATAATCAAGTGGCTGCACCCCCTATGCACCATACAACGCCCTATGAGATCCAATAAAAACATCTCCCTACTCAAACACATCATCCAGTGAAGCAAAACTGCATCAGAAGGGTAAAATGAGCCTAATCATCTCTGCAAGTGCCCAGAGCTGAAAATAAGCTATCTCACTAGACTCAGAGAGTCCAAATCCATCTAGGGTGCATACTCATACCCTTTCTAGGTCTCTGCCTGATCATCAACAATATCTAATAGACAATATAATCACCTGTAAATGACCAGATACCAATAATATAACTCAGACCATCATCCATCTGCTACAAGTGTTACAAGGCTAAGACATGCTCTACAAATCATTTAAGTAACAATCATAACAAGTAGCAGTCACCTCACTGGCGGTACATCAACCAAATACATATATAGGGTTTTATTTATTATTACTCAGACCAGACTTTCAGGACTATACTCACTTCATAGTTGTATTCAATTTGCTAGTGAAGGGTGAAGGCTGAAATTGACAAGGCTAGGGCAACAGATGACTGCCAACTTAACATCATGACACTTTGGATATGGAAAGGGAATACTCACTATAACCACATGTCGGACAAACAACAACACAGGGAAAGGCAGTGCCTCACAAATGGTTGAGTTGTTCAGAGAGTGCTTATTCGACTTAGGCATCATGTCTACATCAAGTTTGATCCAGGTTCATTAGGACCATCAATTTTATTTTCATGACCTTTTTGGCCTATATGACCTTTTGGGGACTTTACCATTGCTTAAAAGCACAACTAACTGTAGCTTTCATCTAGGACATATTCAAATTTATAAGGTCAACAATATTTGGATATAGCATATATTTAACCATTGCTTTTGGGACCTTTTCTTATACCCTTCACGAAGTATTTTAACATTTCATTGCTCTTGTCCTTTGCTCGTATATGTTAAGAAACACATTTTAGAATTTACATTTTCTGTGGGCGCATATATAAACATTTCCAATACAAGTAGTACATGAGCTTTCAATTTTAGCCAACAACATCTCAAGTGACTAGGAGGAGTTCTGCACAGTGCCAAACATTGGGACAACCGACCAGAATGATTTAGGCATACATTCCAACTCACCAAAGGCAAGTTCTGTCACCAACTCAGAGCCGAGACACACTATAAACAGGGAGGTTTGTCCAACAAAGGTTCTAGCGGGGAAAGGTCCTCCATGCCATAAGTCAAGTAGTAAGTTGAGTTAAAAACAAAACTGGAAGGTAATGGATGGGTGGAGACAGTGAAAGATGAAGCTAACACTATCAAGCCAAAGAATGGTGAGAATGACTACCTCTATTCTCCCTAGGGAGGGTAAAACCAATGAGTATAGATCGGGAACTTCCAAGTCTAAGTAGGGACACCAATACATAATACAAATACATCCAAGTCCATATATTTATAACCGCTGGATCATGACACGAAATGCTATATGTCACAAAGGTGAGTATAAGAGCAATGATAACAACCATAACACAATAAAATAAATGCCAAGTCATAACCATGCAAATAATCCATTTGAACCATCATCTGTCCAATGAGAAAACACTAGAACCAATCTGGGCATCACTAACTGCTTTGCAAATGACTAAATGGCTACATCAGTCCTTGAATCCGAGTGTCCTGAGACTTAGTCCTGACATGGAGAGTATAATAGTCCACTAACAAAATAATGATCCGTCAAAACTACTCATCTCAGCATCTCATATGTAAGAGATCTGCCCGAAAAATGTAGCGTGTCTGAAAAATAGAATATGGTAGCCTGGCTACTATATATGTGATAATGATCCGTAAAAAACTGCTCATCTCAGCATCTCATATGTAAGAGATCTGCCCGAAAAATGTAGTGTGTCTGAAAAATAGAATATGGTAGCCTGGCTACTATATATGTGATAACAACATCCTTGTGCGAAGCCACATTAGTTGAAATCCAGACATATTCACAAGTATTTTCGTGTATATCAGGATCCCCTTTTTCCCTTAATCCATTTTCATCCATAAGATCTAAAACTAACCGAGAAGCATTGCACTGGACTTCCCTTTAGTAGACTCCATTTACCCTTTTTTGGTGCTTGTCTAAATTAAACGATATTTTGCTTAAGTGAATGTGATGTTTCGTGATTAATGTATCATTATATACTGCTGGTTTATTTCATGTGTGATGCTCTTGTTTCAGTATTTCTTTTCAAACTCCTAGATTAATTTCAGCTTTTGTTTCTTAGCTTAAAAGCCTTCGATTCTTTTATAGGGACCACCCCCCTTGTCTTCGCTAGGAGTTGTCTTAGATGGAGGAGTTGAGTGTTGAGTGATAGTATCTCAACTCGAGACTTGCCCCCAAGGACGCATTCAGTGGCTTGAAGATTTCTGCCACGCCAATCCCTCCGAGGTGCGTGAAAGGCGACAATAGTATGCACATCCCCAAATGGAAGAAAAACATCAAGGATGAGTACCCCACTCCGAGGAATAGTGATCTAATTGAAGTGATCCTTAGAATTGAGTTCTCAAATACAAAGTTTATTCATGCGATGTGTTATCTCTCCAGGAAACTCTTCTAGGTTGCAGCTCGAAGATGCCTTGTAACTTCAATTTTTTTTCAATGGTTTACTCAATGGATCAAGTCAGATGACAAATAAGACCTCACTCACTCAAGACATGCATAAACTCAACCAAATAGACAAGGCTTCTAACTATCAATGTTCAGAGGCTTTGTAATAAAGGTGAATAAATGAAGAATTCTCACTATGCTGGTAGATTCACACATAAGGCACTTACATATGAATGGCTAATCATAACAAGGAAAGATACTTGCAATTCCAATTATCCACACAGAGATAGGATGACAGGTATCTTGTATTAGGTAAATAGAATAAAGATGAATTAAACATCCAAGCACAAGTATAGAACAAAAAGAAGATGAAATCTTAACATGTAATGGCAAAAGAGCTTGTATTAATTGACAAGAACATGAGAAGCTTGAATAAAAAAGTGTCTAAGAGTCTCTGAAGTTGAACCCTTTACAATCATTCTTCAATGAGCTTAAATAAGCTTTACAAATCAGTTTCAAGATCCTCAAAAGATGGATCTGATAACCTCTTTTCCTCTCTCAGATTTGAATTTGTGAGGTGGCTGGAAAATGCAAAAATTTCTGGAAATATGCTGCTCCGATATTGACCTATATCTCTCAAATTAAAACATATTTTGAAAAACTGAGAGAGGTTTTTGTATATTAGTTTGTTATGAGAAAACACCTCTCTCAGTTCTTTGAGATTCGTTTTCATTTGCCCGATATCTGTATTTCAAAAACATGTGTTAAATAGAGAAATTTTGAGATCCGAAAATTAGGGCTTAGAGATGGATTCGATTCTCCCAATCTGTGACACCTGTACGAAAACTGAGAGAGGTTATTGTTCTTTGGTTTGTTATGAGAAAAAACCTCTCTCAGTTCTTTGAGATTCGTTTTCAGTTGCCCGAAATTTGTATTTCAAAAACATGTGTTAAACAAGTAAATTCTGAGATCCGAAAATTAAGGTCCAAAGATGGATTCGATTCCCCAATCTGTGACACCTGTAGGAAAACTGAGAGAGGTTATTGTTCTTTGGTTTATTATGAGCAAAAACCTCTCTCAGTTCTTTGAGATTCATTTTCATTTGCCCGACATCTGTATTTCAAAAACATGTGTCAAACAGGGGAATTTTGAGATCCGAAATTTAAGGCTCGGAGATGGATTCGATTCTCCCAATCTGTGACACTTGTAGGAAAACTGAGAGAGGTTATTGTTCTTTGACATGTTAGGCACAAAAGCCTTCGACCGTTTCTCAAAATGATCCTCCAGCCGCCTAGGATCATCATTTGAAAATGATGACTCAGCACAGTAAAAACTCCACATTTCTGAAAAATGCTGCCTCATCTTGCGGGGGAATTTTGACTGCCTTCCCAAGCTCTAAATGCAGATCTGAAAGTACCATTGAAAAGCTGAGGATTTCTAGTTGTCAATTGACTATTTGAGCGTGTAAAACGGCCTCTCCACGGTTGAGAAAATTGAGTTTAACCAAGACATGTTGACCGTTTCCAAGCTTCTGCGCTTTCGGCTAAAATAGCCCCGAATTTCGCGTTTTAGCTATCGAAAGCTTTGCTTTCAGTGGCTAATGAACAGTTGAAATGTCCGCCTAAGCCACCAAAACCTGAGTTTTGACTTTTTTGAAGGAAAAACCAAATCAAATGTTTTTCAAACCTTATTACATACCTAAAGCTAAAAAAAATGAGCCTTACAAAATTTAGAAATGTATTTTTAAATGACTTCTTATCACCTAAAATAAACAAACTTGACTAATTTATTTGAGGAGATAACACGATGCTATCTCAAAAGATGATGATTTGTCTCTACATGGAGCTAATGAGAATAGACTTGAAGTTGTGCTAGAGGTGCCCTCAAGCTTCAAGGTATTTGCATGTTGGTATACACTAGGGCACAAATGATGCCATCTTGAAAGTGCAGGTAAAAGTGAAACTAGTGAAGAAGTTTTGGAGTAAGGGGCTTCTTTGGCTCAATCCATGTGACTTCCAAATCAACTATGCCGATCTCCAATACTTTTGTTAACCTCCCTCTTGGTGAGAGTAGGTGCATCAAAAGATAATTCCAGAGGGGGGGCTTGGTTAAAATGTCCAAATTTATCTATTGGAGAAGGGAGGTGACCCTAGCATGCCAACTAGTTCCAAAGTCTTGGTTAGCAAACTGCTTTGAAGAATGGAGAGATAGATACAGATATTTTTTGCATCTTGAATAAGAGTTAACAGTCCATTAAATCCTGTGCAACGTCATCACAATTTCGAAAATCATTGAAGTAAGAAATGGTGAGCACCGAGCTTAGCTAATATCAAGTGCAGTACCCTTTTCTTGGCTTGAACATGCTTTGAAAATAGTGACGAGAGCCCTCTCAATGTAGTTACATCTTACAACTTGTATGTTTCATATTAGGCTCCAAACCTCATGTCCATAGGAAGGCAAGTGGTCATCTAAGTGTGAAAGAGGTAAATATTTAGCCCAAATGTTCCAAAACTAGAGCTGAAAACAAAGTCTTTCCAGTATTTTTAGTGTTGTGCAGCTCTTAGTCTTGCTTCTGTTTCTGGGATCAGGCACGGAGATGGTCCAAAGAATACCAACACCAAGAAAGTGTAAGACACTACTACTTCCATAGACTGCCTTTTATAGGTTAGAATTATAGTGGACGTGCCCTTTTGAGACATGTTAAATGCCATAATGCTGTCTTTTAAAGGTTGAGTTATCAACCAAGATCTGCTTTTTAAGATCCATGACCAGAGAAAATCCTGGGGACTAAATTTCACCCTTAGGTTAGTTTCTCATGTTTTTTTCCAAAAAAGACTTGTCGATTTCCATTTTTCTAAAAATGATTTGCCCAAATTCTACAGGTTAAAGTTATTTTACTCTAAAAGCGCCAAAATTTTCTAGAAACTATGTAAAATCGATAGAAATTTGAGTATTTTTACAAAAGTATCACAAAACATTTTATACTTGTCATTTTAAGAATTAGTAAGATTTACCAAGCTTTATAAGTTTATACACTTTAAGATACGTGAAATTTGAATAATTTTACAAAAGTATCCCAAAACATTTTATAGTCGTTATTTTAAGAATTAGTAAGATTCACCAAGCTTTATACACTGTAAGATAAGCATGAATACTTGAATTTTTCCCTTCCCATGAGTCTCTATGATATAAAAAACACACTGTCATCAGTGAACAGTGGTGGAATTGCCGAAGAGAGAGCATTAGCAAGGTGGTCTTAATTTTGTAGCTACAAATAGTAGAACAACAAATACTATTTTCTCAATTGCATGGCTTGTAAACATTTGTCATGAAGAAAACAGATATGCACAAGGCTCCAATAACAAATTAGTTCAACCTTATGCTGACTTTAGAAACATAAAGGCGAGCAAATTTTATCTTGATATCTAAGACAGGGAGATCTTAAATCAACTCAAAATATCCTGTTTATTACATCACATTCCTTATTCATCTTTATAGGAATAGCTTCTGGATATCATAAATACTTTTCTTGTGGTACTAATTATGTGTACGTTGCTGTTATAGAGATTTCATGCTTATATTCAATTTTTCAGTTCTTCACTATCTTGGTTATGAATTAGGTTATAGGTACATAACATAGTTTGCTACTTTGAGCCCACTAAATGAGCATATTCATCCATTTTTTTCTTCTAATTACAGTATGCAATGAGAAAGACAGATTGTAAAATGCATTTCAAGCTTGACCAATATTCATTTTGCTGTGAACTAGTGGATAAAGTTCTCACCACAATTGAATAGCCATTGTAGAATCATACTCTGAGTTAAATATATCTTCCATCCCTATGTTCTGGCACAATTTTTGAAGACGAAACAGAGGAGGTAAAGCATTTGCAATCAACCATTTTATACATAAACAGAACTGTCATATGTTCATGATAGAGTGCCGCATACCATGTCTATAGAAAGTTACAATTGCCATTTTCAGTGGTCACATGATTTAAGCGATGGTGATGCAACTTTCCATCTCAGATATCTATAAACCATTTTGTTTAACATTGACATAAATACTTTGTATGAATGAAAAAATCTGTATAAAGTACTTGGAGCATTAGACATAGACCATGGGTTCAAGCAACCCATCCTGACTCAAACAGGCAGTAGTCATGGAATGCTTAGATGAAGTTGTAATCACTTTAGTTTCTCTATCTTATTCCAAGAGTTAGTATCATGGAAACTATTGCATATGTTTCTCTCAATTTTTTTCTGCAATTACCTTTTTGTGCTCTTCTCTAGGAAATTTAATGCTTAATCTTCTCTTAAGCATCTCTTATGCCTCGTGATTTTATGAAGACATATAAAAGAGAGCAGTTAAAGCAAATAGACAAGGTAAATGTTTCTTTTGCCATGAAAAGTATGAATCAAAGAACTAATTCTCGTTACTGTGGATTCTAGGAGAAGCAACGGGGCCGGAATGGTGTGCGTTTCTATCACAAGCATCCTTACTTCAATGTGCGGCTTATGATACAGATGACACCAATACATCAAATCTTATGGTTTCTTCTTACATTAGGTGGTCTTTTGAATGAAAAGACTCTTGCGCCACTTATTAAAACTTTGGTAGGTTGGGGTCGGCCTCAGCTCGCAGAAGCCTTGATCTCACCCATTCTAAACTGGTATACAGTCCAGGCAACAAGTGAAGAAATTAGAAAGTTGAGGTGAAAACACAGCTGAGGCACATTCAAAAGATATTGTTAGCCTTCTGTACACTCAAGATTCTATGCACAAAGAATGTTGTATGAGTCTAGAAAGTACTGGTGAATTGTTTGAATTGATATGATATTATTATTATGGTGGTACTTTTTGCTATGAAATTATTAAAGCTTGTGAAAAATGTGTTGGACTTTCAGTCAAGTCACTTTTCATTTGTGATGGTGGTTGATTGATGTTTAAACTCATGGAGGTTAATATCATCCTAGCAAAGCTCAGAACACAATTATCTTTGTGCATATAATGTTGAAATGTAATCGAAACCCAATTTTCTTTTTCATCTTTGGCCATAATTATTGACCAAACATTTTTGTAAATGAGACTTTTCCTGTTGCACAATATAGTAAGGCGGAGTTGTAATATTTTTTTGTTGGAAAAATACATATATTTACAAAAATATTTATAAAAGATGGAAGGTATATACAATAGAGATCATAACCTTTTCCCAAAAAAAATCACATTGCTCAGTTAGACCCTAAGATAGGAGCAAAACTCCCACCCCACTCGGTGTCCATTAGATTCCAGTTGATCGATCATGTATCAGATCGATGCTCGATAGTAGCGGGCAAAGTGATATTGGAAATATCAATTGTCACACTAATTTTGTTTGTGTAACCGACTAAGTAAGCACAAAAACTCCTCGGATCTTTGTTTTTCCTTGATCAACCCCTCTCTACACAAATTCGCAGGCTACACTATCAATTTCTGTCGCCATGCCCCTACCTCCTGTAACCGGCCCTTCTTCGATATGATCACTAATTTCGCCTGCGCATCGAGTGCACATTTCATTAAATGTTGCACACTTTGTGCATATTGTTTGCTGGAGAGAGTGATTAAAACCCTCACTCAACAAAGCTTTTGCTTTAACACAGTTGTACGGGGACCTCGATGGATCTACTTGAGATTTCCTGAGATACAGTGAAGATGTTGAAATGTTAACTTTGAAGGTTCTCCCATGTTTTTGGTGTGGGTGTGATGAGAAGACTAGAAAATTTTGTCCTTATGTATTTATGTAACAAAGTGACGTTTATGTAAATAAAGTGAATGTTTTTTTATACTTTAGAAAAATGGGTCTCACTTAAAAGTTGTATTTAATAATTAAAGTGTTTAATTATTAAAAAGTGGGATAAGTTGTAGACCCTTGATTTTGTAAATGATTATCAACCCTAGATTAGGTAGTTGATGAAAGTAGTTACAAAATTTAAGTATAAAACAATGAGAGAGGACAAATGATTGAGACACTCACCATCAATTAGGAGAGAAAGAAGAAATTGAGATTGAAAGAGAGAAAGAAGAAACCCTAGAAGATTGGGACGTTTCCCAAGACTATTTGCAGCACAAATATCGATGCAAGTACAACAGAATTAATGCAGCCTGGCAATTCCGTACATCACATGTGAAGGCTAAGATTTCGAGACAGTTGTACGGCTGTTTCTTATTTGACAGGGTTGTACATCATTTATTGCTGCTGGGCACAAATCCTGAGGCAGACAGAAAGTACAGGAAATTTGCAACATGTGTGAGTTCTGTACAGTCCGTACCACACGTGCGGAAGTGCAGCAGTTCCGTACAACAACAATTTTTGGCATGGTTTTCGAGGTATTTGCAGTAATTTTGATTAATAATTTTGCCAGTATGGGTCAGAAGAAAAATATTTTCTGTGTTGGAAAAAATATTTCCGAGCCTCTTTTTAATGAAAATATCTTCATTCTAGGGTTTTCCCCAAGTTGGGGTTTTTCTCGGTCATTAGACCAAAATTTATTGTGTTCATCTGCTTAAAGATTGTTTCAGTAGTTGATAGAAATTTTTGAAGTTCATTTCAGCACTGTGGTTCTACTTTCAAAATTTAAAGTTAAAACCCTAGTGTCTGCAAATGTTTGACATAATGTATAAATGAGCAATTTCATTTTTAAGTTGGATTTTTTTCATGGTATCAGAGCTGATGGTATTATTAGATCACAGTTTAATAGAGTCGTACTGAAAAAGAAATTAGCAAGTGTTCTTTGAAGTGTTAGATTTTTCTTTAGTTAATTTTTGGTTGTAAGTTGGTTTTCTTCAGATGATGAGCATCAGGTACGGAGACCGATTGGATGGAATATCCAATTATATACCCTGAAAAGTGAGGATAACCGCAGTGCTCAAGGAGTGGAAAATCTGGAGTTTTGCAAGCACTGTGATGACAAAGCTCACAGACAAAGATGCTTTGGAAGAGCATGAAGCTGTAGAAGCCAAAGCTCAGAGGGTGATCCTGGATGGGGTGAAGGATCATCTTATCCCTCATTTGGCAGAAAAGAAGACTGCCTATGATATGTGGGATGCCTTGAAGCAACTGTTCGAGGCAAAGAACATGAATCGAAAGATGGCCTTGAAAGACAAGTTACACAAAGTAAAAATGACTCAAGGTGAAGGTGTAACTTCCTACCTGACTTGAATGGCTCAAGTCAAAGACGAGTTAACATTGGCGGGGGAAAATATCTCAAACTTAGAGATGGTAAGAATACCCCTCAAGGGATTTACCGAGAGATGGGATGTTTTTGTCAAATGCATAGTTGGAAGAGAGAAGCTTCCGGATTGGTCAAGACTTTGGGATGATTTCACCCAAGTGGAGATTCAAGAATGGGCTTTGGGTGGGAAAGTCAGTGAGGAGATGGAGCAAAATGTTGCTCTTGCAGCCAAATCCAAGAATAAGAAGAAGAAAGATCTAAGTCAGATCATATGCTATCATTGTGGCTAGTTGGAACACTATGCCACAAAATGTCCCGAGAAAAAAATTGTAAAGACTGAAAGAGATGTGGCAGCGTCTGCAGCTGTAGAAGAATTTGCTGCAAAGTTTGAGCAAGAGTTTTATCCTGTTTCAATAGATTCAAGTGTAGGGAGTTCTACTTTTGAGCATGTCTAGGTTGTTGACAGTGGTGCAACCATACATATGACTGGACTCTATGACTCTTTTTAGATGATTACAATATTGGAGCTGGGACACTTTGTTCAGACTGATGTTGATAGTCCCCAGATTGCTATCCAAGGAGTTGGAATTATCAGATTTCAACTAGACCTCAGAGAGATCCTGGAAATACATGGAGTTTTATTTGTACCTGGGATGAGAGTAAGCAAACTCTCAGTTTCATCCTTTGAGGATGAAGGTTACAGGATGATGGTGAGGTCTGGTCATATCTTCCTATATCGGAGAGATGAGCCAATTGGTATCACCATCTTATTGGGAGATCGCATGGACAAATTATATGTCCTGAGAGGACATGTTGTACGACTAGGAGCAGGATCTGGAGGATGGTTGTCAGAGTCAGACGATGCTGATACTGCATTTGATAGAGATGAGGAGAGTGACTCTCTCCTGAGCACTGGCTTAAGACTCAGCCATTCAAGTGATGGTGTAGTGGAGCAGGTTGATGGGACTCAGGTTGAGTCTCAGGTGTTAGAGTTTCATTTTGAGATAGAGCATATATTTCCGAGAATGATTCCAGAGCAGGAGGGAGCCATTGCAAGAGTCAGAGATGGAGATAGTGTTGCGGACCTTCCTCGTTAGGAGGGAGTGTTGAGATGTTAACTCTAAAGGTCCTCCCATGTTTTTGGTGTGGGTGTGATGAGAAGACTAGAAATTTTGTCCTTATGTATTTATGTAACAAAGTGACGTTTATGTAAATAAAGTGAATGTGTTTTTATACTTTAGAAAAGTGGGTCTCACTTAAAAGTTGTATTTAATAATTAAAGTGTTTAATTATTAAAAAGTGAGATAAGCTGTAGACCCTTGATTTTATAAATGATTATCAACCCTAGATTAGGTAGTTGATGAAAGTAGTTACAAAATTTAAATATAAAATAATGAGAGAGAACAAATGATTGAAACACTCACCATCAATGAGGAGAGAAAGAAGAAGCCCTAGAAGGCTGACACGTTTCCCAAGACTATTTGCAACATAAATATCGAGGCAAGTACAACAAAATTAATGCATCTTGTCAATTTCGTACAACACGTGTGAAGGCTCCAATTTCGAGGCAGCCGTACTGCTATTTTTTATTTGACAGGGTCGTACAATATTTATTGCTGCTAGGAACGAATCTCAAGGCAGGAAGAAAGTACAAGAAATTTGCAGCACGTGTGAGTTCTGTACAGTGCGCACCACACGTGTGGAAGTGCAGTAGTTTTGTACAACAACAATTTTTGGCACGGTTTTTGAGGTATTTATAGTAGTTTTGGTGAATAATTTTGCAGTATGGCTCAGAAGAAAAATATTTTATGTGTTGAAGAAAAATATTTCCGAGTCTCTCTTTTTAGTGAAAATACCTTCTTTCTAGGGTTTCCCCACGTTGAGGTTTTGCCCGGTCATTAGACCAAAATTTATTGTGTTTATCTGCTTAAAGATTGTTTCAATAGTTGACAAATTTTTTTGAAGTCCATTTCAGCAGTGTGATTTTACTTTCAAAATTTAAAGTTAAAACCCTAGTGTATGCAAATGTTTGACATAATGTAAAAATGAGCAATTTCATTTTTAAGTCAGATTTTCTTTAGAAGAAACTCATGAAATTTTGAGAAACCTGGTTAAAAACTGAATTTTTAGTGACTTATTGTTGTATTCTTTGATCTTGAAGAATGGCAAGCACTGAAGAGTCGCTGTTAAGGAATGATGTTATTTACTATGAAAATTGTTCACGCTCCAAGGTGGATGAAATAAGGTGGATGAACTCATGAATTGGTTATGAAGGCTAAAATCAATCTTAAAAGTGAAATTTATAGTCCCCAAGGGATAAAGAAATTGACAATGGTAAGGGATAAAGAAATTGACAATTCCAAGAGATAAAAAAAAAATGTCGTCGACATTGAGATGTTGAGAAGTCTCACTCCTTTGCTTGAGCTAACTTATAGGATTAAGTGAAATTGATAATTTCTAAACAAACCAATTTTTGATAATATTATTCCTCCTTGAATGAGACTTAAAACCATGATTCAAAGCTACATATGCAATCTCATGTTTAATGGATCTTTGACATCTCCTTGATAAATTTCATACCCAAGAGATGTTGATTACCTTTTCATGTCTTTTTTAACAATAAATCTTTTTGCGCTTTGAAGTTTCCGTTTAATGATATTGATGCCAATTGCATATTTAATTTTCCATCTTTTAAGATTCTTTTTCACCATAAGTCTCAAAATTCTCAAGGTTCTAATTTGATATTTAGTTCTAATGTCAAATTTGTTTTGCTTCGTCATTGAGTATCGTATTAATTTGGTAATTAGAATGAGCAGTTTATATATATATATATATGTGGAATATTTCTTCAAATAAATTGATTCATTCATTTAATATAAAAATGAGTATTTTAAGTGTGAAGAAAATGAATTCTTTACTAAGAGACTTCATTTACCTAGGGTGTTTTTGTTAATTAAGTTATTTATCTTGATATATATAAACATGTGAATGATTAGAAATTATAAGGAATAGACGATTATTTTGTTGAGTTGTCTCCAAGGACGTTGCCTTTCAAGCGGGGAAGAAAGGTAACACAATGAATTGATCATTTTGGTTTAGATCTATTCCATGGTTATGTTATGTTCACTTGGAGTTAACAAGTGCATTATAAGTGGTTTCCTAAAGATTGTTAATGCAACAAATTGATTATGACATTTATGGATATATGCTTTAAATGCATCTAGTTTTATTTTATCATTTTGATGCACTATTAGTGATAGGGCCCCAAATGGCCTTAAGTACACAATCATTTAAATAACAAATACTTTATACAATTAACTAAAGATTGACTTCTTTACCATGAGGAATTTATAGATCTAAAGCAATAAACGATATATCATAATAACAATAAAATGGAATAAGGAGAAGTACCTGAATATAATGAGTGATGGAAATAACGTATCTTTAAATATCCATAGCAATGAGGGAAAACCACATGTGGGGGATGACTCTCCACCCAACTAACCTTTTAGTATTTCCCCTCAATTAGACACTGAAAGTCCCCGAGCCCCCAACCAATAAACCATAGCCAATGCGTTCCCTTCCCTTCCATAACCATAATCATATCAATATTCATGAAAAGCTAACAAAAATGAATGCCCTTCCCCTCCAATCCTCCTCTTTTTTTTAGTTTTCCTCATTTTCTTTATAATTTGATTCTAGTATATTTTATTAATTTATTTAACAATTTTCTTTTATTAATTAATTAATTTATTTTTTTAATATTCTTAGTCATAGTTATCCTATTCATGTGATAAGTTTTTTTTATTTAATTAATTTATTATTTTTAATATTTAATTTATTTTTCCTTTATTTATGTTTATAATTAATTAAATAGTATTTTGGGTTGTTACATACTCCCCTCCTTCAAGGCACTGTCCCAAAGTTACACTTTACTTATATATCATACCTATATTTTAGTAATATTGCACATGTGTGAGTCATTTGTGTGGCTAGTATGAGTAATTATTTATCTTTGTTAGAATATAATCCGTAGGGATTATTGTAAATAAATAAATAAATCTGAATAGTAGGAAGCCGAAAAAGCTGGGCGGAAGGTGAAACACAACCGTCATATCATTTGTATAAATATATGCATTGGCATTGGAATAATATTGAATCGGGAGTTATACCTATCATTGGTATCAGAAGAAAGATGACAGTAAAAACCAAGATGCTAGTAAATCTTCTGATTCTGCTCATTGTATTGTTGCACATTGTAATCTTGGAATTAATGAAATGACTTCTCTTTCATCTTATAAAGATTGTTGGCTGCTTGATACTGGTGCAACATCACACATGACATTTAGAAAAGACTGTTTTGAAGAACTTAACGAAACAATAGATGGCATAGTGTACTTTGCAGATAAGTCAAGTATTAAACCAAAGGGAATGGGCACCATTCGACTGAAGATGCATGGATTCCCTGATTTCTTGTTGAAGAATGTTCTTTATATTCCAGAGTTGCAGAGAAGCCTGCTGTCCTTGGTGGAGATACGACAACAAGGCCATTCCATCCACATGTTTGATGGAATCGTTGAAATAAGAAAGTCCTCTGACAACCAAGTCATCATGACTGGATACGAAGATGGGAAGCTGCTGAAGCTCAAGGGTTCATCTGCAAGAGTTCAGAACTATGCCTACCTCTCTCAGCATGGATAAGGTAATATGTCATCTAGTTCATTATGGCATGCAAGATTTGGTCATCTAAATTATAACAGTCTTCGTTTGTTGAGAAAGAATGGTGTATTTGGTTTGCCCACCATTCCCAAAGGAAGAACAAATGTGATGCATGTATATTAGGGAAACATAGCAAGCTGCCATTCCATGAATATAATTTCAGAGCAAGTAGGAAATTAGAATTAGTGCATTCTGATTTATGTGGCCCAATGCCAACTCCTTCAGCAAATGGGAATAAGTATTTTATGACATTTGTTGATGACTACTCAAGAATGTGCTGGATTTACTGTTTATAGACAAAATCAGAAGCATTTCAAACATTCAAAGACTTTCATGCATTGATAGAAAAACAAAC
>LPNX010323731.1:118636-157289 GCA_001517045.1 Pseudotsuga menziesii | reverse complement strand
AAATCCTTGTATGGCCTAAAACAAGCACCTCGCGCATGGTATGAAAAGTTAACCGAGCATCTTTTGAAGTTAAATTTCAAACATTTTGATCTTGATGATGAAAAACTGTTTATAAAGAAAGTTGGAAGATTTGTTGTGTATCTTGTGGTGTACGTAGATCATCTTTTGATGACAGGGAACAATGAGAGCTATATAGCATCCATAAAGAAAGATTTGAAAAAGATCTTTGAAATGACAGATATGGGACATCTCCACTGTTACTTAGGAATTGAAGTCACTCAACATCCTAAGTACATATTCCTATCCTAGAAAAAATATGTTGGAGAACTACTAAACAAATTTTGCATGACAGAATGCAACCCTATTCTACTCCAATGGAACAGAAAATGAAGCTCACATAAAGCGAAGGAAAAGAATTTGAGGATGCGACCAAGTATCGACAACTTGTAGGAAGTCTTATCTACCTTACAACAACTAGACCAGATATTTCTTATGTTGTTGGCATACTTTCAAGGTTTATGCATAAACCTTGTGAAGGACACTGGTCAGCTGCAAAAAGAGTTCTAAGATACTTGAAGGGGACTCAAGACGTTGGACTCAAGTACTCTAAAGTGGATGACTTCAAACTTATTGGGTACTCAGACTCAGATTTTGATGGCGATAAGGAGACAGGAGTATCAACTTCTGGATACACTACGAGTCTTGGATCAACAGCTGTCTCATGGAGATCACGCAAACAGTTAGTTCCGACAGATTCAACAACAGAAGCAGAATATGTGGCTGCAGCTGAAGCAACGAAAGAAATAGTATGGCTCAGGAAGATACTTGAAGATTTGCAAGAAAAACAAGAGGACTCCACACCATTATTGATCGACAATACTTCTGCAATCAAGCTGGCTAAGAATCCTAGATTCCATGATCGAACCAAACACATCAACACAAAGTATCATTTGATTCAACATCATGTAGAGGCCAAGACAGTCCATCTTCGACATTGTTCCACAAATGATCAAATTGCAGACATCTTCACCAAAGCGCTTGGACAAGAAAAGTTTGAAAGATTCAGAAACATGCTCGAACTTACGAACACCCCTTCGGATTAAGAGGGGGATTGTTAGAATATAATCCACAGGGATTATTGTAAATAAATAAATAAATATGAATAGTAGGAAGCTGAAAAGGCTGGGCGGAAAGTGAAACACAACCGTCATATCATTTGTATAAATATATGCATTGGCATTGGAATAATATTGAATCGGGAGTTATACCTATCAATATTTACTAATAATACTTGTCTAGTAATTTATATTATTACATGTTCTTGACTATTCTTATTAATTCATATTTTTATCAATTAATGTTATTAGGAGGTTTCTTTATTATTTTTATGTATAGTTTACTTCCTCCCTTACGCACCCTCCATCTCAGAATCATACCATCCAATCAACCTCCATAAATATCCACATCATACTTCGGGTGGTCCCACTTGCCATGGCACATACCCTCTACTGTAACTTGTCCGCAGATAATACAGTAGGCATAGAAAATTATTAGGAATTTACCGCGGCCTTATCCACCCTCCCCTTCTGGTTTGTCGGCCTTAAAGGTATCCTCTAGATTAGGCCAGGCATTTGGTGTACTACTAGGAAACTCAAAGGGTTGACCAAACTCCCCCCCTATACTCCCTAGTGACATCCAACCCTGAGGCATCAATATTCCTTCTCCATATACCTCCCACTATGGACCTACAAAATTATAAAAAGTTCAGAGAATTATTGGCACATGTTTATTGGTTGAGTTGTCCCCTACCCATAAGATGTTAACGATCATTCTCATTTGTGGTTATGGGTCCCCATGAAATCCTTGAATTAACCGACCTAAGGCCCATGAGTGCGTTTCCTTCCAATCACCACCTCATAACATGCAACTAGTGCATTAGTCATATATCATCATATGACTATATACTATCAAGAGAATATATATTTATTATACATCACCCTATCCATAATAAACCATGAATATTACACAACTTCATGTTACCTCTTCCATTATACAATAGTAATCATCAACATAACACTATATAGTCTTCATGGAGTATCATCATCATGAATAACATGACAACTTTCTCATAATAATATGGTCCAAATAACATCAAGCAATTCTACCAGGTACATTATGATCATCATTATAAAAACATGCCATAAAAACATAAACCACATGCAATCATAGCCATTTACCTCATCAAACACTAATGAAAAAAATATTAACTGCATGGTACTCACCTTATGAAACAATATTAACTGCATGGTACTCACCTTATGCTATCATAAGAATCATAATGATATATTATCAGTACATTATAGGTTCCTGAATGCGGATCATAAGCTATCTTTTCACAAAGAACAACATGTTATGGCATCATGAAATGTCATCATAAATAATCACATGTACTTAGCACATGTCATGAAATTAGGAAAAGTTCATCAAATAAACCATTGCATGCTATCATCATGTCATCACATCACTAGATCATCATCAACAATGCTCACCAGTTCTCACATTTAATTGACATATCGACATAAGTGTAATAGAGCCATATGTATTCATAAGATTACATGACATCCTTATTATGATAATCATATTCACTAGCATGCATAAATAATCAACAATAAAGATAAGATCATCAACCATTGGTGCTAGATAAAGATTATCAAACTTCCATCTAGTACAAGGATATGTTCTTATTTATGTTGGATTTATAAAAAGGTCATCATGAAATACCCTCTATTGTAGATTTGAAATTTGAATACCAGATTTGAAATTTGAATACCAATCTAGATACTTTGGGATTCTATAAAGATCGAACAACTTTGTATTGCATGTTTCAACTTTGGGATTCTATAAAGAGTGTTTATTTTTCTACAAATTGTTTACTTTTTCTGTAAAGAGTTCTTCCATTTTTCTGCAAGAATATTTTCTTTATGCGAATTTGTTTTTATGAAAGTGTGTCTTTCACTTGGTTCATTATTTTGTATTTACATTTTTGTAGTTGTAAGTTTGGATTGCTTTCATTATGCACTAGTTTTGATTTTGTACCAGTTTGCCTTTGATTTTGCACTTGTTTATTTCGGATTTTGTATTGTTTTGTACTAGTTCGTTTCATACTGTTTTTGTATTATCTTGTACCAAATTTTCATTTGTAACATTTGATTTGAATACTGGTAAGATGATGTAAAAATGAGTGTAAGTTTGGAACAACTCACTCGATTCTTAGCAACATTTGGGGTCTCTTCTTCACAAGAAGAGAACATTTTGATAGCACTTAAAAGTTTAACTACTCCTCCAGAAGCAGAAGAAGAATCAACATTTGAAGAGTTCTATACATCAGATGAGGAACAATCATGCGAGCACGAGATCAAGGAAGATGAAGAAGGGATTTCACGTGATCAAAACCAAAACCAGGAATTAAATCAAGCCTATGAAAGCCTTATCGAAAGATGGTTTCAAGCAATTACCAGGTTAGATCAATTTCATTCTTTGTTTTTATTTCGTTAAATCACAAATTCAACAACTAGTTTCACACATTTTGGTATATTTCCATGTTTTATTTGAAAAATTGAAAGTGAACAAATTATTATTGCTATTACGTGTATGGTTACATTAGATATTTGACTACACGTAAATAATTTCTAACTTTCAATTAAAATAAAGTAGGTAGGTTAAAAATAAAACATGTTTAATTTTAAGTTTTAATTTTATTTTTTAAGTGTATGAACTAAAACAAAAATAAAAAAGTATGATGATGTAAAAATGCTTGACTTTTTATTTTGGGTCTCCATTTGCCAAAAAAAAAATTAAAAAAAAAGAAAATGAAAAATATTTCATTACAATTTATTTATTTTAATAAATTTTATAGGTTTTAAAAATGATGTAAATAAATAAACATAAAAATATAAAATATATAAAAAATAAAAACAAAATCTTTTTTTAACAAAAACATAAAAAACAAATTAATATATATATATATATATATATATATCAAAATGCATAAAAATTCATTAAAACTGGGTTCGGCCTTGAAGTGCAAAATAAAATACAAATAGCTGTGTGCCATACATAGTTTTTTTTATTTTAGATCTGAATTTCCTTCGCAGTGAGATCTGCACTGCAATCTCACTGTTTCTTATCGGACCATGATCCACAGATAAGCGCAGGGAGTAAATCACTCTACCCAAGATGTCACTCATTGGTACTCATCCAAATAATATTCAACTGTCTACAGCCTCCAGTACCTTCGAACTTAAGGACTCATTGTCAAATACAACCTAACACTGATAATTTTCTAGCAAAAAAGGCTCATCCTTCTCATGGGTAGATACCATTTCATCTCGTGCATCCATTCTTCCAACAATGCAGTTTTCTGGGTTTTGAGGATCTTTCAATGCAACAACGTCACCAACAAAGACTTTCTTTGGGTCTGCAGTGGGCAGTCTTCGAACAAGCAAATTCCCACCCTGACCTGACAAATTCGGTGCCATCTCTTCCCCTTTGTTAAAATTCACGTTTGTCAATTTTCCTTGAAACACATTATCCTATACATTTTTATTCACTTGCTTTTGGTAGTTCTTCGAGCTGAGGGAAATCGAGTACTCTATATTGTGGACAATGTAGTGAAACCTGGTAGAGAGGGAAGCCATTCCTTTTCTTATGCCAGTTCTCTACCTGCATGCATTTTGAAAAGCATAGACCAGTTAATTTCCACCTTCCACGACAGAACTGCACTCCGGATGTGAATGATCCGTTCTGGAATCTATGGACTTAATGCCATTTTTAGAAAATTCTGATCTTCAGATATTATTTGATTTCATTTAGCTTGCTGAACATATCCATATCTCGGTGAAATAACGACGAATAACATGAAGAAATGAGATTTTCCTGTTAGTAATCACTCATCCTCTTTGTGGCAGTTTTGATTGTTGGGTCTTCTCATTTAAGATTTTTTTTTACTCGGTCATTTCCAATATCTATGTCACCGCCAATTAGTCAACAACTGTATCTTTGCAAATCTTCCAGGAATCTGATCGGTATGATTTCTTTAGGTGATATGCTCCCAGAATTTGTGAGCGAGTTTGATTATTACTAATCGATGGACATCTGCGCCATTAATATACCTATCAATCTGCTTGAAATCTCAGTATCTTCCACGTTGAATTTTTCGGTGTTAATTTATGGCTTGAACCTGTATCGAACCACTAATATGCCCAATTTGAATCCATTATTTTGGGCGTGTCGATAACTTCATTTTGTATCTTTCGCTCCCAATCAAACCATATTTACAATATGTTCTGGTATATCTGTAGGAGATGGCGCATCTCAGGTTTCCAAGTATGCTTAGCAACAAGCCTCGTAAAGCTGCGGAACTTAGAGATCATCCAATTCGGTTGGATTCGAATCGGATACGATTAGCTGCCTAAGACTCATGCCAAAATTGAGAGCCATAGAAGAGCCTCAAAATAGATAAACAACGGAACGCAACGGATCGGATCGGAAGATAGAAACATCGTAATTTTTATTTTGGAAAATATTCTTTTGAAACTTATGCCATTACACTTTACTGTGCCTTAGATCCTGGGGATAAAACAAAACTAGATCGGAAGATAGAAATATCGAAATAGGGATTAAACCCCGTTCATGGAAATTCCTCATTGTGTGCTGCATCTAAGCCAACACTTCTCTTAGCATTCATTTTAGTTTGATAGCCCGTAGCATAGGAAGCAACCCCGCCACCTCGCCTAGCGTACTCACTGTATATTCTGGCCATATGGATAGGACGTAATTCCATATACCCCATAAATCTAATAAATACTAGGCTCGTCGCCTATCTACTACACATCCTATAGGTTCTAATTATTTTATTTCCTCCCTCTATAAATTCTATATTCGCGGGGATTCACACCTATATAGATGGTCGTTCCTTCCCAGCTACCTATTATATAGAATATGGTTTTCAAGGGAAAAGTCGAGTATGATGAAGGTCCACCTAACCACTTTGATTCCCAAAACCTTATGCATATCCAGTGGCATTTCTGGAGTACAGGGAATACCTTGTGCGAGAGAAATGGATAGCCATAGAGACTGCCAAGATCCTGAATGAAAAGGTGAAGTGGTGATTACACTAAAGAGGGCGTCAAGCATCTCCATAAATGTAGGGATATCGTTCGGAAACACCTCGATTCGTATTGGTTAGGGCAAGGACGCTTGTCCTCCTTATGCTCATGGTCCATCATCGAGTTAATCCTGTAAGGCGAATTTCTCAGCAATCAAGCATACGAGTTTTGTTAGGAACTCCATGATTATTATGTCCAAATAAATATACACATTTTAAAGTTGTTGAGATGCTTCAGCTTTGGTGAATTTAGTTTCATAGAAGTTCTAATATACCATATTTTCCATTATAATTGGAGATAACAAGGCTTTATTTATCATGTTTACTTTGGTGCTTTGATCATGGAGACCGAATACCATTATTATTCTCTAATTTTTGTTTCAAGGATTAACAAGTCAATGACTACTCTGCCTGGGTTTATCCTAGAGAGTATAGCGATCTCGATAAGGATTTTGTTAGTCCATTCAAAGAATGGGCGCTACACCTCCCCCTGGCCAACAAATATTTTCGTCCAGGAGCAGTATTCATTCATTTTATCCATGTCGACTTGGGTGAACTCACTTACTATTCCAAGTTATGTTGGAAACTTGAATTCAATTGATATGCTCGCTTGTCTGGCTAGTAGAAAATTGGCTCCTAAATCCATTTTTCAGTTGTTGACATGGGAACATAATATCCTTATCTAGTGAACGAATGAGTATGATTTTATATTTTCATGTGTAAGGAAAGGGTATCAATCGATTCAATTCATGCATTCTGGATTGATCATTCATGCATTACGATATTGTCCAATTTGTTTCTATTGAAGCACAAATAATGCATCGTATAAAGAGTATGCACATACAGGCTCACCCATTTGGAATTGAGATGGAAATTGCTTATTAGGTGAAACAGATTTTGAAATGGAAGCCAATCTATATGTAAATGGAACTCTCGGGCCTGGAACAAAAATAAGAAGAATAGCTTTTGTATGAAAAAAAGTAAGCTTTCCTGCTACAAAATATGCCGCTATAGTCACCCTCTGCCTGATAGATCAGTTCATTCCACTGGTTAAACTGTCATAGGTATCTGTACGACTACTTCTTTCCCTTCGCTTCAAAGTATTTTGTACACTTTCCCAATTTATCGATTGAAGGGGGTTTACCTCCTACGCCAACCAGTGGTTCAATAAGTCTTGGCAATCGTATATATTTAATTCCAATTCCAAATCTTTTCTCTGTTCTCTGATAAGGATGTAAATTGGCTAACACTTGTGATATTGATGAGGATTGTTATTGTTGACTCCATTCAATGGGGAGACTCTTGAAGTCGTCGGCATGGTAGAGATTTTTGTAGTTTCATACCAATTGAAAAACTAAGTTGGAGGGTCTAACACATAGGTTTGAGTTTCTACTATTTATAATCGAGAGTGCCATTGCATACTCGGAAAATAAAAGAAGAAAAAAAAATGTAACTCGTTGAATCTTTATTGTTGGTTATTTACTGTGTTGATCATTTGGTGTTGAGTCTTCCTTGACGAGATTACTTCCAGTATACTTTTTCAGTAACAATGTAGTTCTTTCTGATTATCACAGGTTCTCTGCATTTCACGATAATGATTGTTAGATAAAAATTGTAGAAATGGCAAATTGCCCAAGGAGATTGATGCCCAGTCGAGATTTAAAGATTATCAGTGGATGGCAATTCTTTGGATGAATGTATTCATGATTGATTGTTTGACACAATTTCCTTTTGTGCGTATTAGAGACAATAAAAAATTTGTGAATAAATTTTTTTATAAAGAATTTTATATATAAAAATAAAATTGCAAATGGATTTCAATTATTTCTATAAACAATATAAAAAACAATGCTTTTACATTTACACTAAGTTGTCTCTTGGAGTCACTTCAAGTGGAAATCGACATGTGGCTTTTACATTTACACTAAGTTGTCTCTTGGAGTCACTTCAAGTGGAAATGGACATGTGCCACAACAACAGGTAAAAATGCACTTTATTTTTGAATTTTGATTTGTTTTCATTAATACTTATTCCTGCATTATATATTTTTCGAAGCTCTAGTAGTTTTCATATAGGATTAGTACTAAGTTTTTTCAAGTTCAGAGATGATCACATTTCATGCCGAATTGATTTTCAAGAATCACAAACTCTTTAAGATACACATGTTTTATTGAAATCTTGAAGGAGCTAGATTTTTCATCACATGTGTCATGACATTTGTCGCTACACAACAACCTTTCATAAAACCAATTACGCCATGACATGATCATTTACTCTTCTCCTTTTAAGGTTATCCGTCATCCATGTATTGAAGTCCATTTCTCATTGCCTTACACATCATGACTTCCCACATGTCTACCTTTCTGAGTCGCATACATTCCTTTCTTATTTTCCAGTTCATCTTTTTCCTTATGAATAAAACCATTTAGCTCCCTTTCCATGACTACATCGGCTTGTTTTCCTTGTCGTAAAAATTGTTTGGTTGTGAGATCCTTCATCTATAGTCCTACCAATCATTTTTTACAATTCGCGTTGACTGATGTGGGATTCCTTAAGGCCCACCTTTCAACAAGTCTTGCCCCATCAACCTCAACACCTTATCTGGGACAGATACTAGAGTTTCGTTTGAGTATCTTGAGGCTTGCATGCCTTAATGGAAAGTTCTCTCGCCGACAATAATGGGAATACATCATTGTCCCTTGATCATCAGATCTTGCAAGTGGCTCGACATCAGCTCATTTATTCTCACTTCGTAAGATGTACTTGGGTACCTTGGCACTCATTGACATCAATGGTGAGTTTCCTCGCATTGGTTAATGGAATCCATCAATGGCCAGTAATCCAATGAATTCTTTTCGTGCTCGACATAGACACATTTATTCACATGGTAAGAATTGTACCATCGGTTTTTGTAGCAGGTGAAGACTATATGCTTTCCATGACACCATCAATAGTTTTGCAGCAACATAGTTCCATCCATATGATAGTACCATAGTTCCAATTTCAACTTTCATATTTTACTTCATATAACCAAGCAACAGTTCAGATTCCTTCACTTCACAGTCCATGACCCAGCAGCAGCATCAGTCACATCCCGATTGCACAGTTCATCATATTTTTGGGTAAGTGGAGGTTTGTTGTTTTCTAATATTTAACCATGTAATTCCTTAAATGNGGGGGGGGGGGGGGGTAGGGTGTATATTCATTACCATTTACACATGCCATCATCTCATTTACCATCGACCAACATGTCTCTTCCAAATTACACTGTTATATTTGATCTGGTTTTTTCATGATTCATAAACATGAAGAAAATGTACATTGATGGCTTATCATTTCCAGTATATGTATACTTTCAGATCTTATGCAGCCATAAAAATGAATGTTATTAACAAAAGAACCAACATTTTTCATATTCGTGGTTGTCACACAAGAACCAACCATAAGTAAAATCAACAGCTACTTATGTATTTCACATCATGGAATGATTTATTGTTAAAAATATTGGCATGCAAAGCCAAAGTTAAAAAAAAATATGTACAGTTGCATGAGGACATGCAACAAGTTCAGTTGGGGGGAATGTTTGGTCACCCAAATATCGTATTTTCATCTTATTTATCCTTCACTATTTCTCACACTCATCCCTATTCATCACTCCATTAATTCTCACACTCATCCCTATTCATCACTCCATTAACTATTCCTTATGCCATTTCCATAAATAAATATGGGTTACCTTGTTATTATCCAATTTGTTTATTTTTAAGTATTTAGAGAGAACTTGTGGTTAAATATTAATGAAATTAACATATTTTCATTATGACTTAACGTTGGATGAGTTTTATGGTTTTTTCAGGCTTATTTGAAGAGTGTAACAAAGTCAAAAATCACCACCTAGCCTCATATTCAAATTTCATCTTCAAGCTTTGAATTTTTGGAGGAGATTTGAAGATAATTATTCAAGCATATTTAAAGGACGAAAATCATGAAGATATGGGTGGGGTTTATTTTCAAAAGATATAAAGGATTTGTGAGTATTTGAAGGGATACATATTTTGTAATTATGAAAAATAGGTTGAGATAAAATTTGATTTATATTTCAAAGCATTCATGTATAAATAAGAGGGTTTTCTCCTCATTTGGGAGGAGGCCTCTTTAGTGGTGTGGAAGTAGAGAAACAATTTATGTCTTTTGAGAGATTAGTCATGGTTTGCTATGTAATGGATTGATAATTTAATACAAGTATTTTCATTTCTCCATGTTGATCTTGATTTCTTTATTATGCATTAGTAGTGTTGATTTTATGTGAGCTCACATGTCAAATGTTGAATGTTTTCAACTAGTTTATTTCATGCAATTTCATACTTTTCTAGATGATTTTTCTTTTCATGTCATTTCATGCTTTCATAAATTAGGTTCAATTCTAGTCGCAAGCGTTTTCTTAGATTAAGTTGGTAGCATGTTTTCGATTTCAATCGCATGAGATTTCGATTTTAGTCGCATGTGTTTCATTTTCAAGCATTAGAATAGGTTAGTGTCACTCTGATCCTGCATATATTTTTCTTGCGCCTCTAAGTTTACGATCTCCCCGGATTGATAATTTATGTCGAAATAACTATCATTATATTTCGCTCGACACACATCATTTTGGTCATGGATTACTTCATGAAATGGGAAGAGGCTATGCCTACTATTACATCCGACAGTGAGAGTTCTGCTCATTTTGTATTCAATCAGATCATCACTCAGTTTGGTATCCTGAGAGAGCTTGTCACTGACCATGGCAGGCACTTTCAAAATAGGATGATGGATGGATTATCTTCAAAATTGGGGTATAAGCAAGAGTACTCCTCTTCTTATTATCCTCAAGCGAATGGACAGGTCAACGCTGTAAACAAATCTCTTATGTCCATTCTGCAAAGAAATATTACACAAAGCAAAACTAATTGGCACATTATGCTTTACCCTGCTTTGTCGGCTTACTGAACCGTTGTTAATACTGCCACCATTTTTCTCCATATCAATTAGTGCATGGGGTGGAGTCGATATTGTTGATTGAATGCGAAATTCCCTCTTTGAAACTAGTCGTAGAGCTCTTACCGAAGACTTCTGAGTTGGAAGAACATCTGGTCCACTTAGAACACCTTGATGAGCAACATCGAGATGCCTTGGTGGCTCTTGAAATCAATAAATTTCGTGTAAAGGCTCAATATGATAATTATGTCCATCCCCAGAGATTTAATAAAGGTGACTTGGTTCTTCTATATGCCCAAGCTAGCGAACCGTTAGCGGCAGGTAAGTTCAACCCCATGTGGCATAGTCCTTATGTGGTTGAACGAGTCTTAGAGAAGGGCGCTTACGAGCTAGGGGATTATGAAGGGACAACCTTGGTGGATCCTAGAAATGGGATCTATCTTAAAAAATACTATGCTTAATTCGCAGTTGAGGCTGATGTTTTGTATACTATTGTATAGTTGCATAGTTTACTTTCGGTCCCCTTGTAGTGATTCGGTTTGTTGACACGATTCCCTTTGTTGTGGAATATGTCGATGGAGTTTTCAGTATATGTAGGATACGTTGACGGTGCCATCTCCCATACCCAAAACTTAGCTTCAACTGCTTGGGTCATTTATACGTTTGAAGTTTAGGTAGTGTCTTCAGGAGGTGTGTGTCTCCGACCATCATCGAACAATGTTGCTGAATATAGTGTCGTGATTGAGCTTCTATGTGATTTCATATCTAATGGCATCTTATCTCTTGAAGTACGCCTTGACTTGCAGTTAGTTGTATCACAGTTAAATGGTGTGTACCATATTAGGGATCTGACTTTATTGCGAAGATTCTTACGGGTAATATTGTTGGAACGACAATTTGAACACATAACATACATTCACATTCCTAGGATCTACAATCACGTTGTCGATTCTTATGCAAATTACATATTAGATTGACATTTGGTACATCACTAGTGGGGCATACACACCACATTCACATTTTAAAACACACATGTAAATATAATAAACCGATCACTATAAGTTTTTCATTTCCAAACTATAGTCCAAAATGGTGTCACAGTACAAAATATCATGATGCAAAATTGGGGCTTTAAGCCACAAAAAAACACTATACAGCCAGTACAAAATGTTTATCTAGGCCTCCATGCCTACGGACTGAGGTGATGGTCATGGAAACAAACAACAACATTTTTCAACCGTCGAAATAATCAAACCCATGCATGGGGCACTCCCACCACATGTCTCTGCATTACCTTAGGAAAGTCCTCGACTTGCACCATAGGCACCATGTGTGTGATCCCCACGAAGTTGGTATGTATGATTTGGAGTGTACGCTCCGCATATGAACCTAGTATGTCATCACCTCGTCCCCTCTGACGATGTCAGGGGAATCCATCCGACCATATAGGACACACATCTGCATATGCATGACCAATGTCATTACATGATACCGCCAAAAACATGTTTTTGATTCCATTATATCAAAAATACAAAAAAATCAGATACTTCAAAAAATAGCTTTTGGATTTTTACCTATCATTATATGCAACACCCGGTGGTAATGGCATGTCTGGTCTCCATGGAAGCCGATCCCTGCATAGGGATATTCATCCATGACCACGATCTGTCATTTCCATCAATGATAGAAGTCTGGTGGGAATGGAGTGGGTGTCCTACCTCCCCCTAACTGTCACATCAACTCCGCCCAATGGGTTTTGGCTGGATCTCGTAGACCATGTAAAGGAACCTGAAGTCTTAGGCTAAGGTCCAGTACCTGCTCAAAAATGAAAGTGCTAAGTATGTTGGTGAACCCAAAGTTCCTTGTCCTACCCAAATTACAATCAGTTAGCTATTGTTTCATGTTGTTCAACAATGATGTCATCCAATCATATATTGTGGGTCTCATACACTTTGATGCATATAACATGACAGGCTTGGAGGCCTGATGTAATGATGCCAATCCTGCTATCTTGTCTAGTACCAGTATTATAACCTTGAGGCCAAGGCTCCGAATGGAGTTCACTGGAACTTGAATTCTGATCTTTTTACTATCTAGAAGGAAGTACATAGCTATATACTCCCCGATGGAGATCCCACCTCCCACCCTATGAGCCCTCAAGTTGACTACCTCTCCTCGACGGGATAGTCTAGTAATGAAATATACATCTTCTACTTCGAGTCTCAGGGGTATCCCATCTAGTTGAAAATCCTCTGTATTTGGATCCCAATAGTTAATGAGCATTTATAGAAGCCTTGGTTGGGCTCTAAATCTCGCAAGTTGCCAAAACTTGTATAATCCACATCCCCTTAAATCTTGTTGGTCATTTGCATCACATGGAACTTCCCTATCCACATCCTCATGTTCACTCTCCCTATATTCTAGCACCATCCTGCAAAACAAACATGCATTTTTATGAGAGTTTGCCTTTAAATTGGACATACACGCTCTTATACGCGACCTTTTTTGGTGACAGCCACACGTATACGCGAGAAGGGAAAAGTATACCCAGCCTATACGCGACCCAATAGCCTATGACTCGCGTGGGTAGGGATATCCATTTTTAGGTGGCTCCAAACAAAAAGTTACACCATGAAAATTGAAATAAATGCATTGAAAATATAGAGAATGAGATGAGGATCTACCTGGCCCTGACGGTTCGTTATTCTGTTGCTCCTAGCTCTCGGAATCGAGAATTGAATTTCATGGTCCAAAATGACTCCAAATGCATTATGTGTGGTAAAAAAAAATGGTATGATGAAAATATGAATTTTTACTATTTATAAAATTTCTTTTGAAATTTTTACCCACTATCCTATAGTTTGGACCTTTATTAACCCTTTTGAACTGTTTTGGCCTAATATTGTGATGTAGGGACTTATTTTGAATGCACTTTCATTGAGGTATTGACCTATTCGTGTCTATAACAGGTATACATTTGAGCTAGAATATAGGATAGGATCGCTTTTTGTATGCATCATGCACTGTCCTATGACCATGTCACCTTAACTATAGGTGCAGACCCACTTCATAATGTTATGGAACCTCACATTGCTGTTAGAAGTGGCATTACGTAAGTAATAGAACCTTCCTATTCGTGGGTGCCCTAGTTAGTGTTAGATTTTTATCATTCAAGCTAGCATTATCTTAGGATCTTTAACTGAGAGAATAAAAAGCACAACAATCAAACACAAGAGGCAATAGACACAAAATATTTTCCTCAGGGAAACCATAAAGGAGAAAACCCCGCAACTTCCTCAGAGATAGAATCAACACCAAAAGTAAAACCCAAAAGAAGTAAGATGATCTCCCGACAACAGTAGTCTCTCTCTCTCTTGTCCCAACTTCTTCTTCTCTCTCAGTTATGCGCTACAACTGAGTGTGAGTGAATGTGTGATAAATAGAGAGGCTCACTCTCTATTTATACTAATTCTCGACTTGACAATAACTCACTAGGGCCGACTTATCTAGGAGAGTCTAATAACCCTACGGCCCCACAATTGCGGGGACTTTAACCCTTGAACAATAGGGAGGGATACCCTCTATGACTTTACATGACTTGTTTACATTATTGAATTTCCCGATAGGAACATCGGGGTATGACATGACTCAATTACATTACAGATACTTCCCGGAATAAACATTGGGGTACAATACATAAGATGTACAAGTGAATACATTCCGAAGTTACAAATACATCAACACTCCCTCTTAACTAGGAAGGTACTATATCGACACAATTTATTAGCACATGTCTTCTTCTTTGTATCATCTGGATCAAGTCATCTTCATCTTCAAGTCTGGATCTGGATCATCACTCGACCTGGATTATCAATGGATCTGCATCATCGCTGGATCTTCATCATCGTTGGATCTGGATCATCATTGCTGGATCATCACTGGGTCATCATCACTGGTGCTATCTCAATTCTACTCGTCACATGAAGTTTTACAGAGCCAACCCTTTTTCATGCTGGTTGTAGGCCTATCCTCCATGTAGGTCTTTATCTTCTTCAGCACTTATATCTGACCATATGTCAGAAAGGCCCACCCAACACTTACATCTGACCATGGGAGGAACACATCCACCACCATGTTAGAAAGGAACGCCCAACACTCACATCTGACCATGGGAGGAACACATCCAAGAAACATGTCAGAAAGGCCCAACACTAACATTCACCAACATGATAGGACACACCTACTATCATCTGTGAAAAGGCCTAGCACTTACAACCATCAGCATAATAGGACACACCTACTATCATCTGTGGAAGGGCCCAACACTTACAACCATCAGCACGATAGGACACACCTACTATCATCTGTGGAAGGGCCCTACACTTACAACCAGTGGCATGGTAGGACAAAACTACTACCATCCATGGAAGGGATCTACACTTACAACGAGTGGCATGGCAGGACACAACTACTACCATCCATGGAAGGGCTCTGCACTTACAACCAGTGGCATGGTAGGACACAACTACTACCATCCATGGAAGGGCTTTGCACTTACAACTGATCATGTGGGAGCGAATCCCACAATCATATCAGAATGACTCTCAACTCTAGGCTGAGTATTCTTGGTAACTGACTAGGTGCCTCCATTCTCCCAGAGAATGGCCTTCAACACTTATATCTGATCATGTGGGAACACATCCCTCACTCACATCAGAATGGCTCTGCAGTGATCATGTGGTAACACAACTCACAATCATATCAGAGCATCTCTACATTTACATTTGACCATGGAAGGAACCAATCCTCTCACCATGTCAGAATGGCTCACGAACTCATCACTTCCCCTTGGAAGGAACCTCGATCTAGAGAACACCAAGCTTCTCCCTAGAGTACTCAAACTTCACTTTGGCTAATGGCTTAGTCAACACATCAGCTATCTGCTCGTCCGTCGCAACATACTGGAGCTTCACTGCTCCTCTCTGCACCATATCCCTGATGTAGTGATATTTGATCTCGATATGCTTCGACTTGTCATGGAACACTGGGTTCTCTGACAACTTCACACAACTCTGGTTGTCGCAATATATAAAAGTAGCATCAAACTAGAGATCAAACAAATAAGACAGTAGCTTCCTCAGCCATACTGCCTCACAACTAGCTGAACAAGCTGCGACATACTCTGCTTTAGCTGTACTTAGTGCCATGCAAGACTGTTTCTTGCTAAACCAAGAGATCACACCTGATCCCATACTGAAGCAACACCCTGAAGTTCTCTTCTGGTCGATGGCACTGCCTGCCCAATATGAATCAACATAACCCTCCAGGTTAATATTTTGATTCACCTCATACTTGATCCCATAATCAACTGTACCCTTTAGGTACCTCAGAATATGCTTTGCAGCAATCAAGTGAGCATGTCTCGGATCTGTTAGGAACTGGCTCAATGTGTTCACAGCAAAGAAAATATCTGGTCTTGTATTCGTTAGGTACATCAAGGACCAATTATCTGATGATACATCGTAGCATCAACCGCTTCTGATGAAGCATCACTCAATAGCTTCAGGTTCGATGCCATAGGTGTGGTCATGGCCTTGCAGTCCATCATCCCGAACCTCTTCAAGATATCTACTGCATACTTCCCTTGTCCCAGGGAAATTCCATCTGCATTCTGCCACACCTCCATGCCTAGAAAGTAATGCATCATACCCAAGTCCTTCATCTCAAACTCAGCAGCAATCTTCCTCTTTGTGTCATCAATCAACCCATCCATACCGGTTACAAATAGGTCATATACATACAGTAGGAGTATCATTGGGTTTCCTTCTTCAACCTTGTAGTTTCTTTACTCTTAGTAAAGCCCAAGTTGGATAGGAAGCTGTCAATTCTGCCGTACCATGTCCTGGGTGTCTGTTTCAAACTGTACAGGGATTTCTTTAATTTACATACATGAGTCTCCCTGTCATGTGTCTCAAAACCGAGTGGCTGCTCCACATACACTTCCTCTTCCACTGCACCATTCAAGAAAGCAGTATTGACATCCATATGGTGTATCTTCCATTTCATTACTATAGCCAGAGCAAGTACTAATCTGATGGAAGTGTATCTGGCTACAGGTGAAAAAGTTTCTTCATAATCTATTCCTTCTTTCTGGGAGAATCCATGAGCCACAAATCTTGCTTTATATTTCTCTATGCTACCATCTACAACATGCTTGATCTTGTAGATCCATTTGGAAGTCACAATAGACTTCCCCTCTGTTCTAGGGACAACATCTCAGACATCATTCTTCATGATCGACTGGTACTCCTTGATCATAGCATCCTTCCATTATTTCTTCTCTGTCGCTTCTTCATAGTTGGAAGGTTCTTTATCAATGATGTAACATAATAGGGATACATATCCGGAGCAGGACCTAGTTCTCTTTCTTTCTCTATGTGTTTCTTCTCGAGCCCCATATATTTCTGCACCTTGGATAGCCTTTCGTACCCATGCAGGTTTCCTCTTGTGAGGATTCTTTTCTTGAGGTGGATCTACAGGTTCCTGAGGTTCTTCCATTTCTTGATCCTCTTTTGGATTTTCTTCGTTTATTGTTGTATTAGGAATTCTGGGTACTTCTGTTTCTTCAGAGTCTTCAACTGGTCTCTTTCTAGATTTGTTGTAGGCTAAATATTTGTCGAATGTTACATCTCTGCTAATGTCGATTTTCTTGAATCTTGGGAAGTATATTTTGTAAGCTTTCGAGCTTTCGCTATATCCTACAAATATACCCTTCTTTCTAGAAGGCTCTAACTTTGTCCTCTTTTATTTTGGAATGTGTATGTATATTGGACAACTGAATATTCTGAGATGGATAACCTCTGGTTTCTTGCTGAAAAAGACTTCTTCAGGTGTTTTTTTCTCTAGTAATCTGTGTGGAGTACGATTTTGTACATACACTACTGTTTTGGCAGCTTCTGCCCATAGATGCATGGGAAGATATTGATCATGAAGCATTGCCCTTGCAGCTTCCATGATCATTCTATTCTTCCTTTCTGCAACCCCATTCTTTTGTGTATTATATGGAGTGGTTAACTCCCTATTAATCCCTGAATCTTTGCATAACTCTTTGAATTCATTTGATGTGAATACTCCATCATTATATGATCGAAAGGTATTGATCTTCTTTTCTGTGTGGTTATCGATCAAGGCTTTGAATTCCTTGAACTTGTTGAATACTTCATCTTTGTTCTTTAAGAAGTATATCCATGTATTCCTAGAAAAATCATCAATAAAAGAAACATGGTATACATACCCGCTTAATGAACTGGATGAAATTGGCTTGCATACATCGGAGTGAATGATTTCCAAGATTACTTTTTCTTTGCTCTCGCTACTTGAAAATGTCTTCTTTGTGTTCTTTCCTTTCGCACATCCTTTGTAGACACCGTCATGTTTTGCCTATATTTATGGAAGACCTTCAACAACTTTTCTTGCAAGTGGTAGTGCCCTATAGTGCACATGTGCAAGCCTTCTGTGCCAAAGTTCATTTGGCTCTACTAAGTCATGGAACAAGGCTTATTCTAGATGGCCCTTTAATTTGTATAGTCCTCCTTGTTGTTCTCCAATCACTACCGCATCATCTATAGTCTTTCCTTTTGGCCACATAAGGACTTGGCCATTTATAAATGCAACCATCATGCCTTTTGCATCCAATGTAGAGATGGAGAGAAGGTTCTTCTTTAATCTTGGTACAAATATGACATCCTTAATCTTCATATACTTTCTGGAATTTAGTTTATAGGAGGATTCACCACTACCTTTTATTGGATACTGGTAGTCATCTCCGAGTTTCACCTTGTGAGGTGACTCATGTTCGAAATGTTTCAAAAAGGATTCCTTGAACCCTGTCATATGTTTGGAAGCCCCACTATCAATGAGCCAATCATTGCTTCCATGTGTAATAGTGCATGTGAGGAAAGAAATCAGAACATATTCTTCTTCACTAGAAGAATCATCACTTTCTTCTTTGGCTTTCTTTCTGGGAGGTTCATCATCCTCTGCAGTGTGAGCATGATGTCTTTTCTTGCTTCCCTTCTTCTTGTGAGAGCCACTTTTGTTTCTAGGACATTCTCTAGCATAGTGTCATTTCTCGTCACATGTATAGCATCTGATTCTAGACAAATCTTTATTAGATTTTCTAATATTACTTTTCTGGTGAGAAGACTTACCTTTGTGATAGTTTGTTCTACTACTCTTGGAGTGTACTGTGAGAGCTTGATCTTCACTTCCCATATTTTCTTCTCGGGCTATTATTCAAGCTTCTTCTTGTGAGCATTCTTCCCACAGCCTACTAAACTTGACTAGCTTCTTTCTTGCACAAATTCCTTGAATGAAGGAGTCCCATGATCTAGGTAGACCATTCAAGGTGGTCAACACAATTTCTGCATTCTCCACTTCTTCATCTACCGCTTTCAGTTGTTCCTTTATCTGCGAGACCCTTGTAAAGTAAGACTGGATGGTTTCTGCATTCTGGATCTTCACATTCTTCAATTGGTTTCTTAGAGTCATCTTCTGATTTATGTTCTTCACTTCAAACAGTTTGGTCAGGGAATCAAACATAGCTTTAGGTGTCTTTAGGGAGGACACCTGTGGTATGAGGTGATCTTTAATTGAATCAACAACAATCCTCTTAGACATGACCAATTTGTTTTTGTGGAAGGCCTTAGCCTCATCTCTCTCTGGAACTGGAACCTCTTCATTGATGTAAGAGTCCAACTCATTTTCTTCCAAGACCAGGGAGATCCTATACTTCCAAGCTCGGAAGTTATCAGCTCCCTCATGATTTTCATCAAGCTTGGTATGATGAGACATCTTAACTGAGAACCTCAAATGGAAATATAAAATATTTATATCTTATTGGGTTAAGATGTCGAAACTGGTTCTGAAGCTGAATTTCTGCAGAGCTGGTTCAGAAGCAGATTAGGGTTTGACTTTCCTGGAGTTCTGCCCAACCAAAAAATTTGATCTTGATATCTAAAATTCGATTTTAAGGAGGAGATCAATCCAGGCCTGGGCTCACTCAAAAATTCCACTTCTATGGAAAGCCCTAATTTTCGGCAGTAGTGTCGGGTTAAAAACTGAAAATGCTGAGAATCAGATTCTGTTTCGACAAGAATATGCTCCCTAGAGAGGAAAGTCAGCTTAACCTTCTTTTGCTGAAAATCTGTGGAGAGAGATCCAAAAAATAGGAATCCCTAGTTTCCACAGCTGCACAGTGTCTTCTTCTCATGTTAACTCTGATACCATGTTAGATTTTTATCATTCAAGCTAGCATTATCTTAAGATCTTTAACTGAGAGAATAACAAGCACAACAATCAAACAGAAGAGGCAGTAGACACAAAGATTTTTCTCAGAGAAATCATAAAGCAGAAAACCTTACAACTTCCTTAGAGATAGAATCAACACCAAAAGTAAAACCAAAAAACAGTAAGATGATCTCTCGATAGCAGTAGTCTCTCTCTCTCTTGTCCCAACTTCTTCTTCTCTCTCAGTTATGCGCTAAAACTGAGTGTGAGTGAATGTGTGATAAATAAAGACGCTCACTCTCTATTTATACTAATTTCGGACTTGACAATAACTCACTAGGGCCGACTTCTCTAGGAGAGTCTAATAACCCTAGGGCCCCACAACTACGAGGACTTTAACCCTTGAACAATAAGGAGGGTTACCCTTAATGACTTTACATGACTTGTTTACATTATTGAATCTCCCGATAGGAACATCGGGGTATGACATGACTCAATTACATTACAGATACTTCCCGGAATAAACATCAGGCTACAATACATAAGATATACATGTGAATACATTCTGAATTTACAAATACATCAACAATTAGATCCCGCTTTGCCATTTGGTACCCATGCTGAGATTATTCTCTTAAGTCTGGGAGTCCCTTATAGTCATGCCATGTCTTTGAGTAAGAACATCATATTCTTTCTTAAACTTTATGTTGGCCATCTCCCAGAGGGACTCCCATTTATATTGAGTTGTAACTGCATTTCATGCGTCCACTTGTCGTATTGAGCTTTATTCCAGTTCTCTGCTTCAGTTTTATGAGCCATATAGCTCGACCTTACCTCAATTCTAACCAAGTAGAGCCTTTCATATATATTTTGCATCTTGATCATCCCATATCCAGAGGAGACATCCCCCCGAGTTTCCTTATCCTGCATGTGCGTCCTTGCATTGAGCATAGGTATCTTCCACTGCTTGTAACTAGTTTGCTTTCCCTTGACACTTGTTTCCTCCTAGTTTTGTAATATAAGCAATTTTATTCTTTTTCAAGCTTTCCAATATGAAAAATACAAAAAACAAATAAAAAAGCATAAAAATCCGTATGGGAAATGATATTACATTTGGCATTTGTCATGTCGTGTCGCATGTTATGATATTTAGACACTTAGGAGTTAGTTAAGATCAAATTGTGTAATATATCCATTAGGTAAAAGTGTGTTTCTTTAGTATGCATTAGTATGCATTTGTAAATATTCTAATCTGACGGTCACGATATGTTCTAGACATAGAGTGATTCGACAGTTCAACTTCTCTTAGATCATACCTACCATTGATCCGTGGCTTAACACTCGATTGGTCTATGATCTCTATTTAAAGAGTATAGAGGGTCCTTGGCGAGTCTATCGATTATGAGAAGCTCATGTAACTTTCTTTCTTTTGCATAACAAATTGCTCCAAGTAGCTATTTGGCTGGGGGCATGGACTGTTTCCCTCTCGAGGGTTTTAACCACGTGACAAACATCGATGTGTTGATTTGTGATCTATTTGTGTGAAGTGGTTGCTCAAGGTGTTCGGTCTTTTGGGAGTACCCTATGTACCCGAACATGGTATTAGAGCGTTTATGAAGAGTCGCTTTTGGTTTTGATCAAGATCTGGAACCGGTGTTACCGAAACTTTGAAAGGGTTTCTGGTTTTGGATTTTATATGCATGTGTGGCCTATGGGAGCTATTTCATTGCGTCTGGAGCGCTGTTTCCATTGGAAAATAGTTTTCGTTTCACCGAAAAATGTTTTCGTTTGATCCAGAAACACCCATTTCGGAAAATCTAAAGGTATAATGTTACAGTGACGGATTTGTTTTTTTTAAATCTCTCATATTTTATCAGTTTTATTACTAGATCTTTACTGTTTTAGTCTCAGACTATTTATTTCCCTGACTGCATATGCTCTTTGCCGTGCACCTTGCGTGATCGCGGCGAATCAGAAACAGAAAGAGAAAGTTTTTTTTCTTGTCTTGTCGGCTACATATGCTCTTTGCTGTGCATCTTGTGTGATCACGACAAATCAGAAATAACGAGAAAACTTGAAAACGTAGACTTTTCGGGTAAGCTAACCAAGATTTAACCCCTTTGTGTGGAATTTTTTTTTTTTTGCTTTTGTTTTTCGTTTTTTTTGTGATTTGTAGTAAAAAAAAAGACAAGCACGGAGAACGACAGAGAAGAGTTACAAAAAAAAAACTTCATATTTCCATTCTTTTACGTACCTTTTAAACTTAACTCACTTGGTCCAAAGTTGTTTTATTCCTTAATAGTTCTTGAGTTCAAGTCTTATTAAGCTATTTTTTAGTACATGCAATTTCTATTTTCAAGTTACTTTATTGTAAAAGTGCATCTCACATATATTAAATAAAATAAAAAGTGTGTCACTTAAGTCTTTTAATTTATTGCCGCACTATTTAAAAGTAACATTATTGTAAAAGTGAACCTCACTTATTTTACAAAAGTGATTCAATTCAAAGTAACTTTATTGTAAAGTGATTGTCAAAGGTTGATCTTGGGAAGATGGGGGTTCTTTTTTTTAGTTGGTCAAATTAATATTTGTCACGCCACTATTGAGGACATCTTCAACATTTTATTTGATCAGGCATAACTTCATCATATAGAATCAGTTTTCAGTGTCGTTTTTTTAAAACTGCATATTTTTTTGAGCTTTTTGCATCAAGATAGTTAGTTTCTATTCTTTCAACCGTAAATATACAGTATGGCCGTCCCTTGTGATATTATACTTACAAGTTCTAACTATTTCTCATGGAAATCTCGTATGGAGGATGTTCTGCGAAGTAGGAGACTTTTCAGGATAATCTCAGGGAAAGAAACATAACTCACTGATGATGATAAGAAAATTAAATAGGCAGATAGATGTGATGAAGCTCGTTGATTGATTGGGATGCCAATCTCTACTGATTTGCGATTCCACATATCTGGAATTGATGAACCTGATCTCGCTTGGGAAAAGTTGGAATCTGTGTTTGGTAAACACAATGAAATTCGGGGTCATCAACTTGAGAATGAGTTTATTTCCTTGAATCCAAATGATTTTTCATGCATTCAAGACTATTTATCTAAGTGTAAAACTCTTAGACTCTTATGTGCCGAATGCAAGATTAAGAAAGAAGACAAACAATGTATTTATCATATTCCTTCCAAACTTGGACCTGAAAGAATCCTTGACTGCAGCTAGATATCAAGAGCCTAGCCTTGAATTCTTTTGTGATTCTTTAATTAGAGAGCAAGATAAACTCATTTGAAATAATTAACAATGCAGATACATCTGGGAAAGCTTATGTCCCAACAAAAAGGAAAGTCCAAGCCTCCCAAGAAATAGAATTTTCGCAATAATAAGCCAAACAACAAGGGTCCCAAACCCTCTCAGTCATATCCTTGTTTAAAAAATGACAAAGGATCTAAGCCAAAAGGAAAGAAGACCAACCGTCATTGCAATTTTTGTTGGAAAGATAATCATGATGAATCTAAGTGTTTTAAGAAGATGGCAGCCTTGGAAGCAACAATGAAGAAGCACCACATCAACCTAGATTCGTCTTTAGAATCTACCTCTCATGGACATGCACTTTGTGCTTCTGGTTACTCTTATACTGCATCTTCTTCTTCTACTTCAATTGAATGGCTCATTTATTCTGGAGCATCTTATCATATGGATAAGGATCAAGCCATATTTTCTACTATGCATGAATGTAACACCAAACAAATATTTGTTGGTGATGATAGATCTCTAAGTGTTGTAGGATCTTGAACAATTCCAGTAGAAAATGGTCATTTCAATGATGTACTATGTGTTCCAAAAATGTTTTGCAATTTGTTATCAGTCTATAAAATTACTGATTCAAGTGAAGGTAAAACGGTGACATTTACACCTCACCAAGTTGTAATCAAGGATTTTAAAAATCCTCAAAATGTCCTTGCTACTGGAACTGTTGATGATATTACCAGGTTGTACAAATTTAACAACTTTGGGTCATCACATTTTTCTTTAATTTTTGTTGCTCATAGTGATAACTTGAGTAAACTTTGGCATGAGCGATTTGGTCACTTAAATTATCGCTCATTGCAACAACTATGTAAATACAATATGGTGACTGGTTTTCCGATGGTATCTTGCAAGGATGGTGTTTGTTCCGGTTGTGTACTCGGAAAACATCATCGGGACATTTTTGACAAACGTGCCTCTTGGCATGCCTCGGTTCCCTTAGAGCTTGTGCATAGTGACTTGTGTAGCCCTCTTCCATCTGCTTCTTTTTTTGGTTTCAAATATTTCTTAACTTTCATTGATGACTACTCTAGACACACTTGGGTTTACTTCCTAAAACTTAAGAGCGAAGTATTTAACATGTTCTTGGCCTACAAAGCCCTTGTTGAAAAAAAATCTGGTCATCAAATTATTAAGTTAAGATCTGACAATGGAGGAGAATATGTTAACAACAAGTTCACTACTTTTTGCACCGAACAGGGAATCCAACAAGAACACACTGTTCCATATACACCACAACAAAATGGTGTAGCTGAACGGAAGAACCACACTTTAAAAGAAATGGCTAATTGTATGATCCAATCTAAGGGAATAAGTCTTCAATATTGGGCTGAGGCCATAAATTGTGCAAATTACATAGTTAATCGCACACCCACTAAAGTTTTACAAGGTATAACACTAGAAGTTGCATGGATTAAAATTAAACTAGATGTAAGTCACTTTCGTGTGTTTGGTTGTGAAGCATGGGCTCACATTCCGGATGAAAAACGGAAAGCATTGCAGCCTAAAAGTGAAAAGTGCATATTTGTTGGATATTCTGAAGATGTAAAAGGTTATAGACTTTTTTAGCCCCATTCACATGATATAATCATTAAAAGAGATGTTAAATTTGATGAAAATCTCTTGGCCTGCGAGCCTAACTTGGCGGGTGTGCCATCTTTGGCCTGCAAGCCTGATTCGACGATTGTGCTTTCTTCTTCTTCTTCTTCTTCCAACTTCCTTGATAGGTTTCCAACTCTACTTTCTGATGATGACAGTGAGGATGAAAATCCACCTCCGCTTGATCATGTTCCTCACATTGCACCAACACCAATGCCTCCTCAATGGGTCTGCTCAACATGTGAAGCAGCTGGTGATATTGCCAGTGATCCTAGAGATCAACGTCGAACACGTTCTCAGTTTTAGTGAGCCTTTTCTCTTTTGGCTCAAGTTTCTGAGAATCATGATCCATAAAATTTTGCAGAAGCTTCAGGAAATCCAAATTGGGATGCAGCTATGGACGAAGAATATCATTCCTTAATGGCGAATGATACTTGGGATCTTGTTCCTCTTCCAAAAAGAAGAAAACTTGTCAGATGTAAATGGGTCTACAGAACTAAGTATGCATCTAATGGAAGTGTTGAAAGACTTAAGGCAAGGTTAGTTGCCAAAGGTTTTTCCCAAGATGAAGGGATTGACTACAATGAAACCTTTGCCCCTGTAGCAAAGATGAACTCCATCCGCCTTGTTCTTTCCCTTGCAGCCTTACATAACTGGGAATTCCATCAAATGGATGTCAAGTATGCCTTTTTACATGGTGATTTACATGAGCAAATTTACATGGAACAACCTCTTGGATATGTTCAAAATAACTCTAGCCTTGTTTGTCTCCTTAAGAAATCCTTATATGGCCTTAAGCAAGCTCCTAGAGCTTGGTATGCCAAAATGGATAGCTTTCTCCTTGACACTGGTTTTTCTAGATGCCATTCTGACCCCAATGTCTATACCAAGAAAGTAGGAAACCATCTCATCATACTTGTTCTTTATGTTGATGATCTTATCCTTACTGGTAGTGACCCTAAACTTATAACCCATGTGAAATCCAATCTTAAGCAAAATTTTGAAATGTCAGACTTAGGACATTTGCATTATTTTCTTGGTCTCCAAGTCTTGCAAACCAAAAAATGAATCTTTCTTTCCCAGTCTAAGTATGCTTGAGACCTTCTTCGTCGCTTCCACATGGAAGATTGTAAACCAGCCCCTTCTCCCTTCCAGTCTAGAGTCAAACTTTCTGCCACTTGTACTTCCCCTAAAGTAGATGCCACCTTGTATTGTCAGCTTGTTGGTAGTCTTTTATACTTGACTCATTCTCATCCTGAGTTTTCCTTTTCCATTGGTCGTTTTGCCTGTTAAATGCAAAATCCTCATGAAAGTCACTAGAAAGCAGTAAAAATAATACTTTGATATATTCGAGGTACAATTTAGTTTGGGATTCATTACAGTACAGGGGGGAAACCTTTGTTGGTTGGTTTCACTGATTTAGATTGGGCCGGTGATCTTGATGATCGAAAGTCTAGTGCAAGTTATGTTTTCAATTTGGGATCTAGACTTGTCACTTGGGATTGTAAGAAACAACAAGCTCTTGCTCTTTCTTTAGCAGAAATAGAATATCGAGCTGTAGTTAATGCAAGTCAGGAAGATTTATGGCTTCGATAGATCCTTTTAGAGTTTGGATTTGAGCAGCAGCAGCCTACTCCACTTTGGTGCGACAATTAAAGTGCCATCAAGCTTTCCAAAGATCCAGTTCTACATCAACGCAACAAACACATTGAGCTACACATGCACTTCATCAGAAATCTTGTTCATGATCGTGTTCTTGAAATGCTCTATTTCCCTACAGATGATCAAGTTGCAGACATCTTCACCAAGTCTCTTACAGGAACGAAGTTTTCTAAACTTCGATCTATGTTAGGAGTTCAGGAATGTGTCCTTAAGGGGGGATAGACTCTAATGCCTCCTTCCTTCTCCTAATAGTGTCACTTTTGTAAATCCTTCAATCCTATCCCAAGTTGTTCTTAAGGGGGGATGTTAGGATATTTAGACACTTAGGAGTTAGTTAAAATCAACTTGTGTAATATATCCGTTAGGTAAAAGTGTGTTTCTTTAGTACGTATTAGTATGCATTTGTAAATATTCTAATCCGACGGTCACAATATGTTCTAGACATAGAGTGATTCGACGGTTCAACTTCTCTTAGATCATACCTACCATTGATCCGTGGTTTAACACCCAATTGGTCTATGATCTCTATTTAAAGAGCATAGAGGGTCCTTGGCTAGTTGATCGATTATGAGAACCTCATGTCACTTTCTTTCTTTTGCATAATAAATTGCTCCAAGCAGCTATTTGGCTGGGGCCGTGGACTATTTCCCTCTCGAGGGTTTTAACCATGCGACAAACATTGGTGTGTTGATATGTGTTCTATCAGATGTCATCTCTCATGCCCATCATGCCCTTGATCTATTTGCCAGTATTCGTTGTAAATTTCCAAAAAATTGTTGTCATTTAACATTTATTTGTCTTGAACTTGTAAAAAAAATTAAACAAAAATGAATTTAATTTATATGCATAACTAACATATTTTTTTTCATATAAATATCATTCATGAATTTAATTTATTTTAAAAGTACAAGATTATATATATATTAGTTTGACATTATGATATTAAATACAATTGAGTGAATATATAATTTAAAATTTAAAAACATCAAAATGACAATATATTATTTTATAAAAAAATGTGAAAAGACATTTTTATGAATTATGAGTACTTTACTTGAAAATGACAATAATATTATTTTATGAGAAAGTGAATTGTGAGTACTTTACTTGAAAATAACAATAATATTATTTTATGAGAAAGTGTGAAATGACTTTTATTGTGAGTACTTCAATTTATGACTTAAAATTACTTGTACCACTACCTTGGTTAACTATGGATTTTCATCCACCATAGAAAATGTGAGAAATAAGCATTCTTAACTCATGCAATGCCACCTCAACCATGGGGGATGATGTCATCTACTAGAATGTAATTGGTTGATTTTTATAGTACATGTTGGTCCTTTTGAGGCCCATTTTTGACCTCAAATTCTCTCTAATGTCACTTCCTATTTAAGGGCTATATATTGATCCTCTTGGATGCATTAAATGAGGATAACTTATGAGAGCAAGGGAACTATAGTGGATTTGCACCCCATTCATACATGCTTGAGTATGCATCCCTTTGTCCTTTTGAGCAACCATTGATGTTCTTCCCAAGCTTTCCATTGTCTTGTGAGATTGCATTGATTTGGAGGATTGAAGTGGTGGAGGCCCAGGTGGAGGACTCGGTCACTCGATTTCGACGTGGTGCTGACAAAGTTTGTCACTTGTATCTATGTTTATAATTAATAGAAATGTCCATTTCTCGTCCATTGTATGTGTGTAACTATGAATGTTCTTTATCCATGGATGTAGTTTATTTGATTTACACATATTGGATTTATATATGCTAGAGTAGGTCTAACGCTTAATATCTATCATGCTTGTCTATTTTGTTGTTGTTGAGAATGAAATGTAGGTGCAAGTGTGGTTGAAAATCTCAACGACGATTTACTACAACCTTCTGGAATAAGGTACGCATTCTATTCCTTAGTTTTAGCTTTGTTTATCTCTATTGCATATGAAATGGATTGATTTATGGTGTCATATTGTCTGTTGTGGTTTACACCAAGGCATAGGAAGTTTTCTTTGTAACATGTTGAACCTCCACATCCTCTCCAACCACTATCTTAATTCTTTCTTATTTCTTTTTATAATCTTTTGAGCCTTATTGCAATTGGAATATGTCTTGATTTAAGCTTCTTGTGTGGTAACCCTCTTATCATTGGCCAAGCACTCAAATATTTATCTCCAATAAAATCTTGTCCATGAGCTTCGTATTTCCTATTAGAAAAATTCTTAGAGCCTCACTTCCCTTAGTAGTAGAAAGACCTTTGGAACTAGATAACCTCTCTTTCATTGATCATGGATCCTTTTGGATTGAGACAAGCATTGAACTCAACATAACTTCCCTAGGCTTTGATCCTCATTCTACCATTACAAATTTACTCCTTCCTAACATAAGTGCATATAGAATTGAAACCCTTCCAGAGCTCGCACAAACCTCCTCCTAAATATTCTCAGCCTTCCGACTCACTTCGACTTCTTTTACCAAAGTTTGGGACCCATAAAAAATAACACATCTTAAAACCCGTTCATCTCGATTACTAAAAAATGCCACATCACCCCCCCTCATGGAAGATGAAATTGTATACTAAAAAATGTTGATCCATATAGTAGGATTTTTAGAATAGTCCATAAGTTGGACATCATCATCCATGTGTAACTAGGGTTTTCATATCCAACTCACATTCAAACCCTCACTTAACATGTACAAGAGTGGATCATCACTCACTCTCCTATGCATCAAAACCATTTGTCAAAATTTCCTTTAAGTATATCCACATATTTCAATGTTCAAAGGCTTAGATATATACCCATTGTATCATTTGAAGAAACTCATAGAGGATTGTCATTTGATGTATATAGAAAATTTCCAATTAACTTAAAATTAGTTACGCTTCTATTGCCATCTTTTTGGTTTTAACATTGCATTCTATATTAGTTTCAATGTTGCATTGGGTTATTTCATGAATTGAAACAAATGGAATCACTAACTTGCCACCTTCTCCTTCCTCTCTTTTATATTGTCATTGCTACACTGTGATTTATATTTATGTGTTTTGTTTTGTTCTAAAACAAAACTAATTAAAGGTAGTCAATATACGTCAATAAACACCCTTTTCCACCCTTTTTAGTAATGACAATGATTGGAACATACCAACCACCTTTAATTATATAGTTGTACTAGTTCTATGTGGTGTCATTATCTTTACCTATTTGCTTTGATGGCATAACAATGCATAAAAAATTGTCAAAATTTTAATTATTTTCAAAATTCATAATGTATAAGGATTATGTATAATCATTCTTCATGGTGTTTTTACATTTCCCATCTTATTGTGTATTCTTTTCTAACCCCCTAACCTATGTATGTTTCTCCTTGAGTTGGATCAATTGCAAGTATTTGTTGTCTAATCCAATTTGGTGTCATTGGTTTTCCATAATTTGTTTTAAGATATTAACAATGCATAAAACAATTATTAATTATTCTCAAAATTCATAATGTATATTGATTATGTAGGATGATTCTCTTTTGTATTCTTACATTTTCCATTTTGTTGTATACTCTTTTTTAAATTTGTTTAATATGTATTTGTTTCTCCATGAGTTGACTCCATTGCAAGGGTTTGGCTTGTAATTCTATGCAGGGGAAATTTTTGGGTCTATTTTTTTTTTAATTTCAATCAGTTTTCCTTTTTCCCTAAAAATGATTAACCAATTCCCATTTTTTCTAGAAACAATGCGTCTAAATTCTTTAGCATAAAATTATTTTACTTAAAAAACCATCAAATTTCTCTAAATACTATACAAAATCTTTAGAGATATGAATATTTTTATATTACCAATTATAATTACCATTTTCACCGAGGTTTCTACACTTCTTAAGAGTCCAACTGGATACGGTTGCTTCAGATCTATACATACATGTTGAAATGAGACCTCTTCAAACATGTTCCTTACATCCTTAATTTTTTCCATTATTGGGAGAAATGTTTTTTCTCCAAACTTAACAATGCCCTTTACCAAGTCTATTACCAACTTCAAAATCCCCAAGACCTAAAGATTATATATTCCTTAAGTCCATTGTTATTTTTAAGAGCACCTTCAAAGAACACAACTCAAATATATTGTTGTATCTTTTGCGGAAGTTGTTTTGAAAGAAATGTAATGATTTTAATTGAAAAATAGAATGTCATCGAATCTAAAAAAATCCTAGGGTGCCATGCATTTCTAGGTCAAAGCATCCCTATGATTTAGTAAAATCATATTTTAGAACTTTTAAAATTCTACGAGACTTTAACTTCTTGAATTTCCATATTCATTTAGAGGCATATCTTACCTATATTAGAATTAATTCTTTCCCTTGAAAAAACATTTCATTACTGGAAAGACAAAGTCTCCATTGCACAATACATGGAAAAACCTTATGTTCATGAATTATTTTGTCCATGCACCAACCTTTAAAACTATTGTTGATGGTCTCCCCTTCCCATTGTTGATGTTTATATAGCATCAGAATATATTCTTAAGAAGTCCCATATAAAGTGGAAAGAAATGAAGACCTCAATTAACCCAATGAAATGGGTAAATTGACTTTAGAAGGAAAAATGACAAGTCGTCTTGAAAGACAAATAAAATATAAATTAAAGAATAAATAAAAGTGAAGTCGACCAAACTATGGAAACTTCTAGTGAAAAGAAGAATATAAATAAAGTGTTTCTACAATTCATTTTACCATAAAAAAAACACATCTCTCACTCTCTCTCTCTAATGGTTCACACTTCTCTAGGAGGAAAAGTCAGGAACACAACAAGCATAATCTTTTGGGATATCTTACTATCTATATCTTTCTTTGGGCTATAGTACACTTGTCTTCAATACAACATAACATAAAATGTAAATATTCCCTTTTACTAAGACAAACCTAAAAAAGCAGGGGGGGGGGTATTCTTCTTCTAATGAACATATTTTCAATATAGGGAAATAACCTCTTCAAGAAAAGGGATCCTCTAATATTTTTAAATTAACAACAAGAAGCCTTCTTGGAGTGTTAAATGTTCTTTTTTAAAACTTATATGATTTGTCAGTGAGATCTCTATATACATGTTAAAATGAGACCTCTTCAAACATGTTCCTTACATCCTTAATTTTTTCCATGATTGGGAGAAAAATTAATTTCTCCAACTTAATGATGCCCTTTTCAAGTCTATTATCAACTTCAAAAGCCCCAAGACCTAAAGATTATCTATTCCTTATGTCAATTCTCATTTTAAGAGCACCTTCGAAGCACACAACTCAAATCTATTGTTGTACCTTTTGTGGAAGTTGCTTTGAAATAAATGTAGTGATTTTAATTGAAAAATAGAATGTCATCGAATCTAAAAAATCCTAGGATGCCTTGGGTTGCTAGGTCAAAGCAACCCTAGGATTTAGTAAAACCATCCTTTAGAACTTTTAAAATTCTAGGAGACTTTCTTCTTGTATTTCCATATTCCTTTAGAGGAATATCTTACCTATATTGGAATTAATTCTTTCCCTTGAAAAAACATTTCATTGATGACAAGAGAAATTCTTCATCGCATAATACATGGAAAATCCTTATTTTCATGAACTATTGTTTCCATACACCAGCCTTTAAAACTATTGTTGATGGTCTCCCCTTCCCACTGTTGATATTTATATCTCATCGGAATATATTCTTAAGAATTCCCAGCGAAAGTGGAAAGAAATGAAGAGCACAATTAACCCAATGAAATGGGTAAACTGACCTTATAAGTAAAAATGACAAGTCGGCTTGAAAGAAAAATAAAATATAAATAAAAGTCAAGTCGACCTAACTATGGAAACTTCTAGTAAAAATAAGAATACAAATAGAGTGTTTCTACACTCCATTTTATCATCAAGCAAGCACATCTCTCTCTCTCTCTCTCTCTCTCTGCACACCTACTCAAAGGTCATTCTCTATATTTCTTGTATATGATTATTATGTTTCTGTAACTAGTGTCGGGCACTATATTTGACATTATATCTTGTTGAATAATCTTATCTAGAGAGGTTGTTGGGTTTTTACTGTGAAAGGGTTTTCACAGAGTAAACATTATTTCTACTTTGGATGTGTTTCTTTTAGTGATCCTTATATGCATGCAATTTATGTTTAGTGTGATAGAAAATGTTAAAAATTTTAAAACATCTAACTGCTAAGAAAAATCAACACCCACTTCCCATTACCATTTGTAATTTTTAAACCATCACTCCATACCTCTATTGAAAAATAATATGCGTAAATAAATGATCAATTGGATCTTCATTACATTTATAAATAACATACTTACAAAGATCCTCCCATGACCTCTTCTTATATTTATCCCATGTTATAACTTTATTAGATACATCCAACCATAAAAATATTTTGGTTTTTAGAGGGCTACTAAACTTCTAGATCACCTTCCACTACCATTTATTTTATCCTTCCGTATTCTCTTCTACCCTTGCCCCATATCCTAGTTTTGTTGTGTACATCCCAAATGCTTTGTTTTCTATCATCTGATCTCATCTTATTCACAGTTTAAACATATATAATTTATGTTTGGGGCTGAAAATATAATACTTCCATTCTTATGCTAATACCCCTTAAAGCCCTAACCATGTGATTGACTTGTAGCCTTGATGCAATATGGAGATAATTGCTTTAGTTGAATTTTCCAAGAAATGAATATCCTTGTTATCAAAATAATAAATTAAAGGGTTTAAGAATATGTAAGTTCTAGAACAACCCATCCAAGGGTCCTCCCCTATTTTTACTTTGCTTCCTCTCCTTATCTTCCATACCAACCACTTTCCTACCAAGGGAAATGCTTTCACTAGCGACTATGAGATTTTGAACCAATAATCTAGAAGCTAAATGGAGTAGTAATACAATTAGTAATCCATAGAAGATAAGAAGAAGGTATTAGAGTAAAATAATATTCAATAACCTAACAAAGAAAGTTTTGAATGGATGATTTGAAATGATGCATCTCTCAAGATGGTATGTATACAAGGAAGGAACTTGGATGTCATTTGATAAGGACACGTGATTCGAATATCCTGAATCAAGACACCATGAAGATGATGGTGAGGAAAATACACAAATATTCGAATATCCTGCATCTTATGGATTTTCAAATATTTTTAAATGACTTCTTGTAGAGATAGTCAAGAATCTTGATAATTACTTTCAAAAGAAGATGTTTCAGTTGATCATTCGTATTCCTTATGCACTCATGTTCTTCATGATTTTTTTTTCTTGTAGTAAGTTATACATATTATTTGGTCCTTATTGGTCTTCCAATATTTAAAGGAGGCTATTTCCCGTCTAGATATTTGATTCTTCTCCTTGTATCTATTATTTGCAGCAAGGGTATGTGCCTCTGATGACTTCATGGGACCCATTTGAATGAGTTTATATTGCTCATGGGTAAAAGGGGTAGAAAAAAAATCTAGTATAGGATTTTTCTAAGCATATCCTAGTGCCAATTTTCTAGGATGGAAGGTATGTCATGTCCCCATCCAAATAAGACTACTTGCAAATAACGTTACCAACCTATTAGTTCTCTAGGTTGAGGTGGAGACATAAATTTTGTAATAAGGGAGAGATAGGACCCAAAAGGACCTTAGTTTACCATATTCACATTAAAATGGGTCACATAAATAATAAACGTTAAGAAAATAAGGTGGCATTGGTTCATGAAGACAATTGGAAGCTTGTGGAGTCTTTGGGTGACTAGATTTCCCACACAGTTGGAATGACCTTCATCCAAATTTGAACCTAAGGGGAATGTAATGTTCTTGTAGGATGATGTGGTGTCACATATCCTAGCATGATCCAAGAAATTCGAATTAGGAAAAGGGAGTAACTACCATGGAAGATGAAGAGACTAATAAGATAATGTGTGCCACTTGGAAGGAGATTCCATGCACTCTATGACAAAAAATGATGAAAGATTCTATGAAAAATATGATAAATTCAGACTTGATTGCAGACCTATGAAAAATATGACATGATAGGGATAAAAATATCCACCATGTTGAAATATTGTAACTTCAAAAGATATTCTAAATGTATTTTATTGGTGTAACCCAAGGGAGATGTTATTATCCCTTTGTCTAGGTGTTACTATTGTAATTGGTCATCATAGAGTCATGAAGTAAAGCCTCCATTGTAATTCGGGTCATTAGTACCCTAATGAATAATATAAAATATTGTTTTGAGTCTTCTTAGGTGAAGACAACCTAGATATTTTAGTGGGGCCGACTTGTTTAGGGCAAAAGTCAGTTGGATTAATGTGTATAAATAGGAGAGATATGAATCTTATTTGAACACAGACTCACTCACTTGAGTAGCACATAGGAGAAAGAGAGAGATAGTTTAGAAAGGAGGAGAATACATGTTTTTAGGTTTTATCTTATACATCTTATACTGAGGAATTTTTAGCTGGGTTTTCTTCCCCTTGAGGGTTTCCCGAGATAAATATTGTGTCTATATTGTGATTGTGTTTCTTTCAATGATTCTGCATATGTTATTTTTGTGATTTTGAATTGAGCACTAATGATATCTAGTCTACCATATGAAATATTAACATGGTATCAAATCTAACCTGAATAGGACAACTTTCACAAAGTGAAACTCTCTCTCCTCCCTCTCCGAAAAAAATTAGGGTTTCTGCAAAATTTGGAATTTGGAAGGTATGCTTGCATAGAAAGTTGTGCCTCCCTAGAGAAAACCTATTGATCCTATGATCTAAGTTTTTGGGTTGTTGAATCTACGGTAAACCCAAACCCTAGTTTGGCCTTGAACCAGAAAACTGCAGAAAACCAGAACCAGAAATTCTACAGAGTTGGAACCTCACAAGTAGGATTTGAAGGGTAAAGATTTGGGATCTCCATAAATCAGTTGGACCAACAAAATCACCTCAGTGAATTGCATCTCCTGGTAAGGTCAACTTTCCATTTTGAGAAATTTCATTTTTTAGTGACCTGCTAGATAGGATGGCCCCAAGCACTAAGCTTGGGGACAAGTTGGAAGGCATAAAAAACTTCCTAACTTGGAAGTACATGATTGGTCTCATTCTGAAAGAGAATAGACTTGGTAATTACATCAAGGATGAAGTTTCAGAACCAACAAAATTTGAAGCTAAGGAAAATCATGAACAAGACCTAATCAAGGCAATGAGGATCATTGTTGATTCTATCAAAGATCAAATGATCCCTCAATTGTCATCTAAGAATACACCTAAGAAAATGTATGATGCACGTTCTAGAATGTATGAGGGAAGGTCAATAAACCAAAATATGAATATGAGAGCTCAAGTGAAGGGCACCAAGATGAGAAAAGGAGAATCAATTCAGGCTTACTTCACAAGGGTCTCCCAGTTCAGAGAAAAACTAAGTGCTATTGGAGACACCATTTGATGAATATGAACTAGTTATTACTGCTCTCAATGGTCTCACTATACCTTGGGACTCATTCATACAGACTCTGTGTGCCAGAAAAGAAATTATGAAGTTTGACATAGTATGGGAATATTGCATACAAGAAGAAGCTAGATTAGCCAACAGAGAAGCTCTACTCAAAGAAGATGATTAGGCTCTATCCATACATACTAAAGGAAGAAAAAAATCAAACATCAAGAAGATTAATTATAAACCCTCGAAGAAAAAGTTTCATAAGAAGAAGAAGGATTACTCAAAGTATCAATTCTACAATTGACATAAGATAGGAAACCTTGCAAGAGAGTGTCCATCACCAAAGAAGAACAACAAAAACAAAAGACATCATGCTCATCCAGCTGAATATGAGGATGAATAAGAATAAAGAACTCAAAAGATACTAACTAGAGGTGAAGATGTAGAATAATATGTGGTATTCTCTGCATTCTCTGGGTTTATAACACCTGGAGAACATACATGGATTATTAATAGTGTTGCCTCAAAGCACATGACAGGGAAGAAGAAAATTCTATGAATACTTGAAGAAAAGAACTCTCCTCAGAAGGTACTATTGGGAGATGACTATCAATATCCCATAAAATGTATTGGAGAATCAAGCTACAAGCTTGACTGAGGTACTTCCATGAAGATGAAGGAAGTATTGTATGTGCTAGGTTTGAAAAAGAACCCACTTTCCATCTCTTCTCTAGATAACAAAGGATATAGAGTTGCATTTATAGATGGACAAGTACTTATGTGTTCAAAAGGGAAGACACTTGAAGATGTTGTGGTCATTGGAGAAGAAGAAGAAGGACTGTACAAGCTCAAAGGACATCCACAGATAGCCCTTATCCATGACACTACTAGCTCAAGTGAGCTGTGTATTGTTCAGGGAAAATATACTTTATGACCTAAGGGTCTGGGTGTTACGGAGAGAAATTCCTATGGCTTGGGGTACCACAACAGACAGCTAGACTCCAGAAATCAATCTTCTCCAATATGCAATAGAAATAAACAATCTAACACTAAAGGATCGAACCTCGTACCTTATTCCGGACGGTTGAAGTAGATCCCCGTTGAGCTTTCCAATCTTCAGCTTGAATTGTTATAGCACGTCCTCAACAACAAGTAAACAATGCAAGCATACTATATTTCATGGTGTTAGACAGGGAAAGCTCAATAAGACAGGGAAAGCTCATGAAAATGCATTCACAACTTGATACAAGGGGAGTCCGGGGGGAACATGGCCAGCATAAGATCAAGAGGAGTATGAGGCTCTTGCTAAATGTCATGGCAATACTATACAACGGACTCCCACACCCTAAAAAAGGAGAAACATCGGCATGGGCACCAAATGCAAATAAGGCGCTAACTAGGGTACCCATGTGAGGTAAGGCTCTACCACTCATATCATGCCACTTCTATAGCAGCAAGAAGGTTCCGCGACATAATAGAGTGGGTTCGTACCTAAGGTTAAGATGGACTGGTCATAAGGCAATGCATAAGTGCAAGCGGATGTGAAATCCTAACCTATATTCCAGTTCAGACATAATACCTGTGAACGGCACGAACAGTTTCTGGTCACAAAAGAGGCATCCAACAGACAAATTCAGACCCAAGGAAGACCCAACCACACTCACAACCCACCCAACAACTTCCCACAACATCAAACTCACCAAAAGGGAGGATGTACGCTACTGTATAAAGAAGAGCTGCGTATGTACGCGACTTTTGACCCAAAAAGCCGCATACACAGAGAAGGTAGTGGTAAAAAGTAGGTCAAGGCCAAACCAATAAAGGGGAGTGTCAATGGACAAACATACTATAAAATGCAACCCAGAAACAAGGAGAAACCAAGGGCAAGTCAATAATATCCAAAACAGACCCAGGCAGTGCCAAAGGAGACTCAACAACTAACAGCATTCACCCAGCAACCCACTATCTTCCAAAACAAGGTAAAAACCAAGGTATACGCGAATGTTCACAGTAAACCCGCGTGTATACGCGGCAATCCTAGCGAAAACCGCGTGTATACGCGACTGTAAGCAATAAACCCGCGTACAGGAAGAAAAAGGTGCATAAAACAAGGCAAACAGGCAGACTGAGATAGACTTTACTCCAATCAGACTCTACCAGGTATACATGCCCCCAGTCCCGACACCTAAGCAAGAGAGAAAGAGAAATTCAAATACATTG